>JBBNBP010000038.1:0-49998 GCA_039737535.1 Lagodon rhomboides | reverse complement strand
CTTGTCAGAGCAGCTTGTATTTGTACTCACATAGCAGCAATTCCTAAACAAACACACGTGTGTAAGAAAAATCTGGTCCTAATCCAGCTCCTGTTTGCCATCTGCTGTGAGATTAAATAAAAGTAGCTCCACACAATCTTGTCTTGTTCACTCTTTCTGTGTTCACCATCTTACTGCTCAGGAAATTTGACCTACAGCCATGGATGCGGGTCTAGGTGCGCTACGTGGGCTGCAGCGCCACCTAAAACGAGGTAATAACATTGCCGAATTTACAAGAAGGCCCAATAGGTAATAATTTGACAGAAACTACACTTTAAAAAGTTTATTTAGTTTTTACTAACTCAAACATTGACAAAACTGAGCAGTTTTAAAAGGCAGTCTGGGGAATTTCTCCCCCTCCTTATCTCCTTGCTGTTGTTGACAGAAGATGATGGCTGCTTTGGCCTGTTGTGTTCAAATCTGCCGTCTACTTTAGGGCAAAACGTTCACAAATTGTTGTAAATTATTGTTCAGAACAATTAATTACAAATTGATACAAAAAACATGGCGTCACTATAGACTGACCAGCTCAGCACCCCCAGCTGTGAGTGACCTCCTACAGCACAATTTAGACTCCAAGTCTATTATGTAACAGCAAATAACAACCCACACAATTTATCTTTTAGATAAATTGATAAAAGTAATTTCCCCCTCTCTTCACAAGTAATACTGACTGCCTTTGGCCCAGGTCTTTGGATTATAGAGAATGATCTTTTGCATGTATATAAATCTCATTGTGTTGCTTAAAGCATGAGAAAATACATTTGTTTTTATAATTTGGGCGATACCATTCCTTTTAAAGTTGATAATATGTCAGTGTTGTGTTTACAACATGTTTCTGCTGCCCCCATAAAAAAAATGAGTTGGTAGTGGTTTAAAGCAATATTACGTTCATACTTTACCCTAAAATAACAGCTTCAAAATCATGTTGATGGTACAGGTGTTTGTGATAAGGTGGACGGTGTCTCTGTTTCAGCTTCATCCCCCCCATCACCTGCGTCTGCACTATGTAACTTTGGTGAGTGGGTGGCATAACAGTGCGTAACACTACTAAGACAGTTATGTTGCACTCAGAAACAGTGCTGTCAAATCACATGAAATACAAATGTCCACATATTGTGCTTTAAACAAACATAAATTAGGATGTATTATAGAAGATTACATTATTTATGTATATATGATTATACTACTAGTATTATACTACTAGTACTACTACTGCTATTTGAATGAAAACATCCTGCAGACCTGATTTTTACCGCATCATTACACTCTCATAATCTGAGCTATTTATATGAAGTGACAAACTAACTCATATGTATTCTTCCCGTAAAAGCACTTAAGGGAAAATACAAAAATATGCAGACATTATGCCGATGCAAAAGTTATGGTGATGTTAACATTTCATTTCATAGAGTTTATAGAAATGACATGTAAGCCAAGTTGTTAATATGATCACAAATTCATGGCTGACCCACATTTTAAAACCTCAGGTCACATGTGACCCACAAGTTTATTTGCTTGTTGGTTAATCACAAGAATATAACTGCAATTGTGAAATAAATTAAATACACTAAATTAATGAAATGCTTATTTGGAAATGTTCTATTTCTCCTTTCTTCTTCCAGAAAATGAAGAGAGATGGAAATGATGCTGAGTCGGGATGACATTGTGGGAAAGGTTGTCACTTGGATTCACACCAAGTAGGCTGTGACGTGGACCGCTAAGCTTATCTGTCACAGGATGATTGTTTTAACACAATGATGAGGCATCAGGTGATAACAGGAGAGACAAAAGCATCTGTTCAGTCCCCTCAGATCCACAGAAAGTAGTACCTGAGCACCAAAACACGAGATAAAGCAGTCATAAACAAATCATTAAGAACCTCTATTACATCAGTATCACATCGGCTTAAACTGTACCTGATGACAGTATTGACATTTTTAATGTATTCTTGCTAAACACATGAAAAACCCTTACAAAACCCTTGTCTATGCTTTTCTGCTGATTCAAATACGTATTATTGATAAACTGTATTTCAAAGATAAAAAGAAATGGGATGCAAACCAGTTTCTGTCTTGGTATCAACTCTCTTTAGAAATTCAAATGAGAGATCCAATTACAACATGCCGACTTTCATGTGAGAGGAATCTTTTATTCCATATAAGCAACACAAACTGGATAGAAAAGGTGGGTAATTGATTTGCTAAATAAAGGTATGTTTTAATTATTTGTGTTACTTCCTCACACTCTCTTCTATTCAGCCTACAGCAACGGATGATCAGCAGCGTGGATGTTCAAAGTGATGGAGCAGCTGATTGAGGCCGGCTGTTGGTTTATGCAGATGTTGGACTCTAGGCTTCCGTCCAACCAGGCCGTGACCTTCCCAGCTCCACAGACATTAGACTCATTTCCAGGGTAATCCACAGTAATTGTACTGCTTGTATTGAGGCTAAGTTGTATTATCATTCATGGCTTTGCTGTGATGTTGCTGAAACCCATTCCCTTCCACAAGCAACACATATTATGCACCTGCAGGCTTGTGTAACCTAAGACAAACAGAGTGCTTAACCTATTAGTTTCTCATAAAGAAAACTTAATTCTGCTGCTTATACAAGTGCTATGGACATTATAAAGGGGCATAACATGATAGAACATGGATTTAAATCAATACATTTCAATGAAATTTGAGATGCCTGGAAATCTACCTACATCATTTGCTTTTTACAGCAAGTGGATGTAGCTATGGCGTGTTGACGGGGTGTCCATCAGTCTGACAGTTTTTGAAAATATCCTACTGATTCTAAATTTAATTAAATAAGAACATAAAAAGACTGCACAACTTGAAGACAAGTCTGCTAAGCTAATCAAACTGGACTTCAAGCTCCACCTCCAAGTCGCTTCATCAAATGAGTGTCGATTGGCTAGAAGGAGGTCCCATGAGATGTGGGATCCATATTTTGCCCTCCTGGTAATGGAAATGGAAATGAATTCAAATTAAGCAACTTCTACTATAAGCATCACAAAATTATCAGACAAAAACAATATTATCTGACAACATTTCACTTTCACTTACATTTCACTCAAAACCATAAAAGTAAACCTCGTGTAAATCACACAGCAAGCCTTTGTAATAACGACCTGCATGTGGTCCAGATGGTATTTATCAGTCAATAAATCAGTCACCCTGCAACCAAGCTGCTGGTTTTACATTACAGCCACAGGGGCCAAAGATTTTGTGATAAGCCCATTTTACCTCAGATAGCACAAATGTATTCATTGAGGATCTAGCATAAGGATCCAATATGTAGTCCCATTGTTTATGAGCCATTACCACTCACAGCTGTTGAACAAAAATCAAATTCCCCAAAAATGATTTGATGTGATCTTATTTTATAATTATTTTTGCAAATGAACTATGTGATAAAATACAGTAGTTTCAACAGCGACAACCTTGACTGAGCTGAGCTGCCAAAACTGCAGTGTAATCAAACTGAAGATACGACCGATCAGGAGGAACGTCACAATGCAAAGACATAATGTGTGCAAAACACACAAAAAAAGAGAGAAAAGAAATTTAACAGTAGAGCCTTATAACTGAATATAGTGGATAAACCTGTATATATGAAATGGAGTGGGCTGATGCGTACAGCCTCCAGGTAATGAGGGATCCATCTGGCAGGCCAGCATGTCCAGAGGAGGCTGGTGGAGGTCTTAGCTGACAGGTTTCTTACTGGCTGAGACAGCTTCCAGATTTCCACGAGAGAGATTTCCACCTGGTTGGAGGGCCACCCAAAAACTGGCAACTCAAAGACGAATAAGTAAGCTTGCCAAAGCGGGGTCTTAGCCACCTCTTCTCTTTAAATGAGCCCCCACGGATCAGACAAACACACTGTGTGTGTGTGTGTGTGCTCCAGCTGAGACACGCCGGAGGCTAGAAAGAGTTGGGCTCACAGGAGACGAGGGTTCAGGGAGGATGAAGGTGTCTAGTTGAGAGTTGTGGGCATGTATGACAATGTGTGTGTGTGTATTTGGTGTGAGTTAATGAAGGTGTGTATGTGTGTGTGTGTTGAGGTGTGCGTTCATGTGTGTGTAGTGATACAAAGCATCTGGCCCTGTGTATACACCTTTAGGCTCATTACAATATACGTCTTACACTTTGCCCTCCTCCATCTGTGGAAGTACTGAAGAGTCAACGCTGAGCAATGAACTGTTTAATTTGAAGTGAGTGGACTTGCATCTGAAAGGATTACTTCTACAATTTTACACATTAAAGTGTGGTTACAGGTCTTGGGGAGTACTACCGCATATGTGAAAAAAAGGAGGCTTCCAGAAGAAGCTGAATGTAATCTGATGAACTGCCTCAAGTGATGTCACTCAGTAGTTAAGTTACATTGTAAGATGTACATGTAACATTTTAAGAAACAAATAAAAAGGAACCCATGTAAGCAATATTCAGTGAGATAAGACAGTGTAATATAGACATGAGTCTGACTGCTCCATCAACAGCAACATTCATTGAGTTTACTAAAATATCTTTACGTGCAGAACAACAACAAATTACATAGATTTAGACAAAAATTGAGTCCAAACGAGGTTTAAAGCCTGTAGTCAAAGCTGATGCGTCCTTTGAAAGCTCTCTATGGCTCTCTGTGTTGTGCATTATTGCATTTGTTCAATGGTTGTGTAACTAGAACACACTGGACAGGTACACTGCAGGTATACCTGCTAGCCGTCTGGGCTGTTAGTTTCTGATGGGCAGTCAGGTGTGAAGAGTAGTCCACTTTCCCAGTGGACTGCATTCTAAAAATATCCAGAATAGCACTTCTTCAAAATAGGTCACTGATGATTTTTCATTTCCTAATACATGGCAAAAGGTTTGTGTGTAATGTGACCACTCTCAGAGTCAGATACAATAAGTATCAAGTACCTCTGGCTTTGAACAAGCCACTTAATAATAGACAAGGCCAGTTAGCATCTTAGCATGCTGATATGAGCATTTAGCTCGTGTCTCATTTTTTTTGACAGTATTATAAATGATCTTGTGTGGACAGTGCTATGTGTAGCCCGTGAGGCGTGTTCACCACATGTACGAATCATATTGTGACTGAACAAATCAACAGCTTGTAGCAGTAAAGCTCCCCTCACAAGGGAACTGAGTGTGCTGTCATCAGCTTAGCTAAAATCACAGTTTACACAATAGTCATTACACAAATAATGAATACACAGTTACGTCTTTATAAACCTACTAAAAGACAGAAAAAGCCACAGAAACAACCATAATCTGATGACTCTGTTGTAAATAATAGGCTGCTAAGCGGATCTCTGTGGTGCTCATACAGTATAGGCTACATTCTTACTGGAGCAAATGTGACAGCTTGAACTAGCAGCACAGTGGGCGTACTTCTCAACTGATAGAATCTGTTGAAAAAAGTCTGAAAAGAGTTACGTCAGCCACGACTGCAAATCATCTTTTGGCTATATGTGGAGAGTGGACAAAACAATAGTAGTGGAAAATGACTTTAAAGGACCATATGGTTTTGAATGAACTATGGGGAAAATCTCCTACTGTGTTCTGCTTTTCCCTGATAATCTATTATTTTCTATCCAATTAGCAATATTTTGTAATATAGACCATATTCGCACATCGGCCATTTTCCTCTGATGTTACTCTCAAAGACTGAAATAGTGACAATAGACAATGAATATTGAAAGTCTGGAATGACATATTTCAAGGCAAAACAACATATTTGATAACCTACTAGCTAATAGCATTAAGCCACTTCCATCAGCAACATTACAGATTGATTACATCACAAGCATTTAACCTCCAGGCTTTAATAAATATGTCCAAGATGTGCAGTAATATTTTAGGATTCCTTTCTTATCGTATTATGTAACACTATCAAACAGTAATGTTAGACAGGAAGTGGTTGAATGCTAACATTAGCTGGTGTCTAACGGAAGCTAATGGGTTATCAAATGTTGTTTTAAAAATGCCCCAATGACAATTTGTCAGATTCCCTGTGTTTATGGGATTGAGCTCACGTTTGCATCCCTGAGTGTGGATGTGAAATATGTTTCAGTAAGGATATGTTTTGATATTGGCCTGTTCTCATGCAGAGCAACGTACAACAATAAGGTAAATGACTTTCAATGACTCTAAAAATATAAAGACTATAAATTATTTTATATTTTCTCATAGTGTCAGCCTTTTGTCATATCATCCACCAAATAGACCAAATAACCACAGAGGCCATTTTCTTTTGAGGGTGAGAAGCTCAAATGTAGTACTGCTGTGTTCCAGGTTTCAAGCTGAAATGCAACTGAAAAGACCATATTTCAAGGTAAAAGGTAAAAGATAACAAGTTAGCTAACGTTAGCATTCAACCACTTCCTAGCTAACATTACGGCTTGATTTCCTCCAGTGCGTTTAATTTCCAGGCTTAAGTAAATGTGTCCAGGGTATGTTGATAATTCAGAATTATTGTACGCCTTTCCTATCATGTAACACTATCAAACAGCAGTGTTAGCTAGGAAGGTATTGAATGATAACATTAGCTGCTAACAGGTTATCAAGACAAGTATGTTGTTTTACCTTGAAATATGGCCTGATGTCCCTCCAGATTAAACTGTCCATTGTCCTTATAGATGTAAATCAATGACGAACAATTTGTCAGATTTCCCACGTTAATATGAATTGCAACATGGAACACAGCAGAAAGACATTTGAAAGGAAAATGGCCGCCGTGTGAATATGGTCTATGACAGTGCTTCATATATCCTCCACTGTTAAACAAAGCATTTAACCTATAATCCGAATTACAGTCATACTGACTGTTGAGAGCATCTCATGCTTCAACTTTTAACAACACTTATGACCACTTGCTAGTTTGTATAATAGACCTGAAGTAACCTGATCCTATAGCTCACATGTGAAATGCTTCTTATATTACATTTTCCAATTATAATACATGTTCCTCCAAGCAGGAAGAAAGCACTTCACGCTTCATTCCAGTTTCCAGCTGGATGTACAATGGCAGAAAAGATAATTGACACACACTTTCCAACATGAGTCACAGTCAGCAGGCTTATCTGCAGCTGGAACAGAAAAGAAAAGGATCCTCAAGTGTTCACCATCATGTAGCTTTTTGCTAGCAGCAGACACAGAGAGTGAAAAGTGCTAATGTGATGGTTTGGGGTGGGGGTATCAATTAAATGTAGCACAAAGCCTGTGATGAAGGGAAAAGAGTGCAGTTAATCCATAATGATAATGAATGTAGACAGAAAAAAAAACACCACTGCCATGTCTGAGAGGAACACAGTCATGAAAAATATCGAGTGCTATCACATCATTTCATTAACAA
The DNA here is from genome assembly GCA_039737535.1 of Lagodon rhomboides. Lineage (NCBI taxonomy): Eukaryota > Metazoa > Chordata > Actinopteri > Spariformes > Sparidae > Lagodon > Lagodon rhomboides. Next base: position 42,595 of record JBBNBP010000038.1, on the reverse strand, counting down.
CCTGGACTTAAAGGAGATGTATTATGCTTTTTTGTTTGCCCTTTAGTGTTTTATACATGTTCTTGTGAATGTAAAAGATACTGACGGTTGCCAAGGTCAAAGTCTGCACCAACAGAAACTCCGCTGTTCCACTGAAAACTCCTCTCCAGAGCAGCACGCAGAGACATCTGCTAGTTTGACTAACATAATATGTCAAACAGAACAGCCCATATTGTATTCTGACAGGAAGCACTCGTCTTATACCAGAGCACCCTGCCAAGATGAGTCACTTCCCAAGTCTCATCAAATGGATTAATATTGCTGCTGGTAATAAAAAACACTGGAGTGAAAACTTTGGGTTGCACCACCTTTATTCAGTCAGCCATGTGTTTGCAAACCTGGATCACACTAATATGCATGGTTGCTCCACCCAATTACAAATATGTCCAAGCATACAAAATGCCCTAATGACTTTTCATGTGTAACTACATTCTCACAGTAGTCAAGAGTTGTCTTTGAGGCTCTTAACATCAGCCCTGTGAATCAGTGTGGCGTTTCAGTGGAGAATGACTTCTACCGTAAGACTTCACCAACCAAATGTATTCTTTACACAGAATGAAATATGGCAGACCTGCAAGAAACCCTTATTTTGTAAGCTCATGTGCTCCCACCCTTTCTTGGTACCCGTACTCAAAGCTATAAAAGGTTGTTTTTGTTCTGCCCAATCACAGGACAACTACATAAATCAGGATAGTGGTCAATTCTCACCTGAACAATGACATTTTAATGACAGTGATCATTTTCAAAGTTATCAATACAGAGGAAAAACACTCACAACTAGTGCAGTGACTAAACACTTTTGACAGTGCTTGAAGTGTGGAAAGCCAGTGAGGAGTCATGTCTGTGATAGTCCTGGTTGATTTGGGTATCGTACGGTGGTTACAGCTGTGAGGACATAATGCCCACCTGGTGCCATTCATGGAAGGATTGACATTTTCTCCACAAGAGGTCAAACGTTAGAAGTGTTTATTCCTTGAAAGTGTGTACTGATCAGAAAATACAGCAAGAAAAGGACAACCTCTCGCTTTTCAACACACTCTTTTTCTCAAATGTTCTCCTCCTGTTTTTCTGCCATTTTCCTCAAATGCATCAAAGGTATCCCTTTGAACACATTCATTTGTTTTCAACCTGAATGACATCCATCAGGTGCACTTCAGCACCCAAACACTGAAAACCCTCACTACAAACTCTCTCAGTAAATTAAAATAAAAGTGAAAATGTAATGATAGAAACACTCTGCTGGTATAATGGTTCCTACTCCTCTTTCTAAAGACATGTGGCTCAGGACTGCTGATGTTTCTCAGACATGATGTTTGCAAGTGACACTTACTTAGTAATATGAGACTCATGAAAATGAAATTCATGAAATTAAATGTGTACATTAATTAACTTCTAATACTGACTGGGTAATACTGATTAGACTGCAGGAAACTGAAGCCACAGATTACAACATGTCTTGTAGTTCTGATCGGAGCTGTTTCAGTAGAGCAACTATTGAGAGTGAAAATACAAAATACCTGGAATGTTTTTTAAATGATGTAATGAGCGAGGAGATTCTGTAATAGACTGCAGATATAATTAGATTGAATTGTCAATTAATTTTCACTTCTGTGGCCAGTCTTTCAACCAGGATACACAGACTGACTTCTCTGACAGAACGTGCGTACTAACTTATCATCTAACTGTAACATATGGATCCAAACATAATAATGAATGAGGAAAATTTGATATTTTATCATAGTGTCCCATCTACAGTTCTACAGAGTAAAAGTACAAATGCATACTTGAATGTATAACTAATGGAAATGGTTGAGGTTTCTGAATTAGAAACCCCTTTGAAATATTTTTAGCCTTGTCTCGGTTCCCTCAGAGTGCCAAAGCTTGTTGGCTGCTGTCTTCTCTCTCTGGGAATATGAAGGGATAACTCAGACACACCGAGTCATCTCAGGCTCACCCATAACCAGAACAAACTGCTGAACTGGATGTTTCACTGTCACCACTGGTCCACTTCCTCACTTAGTCGTTTAGTCATCCAAAACATAATATTATCAAGTCAGCCTTGACATTACTGAGGAAGGCTTTGGATTCTTAGGGTGGCAAGGATTCAAATATCATCCCAGTAGAGGAAAGATAGACTAAAATAATAATGATGTTGCTGTTTCTGGATTCTCAGTGGACATGAGTCACTTTTTATTACTCTACAGTCAGCTAAATCTAGGCTTAAGTACAATTATTTTGAGCTCCTAGGCACAGCTGGATATGTGCCTCTGAATCATTCACCTGTCTGAAACCACAAGCACCATTCCATGGCAAACGAAGAGAGCTAATAGGTACACAGCAGATGGTTAATGGCATCCACAAAAGGAGGCTTTTTCATTTCAGTGAACCTCAGACTTCCAATCACCAAACAGTTAGAGCAAACTGAGGGGTAATGGCCTGCCTTCAGTAAGTAGGCTATAATATGACATATTGCTATATTATGCCCATTTTATTTCAACATGTGAAAAGAATCACGGTGGAATATATTGTATTGTCTTTATCATGAAAATAGGGAACTTTGAGAAATGGCAGCTATGTCACTGGAACGTCCTAAAGGTTATTGTGTACGTAATCGACATAATTCTTTGATAGTACATAGTGAAATAGTATTTTTTTTGTATTTAGTGAATGATTATGAAATACCATGCCAGGGCAAAGGTTTAATTATCCAACAATAATAATAATATCCAGGGATGCACAAATCTATCAAGACAAAAGAGTCTAATTTCAACTAAATGTTAACATTAGCCCGCTAACATGCTCACAATGATGATGCAAATGTTACAGCAGCCAGGAATAACTTTCTTTTTGTTGATTCTGGCAGACCGACGGACAAAAGTTGTATGAGCACCACTGTATTGCGTTTAAAGATCTTGATCTGGCTGGCATGTGCATATTTTTTAAAAGTTTGCTAAATCATTTTTTTAAAGTTTTTTTTAAAAAATACTTTTCTTTAACTGACTCAACAACAGGCATTCAGTATAACTACACTAACTTTAAGGAGGAGTAGGTGCCATTATAAGGACTTATATGTTGTAATTATCATGTTTTTATGCAAAAAATTTGTCAAACACATTAGAGACTTTATATTTTGATGTATGCTTTAATCCATGTGTGGACAAATAATGGTATTTATTCCTTCAGAGTGCCAAAGCTTGTCTGCTGCTGTGGATAAGAATAAATCAATTTTAAACTCTGGTGCTTCTTGTGGAAATCATGAGTAATTACTAACCCTTTTGAGATCTCTGCAACAAAGGTAACTGAATGTTCCCTTAGTTTAATTTTATTTGGATGAGAGTGCCCTCTAGTGTCAAAGTAAATTACTCAGGGGGATATTTCAATATCAGAGAGGTCACATTACAGTACAATTAGTGTCATTATTTATGTGTTTATGATTATTATTGATATGTTATTGTAGGATACTGACTTCAAGATTTAAAACTTCAACGTAATCAGAGCATCCCTCTCTCAGTGTTCACAGTTTTAGCTGCAGAGGATGTTCCATTATCTGTCAGCATCTGTTATTGTGATCCAGGCCTGACAGTGAGGATGGTAGGGGCTCATCATCATCACTTCGCCGCTGATCAACAACTCACCTGCCAGGAAACACAGTCAAACCTCTTTCAGCGTGTGCAACCAGAAACAGAGTGTTTTGTACTTACTGCCATCAGACTGTACAACAACAGTCTATAACACCACGCAACACACACAGACATTTTCTCACAGGGTTTGGTTCAACAGATTACACACTTTACTATATTTGCTGATATATTTTGTTATAAGACAGTATACCCATATTATACCATATTACCCTTGACAGTCTAATCTAGACTATTTTAATGTTATGTTGCTCTATTAGACTTTATATTACATGTATTATATCATACCACAAACTTTATGTTTATGTTATATGTTTATTATGTTATATCCCTACTACTATTTACTTCAACTATACTATGTGTCACAGTTTGGCATAGCTGGTCACCTGCTTATTTCTGCCTGCCCTGTCACCAGCCATTCTCAGCCAACTCCATTCACCTGTTCTCACAGCTGCTCCACCAATTCTACCTATCTATCTATCTATCTATCTATCTATCTATCTATCTATCTATCTATCTATCTATCTATCTATCTATCTATCTATCTATCTATCTATCTATCTAGACGAGATAGTCAGTGAGGATCTGCCTGAAGAGGCTAAACTGATCCTGACCAGAGAGATGACCAGGTGTCTGAAGGCATGTGGTGTATGAGGACAATGTGGAGCTGCTTCACAGGTATGATACATCTTTTTCCAGTTGATTATTTCCATGCTGTCATTAATAGAGCTTGGAGGGGAAGTTAATGTAGGTAGTAGACCATAAGTGGATGAGACATAAGAAAGATGTAAGAAAATGTTCTGAATCCACAGAAAATGGGACTGGAGTCACTCTGTAAGGAGTGGCTCACAGAAACCTGTGAAAGCATGGTAAGACATTGTTTTTATCTTGTTTACAGTATAATGTATCTCCAAATATGATCTTGAAAACATGTTGATATAAAGGTAACATCATTTTCTGCATTTCAGTTAATTTCAGAATTGTCCCCACCAAAGTTGGAGCAAAGATCTTCCCATTTGGCTCATATCATCTGGGAGATCACTGTATAGGTGCATTTTTCCTTCCTCAGCTGTGGGAGCATATCAGGACTGTTTCAATGTGGCTCATGACTTGAACATATGCACTTCATCATATAATGGATCGCTGGAGGTTGGTATATGTGGAGGGTTGGCTCCTCTGACAGTACATGGTGGAGATGCTGTTCACAGCATATTTACACCTTCAAACGTGTCATATGAATCAGTGCTGTTGTGACAGGTGCTCATATTGAAGCCTTTTGTGTTGGACCTTGATTCCTGGACAGAAGTCGTCTTCATCTCCTTCTTTGAGAAGCTGATAGCTCAGAAGGAGGTCAAAGACATACAGGTTAGCCATATAAGCCGTAAATTATATATAATACTTTCTTCATCATACATGGTAAATGGCATTTCTCTCCAGAACTGACCACATTTTCATACTGCAGTCCATTCATCCCTGTCATCAAGCTGACTTTTGACAGGATTGAGTTTATATGACGCAAGAAAAAAATAACAACTCTTGAGATTAAGTTTTGTTTGAGAGTGTCTTCATCTTGTTTTGTTTTTTTCTCATCTTTTTTAAATTTTTCCTTCAGGACGCATTTACTCCAACAAGCTTGGCTTATATGAGTATTATGGGCCATAATGGTCCCCAGAATCTGCCAGGTGTACCTGAGTCCGACAGCGTCCACCCTGGTGATCAATTTCTTTAAGGTCTACTCCACATGGTGAGTTGTTCCATTTCTGGGAAAAAAACACAAAAAAAACACTGAGTTTGGTTTATTAAAAGTGACTTTACACTGAGGATTAACTGAAGTGACTGACTGCAGTTGATCTGAGTCTTCATTTACATGTCATGCATACTGATATCAGTACTGGAAATGGAAACGCACCTGATACCCATCATCACCCCAGCATACCCACAGCAGACACCAGCTGGTGTGTGTGTCTCTCTTTTATTAAAAAAAAAAAAGATTTATTTATTGAGTTTTCAACAAAAAACAAGAACAGACACTAATATACATCTGAGTGATTAAGATTCAACAGACCATTGAATGAGGCGAGGTAAGCACTAATAACAGAAAGTGGTTGTCAATACCCACACAGGATCACAAACCTGGAAACACTTAATACCAATGGGGAAAAAAATGAAAACAAAACAAGACAAAAAAAAAAAAAAAACAGAACGCAAGACACTTAAAAGACACTAACAAATGAGACATACTGTGTGCTGCTAGTACAGTAGAGAACATAAGCCAGCCAGGAGCCACACCAAGGTGCAGTTCAGGGGGCTGTTCAGCCAGTGGGGGGAGCATCCAGCCAGAGGGACTGGGCATGCTCTTGAAAGGGTTGCCAACTCTTCAAAAAATTTTCATTGGAGCCACAGAGGGAGTGTTTGATTTTCTCTAATTTCATAAAGGATGAGGCATCCCTTATCCAATGGGTGCAGGAGGGGGGAGAAGGGCTCTTCCAGTGCATCAGAATGCTACGCCTCACTAATAATGTAAGAAAAGCCACCAGTTCAGTGAAGTAGGATGGCAGTGGGTGGTAGCGGGCAGGACACCGAACATGCCTGCCTATGAATCAGAACTTCATGGAAGTACTTGGTTTTTAAAAAGCCAACCGTGTCAATGCTTCTACTGTATCAAAAACAAATGATTTAAGAGTTTTGTACTATTGATGTATTGGATGTTTTACTCTAAATTATTTTCCCTTGAATTCTCTTTTTCTTGATCTCTATAAGTGAACCATGTTCATTTTTAATTTTCTATTAACTCATTACTGTTTTTGTTCTTATTTGAGCACAACATGGTTAAGTGGACTCCCCTTCAATGAGCAGGGGTCTAAAAACATGAACACAGACCTGACCTTTGACCTTAAGGTCTTCAAACACACAAGTATGTTTATCTTTCTTGTAATTTCAGTACAAATGGAGCAGTGTTATGTAACATTAAAAATCCTACTTTTATTTTGAGCTGTTTCAAGTCCACAGTCCAGGAAAGACCATTCAATCAGTGCTATCCAGCCCGAATTGGTCAGATGCCTTCATTGGTCAGATGCCTTCATGTCCCGCCCTCCTCCATGCGCAGGGGTGTAGGAATGAGTTTAACATTGGGGGGGACATATCCTGACAGAAACCTGACAGATCCGTTAATGGTTTGAACAGAAATATGTCATAAATTAACTACAATGCAAAACATTCACAAATACATTTTATTCTACTAAAAAGATACATTTGTAAAGGTAAATGAAAACACATTTTGAATGGCAGTAATGAACTGATAAATATAAAATCACTTCTTTAATTGCATGCCTAATCATCCAGTCTTGTAGATTAATAAATAACATGGGAAGAATATTGATCAAAATTTGAATTAAAATTTACTGAATAAATTTTATTTTCTTAGTTGTATCTTATGCCTCAATGAACAGACACAACATAAATAAAATACAGAATAATAAAAGGTGAGCGAAACACTGATTTGGATCATTGAAATATGTGGTGACTAGAGCCTGACTGACATAACAGCTGGGCATAATTATTGATAGATATAGATATACTGGTATTTGGTTAAACTGTATCTGTTGAGAATATAATGCAGAAAAATGCTTGGGGTAAATATAATTCAATACATTCGGAGGAAAGTTTACCGTTTACATGCAATGGTGAAATTTCAGATGATCTAGTTTATATGCTGCTTCCACTACATTGTTTGATCACAAGTTTTTGAGAACCATGTTTCAGAGATCACTGCAAAGTATCGGCAAATATTGAAATATTGAATTCTTACTTCCCAATATCGGTGTTGGCCACCCCCAAAAAAAGAGTATCAGTTATGTCAGATATGTTTTTTTTTCCAGGCACAATTTTGTATTTTAAAAATAAGTTCATGTTGTTTATGTTGTGTCTGTTCAATGAACAGACACATATACAGGCAAAGGTTAAATTGAAATGCAAAAACAGCATCAAGTATTTTAACATATAAATATATAACAACTTGTTTTTACTCTCAAGTGTGATATCCTTCCATATTTCTACTAACTAACTGGTGTGTGAAGGTAAACGAAAAATACATTAGAATGGATGTAATGAACTGATAAATATCAATTTCTGTGTAGTTTAAACACAGATATAAAAAGATAAAAAGTTTCATCCAATAAAAGTTGGATAGCACTGTACAGTCCTGCATTCAATAATTTGCGTGCTGTGTGATTTTTTCAGTGTCAAACATGTGCCGTGGCACACAAAAGGTTGAAAACACTGGCCTAGGCAAAAGAGCCAAAATGTTTTTTCCTCCTGTCATTTGCAGCCACAAATTGCTTGCAAATTGACTTCTTGTCCAGTAAGTCAAGTTTATCCTGATGGACATGACAGACAGCAACATGGTTAAGTCTGTTTCGAGTCATTGTGGACCGGAGCCAAGTTTTGAGCCTGCGGAGGACACTAAAACTTCTCTCTGCCTCAGAGGATGAAACCGGGACTACCAAAAGCAACCTGACCAGGTTTTCAGCTTGCCCAAATAGTCTACGTACCTCTACAGGCAGTCCACGAATGATCCCTGCAGCCTCTGCACTGTTGCTACATGAGTAGCTCAGGCGAAACATAGAAAGCTGCACTCAAAGTGACTCTCTGTTCAACTCTGGGTATTTGTCAATAACTGCAGCATCAATCTCTCCACTCAGAAGTGTCTCTTCCAACTTTTGCAAAATCAGCAAGTCATCCTGGTTAAATAGCTCACTGAGCTGTGCATCTACAATATCCAGGACTTCAAAGAAGTCCCCTCTGTAGTGGTCCTTGGCACTTTTAGGCTGATGTGCCTCAGCTCCTTCAATGAAGCGTTTTGGGGGCGGTCTGGTCTGTGGAATGGTTATGGGCTTAACACCTAAAGACTGAACCACAGCCGTCGCCTGTTCAAACAGAGTTTTGAAACTTGCCTCATCTCTTTTGGCCTTGAGTGAGGTCCTAACAACTTGGACAGCAGCCCTCATGCCAGCAATGGTTTCAGTTCTCTTCTGAAAAGAGATGTTCAAGCATTCAAGCTCACAAATCACTGCTGAGGCAAGGATGAGACCCAAAACTGTTTTGCCTTTCCTAAACTGCCCTAACAGGCCATTAGCAGTAGATGCAGTATTTGAGGCACCACAAGCCATAATAATAATAATAATAATAATAATAATAATAATATATCGGTTTTATATAGCGCTTTTATGGACACTCAAAGACGCTTTTACAAAAGAACACAAAGACACAAACACATACAGATACTCAAAAACAACAAACAAAAAAAAGAAAGAGAAAGAGAGAGGGTGGAAAATGATTTGTCAGGTGTTGTAAGTGATGTTGAAGAGATGGGTTTTGAGATGACTTTTGAAGGACGGCAGTGAATCAGAGTTACGGATGGCCAGGGGGATGGAGTTCCAGAGGGTCGGGGCGGCAATGGCAAAGGCTCTGTCCCCTATGGTGCAGTATTTGGTCCTGGTGATGGGGGTGAGGGTGTTGGCATTAGCGGAGCGTGTTCGGTGGGGGTGAATGGGGCGATGGAGGAGATCTGTCAGGTATGAAGGGGCAAGGTTGTTAAGGGCTTTGTAGGTGGTGAGGAGGATCTTGAAATGTATGCGTTGTGTTACGGGAAGCCAGTGAAGTTGACGGAGGATGGGCGTGATGTGTTCTCTGGAGGGGGTGTGGGTGAGCAGTCGGGCAGCGGAGTTCTGAACATATTGCAGTTTTTGAAGAACAGTGGAGGGGAGACCATACAGCATGCTATTGCAGTAGTCGAGTCTGGAGGTGATGAAGGCATGAATAAGTGTTTCAGCGGCTGAGAAGGAGAGAGTGGGTCGAAGGCGTGCTATGTTCCGGAGGTGGAAGAAGGATGTTTTGGTGACGTGGTTTATGTGTTTTTTGAAGGAGAGTGTGGGGTCCGTGTAGATGCCAAGGTTTCTGACCAGGGGGGAGGGAGTGACAGAGTGGCCATCGATGCAGAGTGAAAAGTTCTTGGAGGTGGGGAGGGTGGATTTTAGGCCAAAGATTATGATTTCAGTTTTATTGCTGTTGAGTTTGAGGAAGTTGTGGTTCATCCAGGTTTTTATGTTCGGTGAGGCAGTTGGTGAGGGTGGAGAGAATAGCTGGAGTGATGGATTTGGTGGCGATGTAGAGTTGAGTGTCGTCAGCATAGCAGTGAAAGTGAAGTTCATGGCGGCGGATGATGTGACCAAGTGGGAGCATGTAGAGGATGAAGAGGATGGGGCCAAGCACTGAGCCCTGGGGGACTCCGTGAGAGACAGGGGTGGTGTGGGATTTGTGATTGTTTATTGCAATATAGTGAAATCTTTCAGAGAGGTATGAACCAGGAGAGGGCAGAGTCGGTGATGCCTATAGATTTCAGGCGGCTGAGGAGGATGGAGTGGTTGACGGTATCGAAGGCAGCACCATCTCCTGCAAGCTAGCCAGCACTGACCCATACTGACAAAACAGCTGTGATGGCTTTGCCCCGTACTGTCCATCTCGTGGGACACAGGGGTTTTATTGCAGTGCATGATGGATTCTCTGCATGTGCTATTGCTGCATGGATCGCCTTAAACTTCCCTGAATGAGACAAAAGGACTCCAAGCTGGTTGACCCAATCCAATGAGTCTCTGATCAGAACAGAGGCTAAGCAAGCTTTCTGTGTGATTAAATTAGTACAGTGGGCTCCACAGTGAACGTAAAGTGCTAGTGGCTGCTCTTGTTTTATCAGTGCCTGTGCACCAGCATGCTTCCCGGCCATATTAGCTGCCCCGTCATAAGTTTGACCTCGTAAACCATGCCTTGGTAAGTTTAATCTCAGCAGCACAACTCCAGCAAGGCTTTGTCCTGTTGTTTCAGAAACAGAATACAAACCAATGAACTCTTCATGGGGCTTCAGGTCACTGTCAACATAACGCAGGCAAATACTTTCTTGTTCTTGCCCGGAAATGTCTTGTGTTCCATCCATAATAACTGCATACTGAAGAACTGGTAGATCTCTGATTGTATCAGCTATTCCACTAACAATATGCTTGCTCATTGTAGACAGAATTTCATTCTGGATCTGTGGACTGATGTACTCTTTCTAGGACCTCTGCAACCATCTGGCTAAAAGGACATCATCCTCTGCCTTGTCTTTCAAGAGTTGATAAGAATTACTGTTTTCATCCTCATGTCCTCTCAAGGCCTGTCCCTGTCGTGCCAAATATTTGATTGAACTCACAATTTTCCCCAGACAGTGCCTGTTGTCTGCTTGTTGATTTGCCAAAGCACTGGACAACTGTGCATTTACAGGGTGATTTTCTTGTGCAGTCACAGAGACAGCATGACGGTGTGTATGACTACTTTCATGTGCTTTAAATTTTTCAATCGCCTTTTTCCAATTTTTGAATCCAGAAGTGATAAATGTGGGTTCTGATTTTACAGCAAATGGTGTGAGTTTGTCCTGGTAAATTCTCATGCAGTAAAAACACAAAACCCCCTTCTGCACTGCATAATAATGTAGCCAGGGACAGTCCTTGTACCACCGCTCTAAGAAGGAGAGAGTTCTGTTGGACAGAACTTGACTGTCAATGAATTTTGGGTGTGGCTGATATGACTTTGTCCACTGTCCTCTGACTTCAGTGTCTCTCAGCTGTCTGTCCCTGCTCTGAACACCCGAAAAGGAAAACAGTCACATTGTCACACAATGGGGCAAGACTGCAGTTCCTACAAGCACTCTAATGCTAACCCTTAAATTCAACCGTGTTCACTCCATATAAGTTTTAAACCTTCCTCTCATGATCAACAACCTAAAATCACCTCAACTTTCATATAGCACCTACCTGCAACTCAGCTGTGCTGGCTGTCCGTGCATCACCCTCACCAGTACAAGTTTCCAGATGAACTTCATCTGATCTCTAATATGAAAGCAGTGGAGATGAATAATAGTGCAATATTAAAATCATGTGTGACGACGCGCCGCCGTCACTAGCTCACCCGACGAGCTATTGTGTTGCTTAAACACTCGTGAAAGTGAATATATTTGAAGGTGGCACAAACAAAACATATATCACAGGGAGGGACACGGGGCGGACGCACCTCGTAGTTCACCTGTGAAGGAAATATCATATTGATCATGTTGATAGCGGCAGAAGGAATAGTAGAAATAATAAAGGACTAACGCAATGCGTATTAGAATAGAATTGGATGGATTAGCATAAACTTACCTCTGCTTGTCGTCCTGTCTCCCGAGGTGTTCGGGCAAAAGAATTCCCCGGGGGGCACGCGCACCTTTATAGTTCCGGGAGGGAGTAGGACAAGTGAGGGAATAGGTAAAGGGGGGTTTGTGCTGTGTAAATATATATTTATCTGGTGTAAAACATGTATGTGGGGTGATTAGGTTTATTGAGTGTGTGGTGATGGTTGTTTAGATGATTTATATTTTCTGGTGATGAATTATGTTGCTGAATATTGCTGTAGATATGGATATGTGTGTGTCTCTGATTTTACCTGGGTTAAGTGGTATAGTCCGGCTCATTAGCTGGGCCAATCACTATATAAAGAGTCAGTCTGAATATGTATGTGTTGATGTAGGTGTTGGTATATTGAAAATTGATAAAAGAAAATAAATGTGTCTGGATGCTCATTCTTGCCATTCTCCTCATTGCCTCCATGGCCGCTCGGGCATTCTAACATCATGTTTGTTATATTATTGTTTAAATTCAACCGTGTTCATTTCATATAATGTTCAAACCTTCCTCTCATGATCAACAACCTAAAATCACCTCAACCGTCATATAGCACCTACCCTAGTTATACCCTGGACCCCAGAGGGTTAAACACTGTTTTTAGTGTCAAATCGCTTTTGTCCGTTACGTTACTGGAAAGTCCGACATATTTTCGCCAGCCAAGGTTGGCTAACGTTAGTAACGTTAATAGTAACAACGTTTAGCTATTAAGAGTAGGCCTATACTAGTTAGATGTTGAATCACAACATCAGCTTAACATCAACAAGTCTAACATTAGACAGAAAATATAATTATCCTCCTGGACAAAATTATCAGCAACTCACATTTCCTTTCTTTCTTCTCTTCCCCATGCTTCCCCATGCTCACATGCTTTTATTTTGAAAGCGCAACACAGCGTCTTGTCACCAGCCCGCCCCCGCCCCCTCAACGGCTCAGACTGTTTGGGAAGCGAGAGTGTGTGCAGCAGGCGACAGGTCAGAGGTTAAAATGAAAAGAAAGCAGCAGCTCACTTTAAGTGAGTTCTTTCTCGTGGGGAAGAAAAGAAAGAAAGGAAATGTGAGTTGCTAATAATTTTGTCCAGGAGGATAATTATATTTTCTGTCTAAAGCCCTAGACACACCGGGTCCGACGTCTTCCTTATCCGACTTCCTTCTTCGACCACTCCGTCGGATCCGTTAGGAAGAAAAGTTGCACTGAAACACACCGCCCCGGCTACACAGTAGCGTATACGTTCTGCGCCTGCGCGAGATGCAATAAGTCTCCTAAACATCGGGTGGCGCTAGTCTCGTGCCAGTCACCCAAAACATGAAAACAGGAAATGACAGAACGGAGTGCGGACCGTAGCTTATCAAAACAAAGCACACACAGTGTTAGCTCAGCATTACTTGCGTGATGTCGTATTACGGTGGTCTCTCTTCCACCAGGGCAATCAGCTGCTCCTCAAAGTCCTCGGTCCACACAGCCATGGCTTCCAAAAATGCGTTGGTTTATCAGGCCGCGCTGATTCGCTGGCACACCGCCAATCAGAATGGTCGCTGAACAGCTAGCTAACAACCAATCAGAGTATCCGACGGCTTCCTAACTCAGCCGTCCGGCTGAACATGTTCAGTCGGATCAGACGCCGTCCTCGCGCTTCCGCACGGCTCCGACAACACTGAACACACCGAACAGAATAGCTCCCTAACTCGTCAGACTCTCTCCTAACGCTTCAGACGTCCAGCGTCGGACCTGGTGTGTCTAGGGCTTAATGTTAGACTTGTTGATGTTAAGCTGATGTTGTGATTCACACACTAAAAAAGTAGGCTATAGGCTACTTTTTAGTGTGTGCCAGTGATGCCACGACAGTCTTTACAAAAAAAGAAAAAGAAAATGTTTTGTATTGAATGCCGAATTTACGAGAAAGCAACACTGATTTAAGATTTACTGCAGCCGTTTCATAGACATTGTTAGATTTCTCCTCAATATGCAATAACTCTTAAAATCGTCAAATTGTTAAGGGAGTCTGGTGATAGCGCTGTTACTAGTGAACTTCACTTAATTAGGTTGTCAAAGTCCATCACCTTCACACACACAGCAGGTCGCTTCTTGCAAAAAATATGTAAAAAAAAAGTTCACAACAGCAGTTATTTCATTTAAATATGAAGAATAGGCCTATTAAATATTTAGGTCCTACATAACATAGGCCTAAATGAAGGGCATCATGTCTAAAGAAATCTCCGCCTCGCACTCATACTGCAGGATGGCGGGCAGCAGTAAGTTGCTGTTGTTGCAGGAATCATCCGAAATGACAGAAACTTTGTCGAAGTTCTGCTCCAGGTTTCCCCCGGTGTGCGGCGGCGGAGGAGCCGGCTACGTGAGTCTCTGCGCCCCGGGGCCTGGCACGGCGCAGGCCTCCTTCTGCATGGTGGTGTCGTGGTGATAAGACACCAGCTCATTGCTGAAGCCTCCGTGGAGGTGGAGCAGTATTTATTACAGCCCAGGATGGTGGAGAAGGCCTTCCTGAAGTCGGCGTTGAAGGCGTAGATGACCGGGTTCAGGGACGAGTTGGCCTAGCCAAACCACACGAAGATGCTGAAGGTGGTGTCGCTGACGCACGGCGGCTCATCGACTTTGTCCAGGTCGCAGAAAGGCACCACGCAGTTCAGCACGAAAAACGGCAGCCAGCAGAACACGAACACTCCCATGATGATGGAGAGAGTCTTTAAAACTTTGGTTTCTCTCTTAAAAGACGTCTTCAGCGAACTCTCGTCCTGCGTTGACGCGCGGTGCCGGTGGTTTTGCGCACGGGGCCACGCCACCCTCTCCAAAGACGAGATCCGTCTGATTTGGGTTTGCGCGATGCGGAAAATGCGTGTGTACGTCCCCACCATGATCACCACGGGGATGTAGAAGCTGATGAGGGACGAGGAGATGGCATAGCTCCGGTTCAGGCTGGCCTTGCAGTTGTCCGGGCTGTCCGCCGTGGAGTTGTGCGCGCGGTGCCAGTTGAGCTGCACGGGGATGAAGGAGATGAGGATGGAGAGAGTCCACGCGACGCCGATCATCAGGAAGGCGAACCTGCGCGTCATCTTGCGCTCGTACTTGAAGGAATCAGAATCAGAATCAGAATCATTTATTGCCATTTATGCGAACATAGTAGGAATTTGTCTCAGCGTTCCAATGTGTGTGTTTCAACAGATAAAGTGCAACAGGACAGGACAGTGCTAACAAGACAATAACAACAATCAAGGCAATGGGTGATGAGGTATATACTAAATAAATAGTAAAGTGCAGTGCAGAGTTGTTTTTAGTCCTGGACAGGTATCACGGGGGATGAGGGAGGGGGAGGGGCGGGGGTTGGTAGCCAGAGTCGTTTACCAGCCTGGCCGCTGAGGGGAAAAAACTTAGTCTGTGACGGGTCCTCGCAGTTCTAGGCAGCCACAACCTTCTCCCAGAAGGAAGCGGGGTGAAGAGGCCGTGACCTGGGTGCGAGGGGTCGGCCATGATCTTTTTTGCCCTTCTCAGGGCCCTGGTGTCATGCAGGGACTTGAGGGAGGGCAGGGGAACACCGATCACCCTCTCCGCTGCTCGAATCACCCGCTGCAGCTTGGCCTTGTCCTTGGCCACTGCGGCAGGGAACCAGGTGATGATGGAGTGGGTGAGGATGGACTCAATGATGGTGGTGTAGAACTGAGTCATTGTCGTCCTCGGCAGCCTAAATTTTTTAAGCTGTCGGAGGAAGAACATCCTCATGTGGGCCTTTTTGGAAAGAGCCACGATGTTCGGCTCCCACTTCAAGTCCCGGGAGATGGTCAGGCCTAGAAAGCGGCAGGACTCCACAGAGGCAATCGGGGTTTCACCCAGCATGATGGGAGTGGGTGGAGCTGCGTTCCTCCTGAAGTCCACCACCATCTCCACTGTCTTCTGTGCGTTGAGCTCCAGGTTGTTGCAGCTGCACCAGCTCTGTAGCCGCTCGATCTCCCTCCTGTATGCAGACTCATCCCCCCTGGAGATGAGGCCCACCAGGGTGGTGTCGTCCGCAAACTTCAGGAGCTTGACCGACGGTTGGAGGGAGGTGCAGCTGTTGGTGTACAGGGAAAACAGGGCGGGAGACAGGACGCAGCCCTGGGGGGAGCCAGTGCTGGTGTTCCTGGAGCTGGAAATGCTCTTACCCAGCTTCACCCGCTGAGACCTGTTGGTCAGGAAGTCAGTAATCCACTTACAGGTGGAGACCAGCACCTGCAGCAGGGATAGCTGGCACTCCAGGGTGTGGGGAATGATGGTATTGAAGGCCGAGCTGAAGTCCACGAACAGAAACCTGGCGTAGTTCCCTGCAGTGTCCAGATGTTCCAGAACATAGTGCAGAGCCATGTTCACCGCGTCGTCCGTGGATCTGTTGGCTCTGTACGCGAACTGCAGGGGGTCCAATACAGGATCTGTAATGGCCTTCAGGTGGGCCAGGACAAGGCGCTCCAGCACCTTCATGACAACAGAGGTCAGGGCGACCGGTCTGTAGTCATTTAGGCCTGTGACCTTGGCCTGCTTGGGTATGGGGATGATGGTTGAGGCCTTGAAGCATGCTGGGACATGACACAGCTCCAGTGAGGTGTTAAAGATGTTGGTAAACACCGGGGCTAGCTGGTCGGCGCAGTGCTTCAGGGCTGAGGGAGAGACAGAATCTGGACCGGCCGCCTTCCGGGGATTCTGACTCTTAAACAGTTTTTTAACCTGTCTCTCTGTGACAGAGAGGGGGGGTGAGAAGGAGGGAGAGAGGGGAGGGGGCGGGGGAGGAGTGGCAGGGGGGTCGATGTCCCTGCTGGTGTGCAGGGGTGATTGTGGCCCGGGAGTATGGAGGGAGGGGGCCAGGGAGAACTCCTTCTCGAACCTGCAGTAGAACTCATTGAGCTCGTTGGCAAGAGGGAGGCTGTCAGGTGCCTGCGGGGGCTTTGGTTTGTAGTTGGTGATCTTCCTGAGACCTTTCCAGACGGAGGAGGGATTTCCTTCAGAGAGCTGTTGCTGCAGTCTCTCCGCGTAGCAATGTTTTTCCTCCTTCACTGCTTTGGCAAACCTGTACTTGGCCTGCTTAAACAGATCACCGTCCCCACCGCGCCTGGCCGCCTCCTTCTCCCGCCTCAGCCGCTTGAGTTTGGCTGAGAACCAGGGCTTGTCGTTATTATAGGACTTTCTGGAGCGGAGGGGGACACACACCTCCTCACAGAAGCCGATGAACGATAACACAGTATCTGTATATTCATCCAGGTTGTTTCCAGCCTCTGGCCCCGCCCACTCAAAGTCCTGGTCACAGCCCGCCCGCTCCAACCAGGCGCGTAGTCGCTCACATGCCTCGCTGGACCACACTCTGAACCGACTCACTGTAGGTTTAGAGAGTTTCAATCTCTGCCTATAGCGGGGGATCAGGTGAATGAGATCGTGGTCACTGTTGCCCAGCACAGCACGTCGGACCGAATGGTAGGCCTGTCGGATTGTGCAGTAGCAGTGATCAAGGGTGTTCTCTCCACGGGTGGAGCATGTGACTTGCTGCCTGTATTTGGGAAGAGCCCGGCTAAGATTAGCCTTGTTAAAGTCTCCCAAAACTACAGCAAAACTGTCCGGGTGCTGCTGTTCCACACTCATTATCTGCTCGGCCAGTGTGTCTACTGCTGCGGTGACTTCAGCAGCAGGCGGAATGTAAACACACACGAGAATGAATGAGCTGAACTCACGTGGGGAATATAGTGGCCGACAGAGGATGAAGAGGGTTTCTATTTCAATGGAACAGTGTTGGAGAATCACTGTTACATCAGGAGCTGGAGATGGCCCAGTAGCGGTCCATGCTGATGATGCACAGGTTGAGGATGGAGGCGGTGGAGCACATGATGTCGAAGGCGACCCAGGTGTCGCAGAAGCGGCCGAAGAGCCAGATGCCGGCGACCTCGGACACCGCCCCTCCAGGGCATCACCAGCACGGCCACGAACAGGTCGGACACCGCCAGAGAGATGACGAACGAGTTGGTGACTTTGGAGTGCAGGTGGCGGAACTTGATGACCGCGGCGCACACCAGAGTGTTCCCCAGCAAGGTGGACACGATCAGGACGCAGCCGGCCAGCGCGCGGAGACTGAGACCTCCACCTGGCCCGGGGCTGTCCGCTCCCGCTGTGACCACCTGGAGCTGCTCCGCGGGTTCTGGTTCTGGCTGTCGTTATAAAACCTTTCCATGGGTGTCCAGACTCACGCCGTGTGCGTCACGAATCTCTCACCCTCCTCCCAGCATCACCTGCGGCAGCTGCTGCGCGCCCAGAAGTCAAAGGCAGCAGGCAGACCCTCCTGCAGGAGACGCGCTCAGATCCTCGAGTGTGTCCAATCAGAGCGCCTGCAGACGGAGACCTTTACATATTCAGCCCCATTCTGAGACCATTACAACATCCCGGGCCTCAGAACCACGGTCCAAACCACAAACATCTCAGAAACAGCTGCACAGCAGAAAATGACGGGCAGACAGGACACAGGAGTGACAGCAGGGGCGATAAAACAGCTGTGGGCTCATGAATAAATCGACGACGACCATAAAACATGTTAATGTCATAGCTGAAGGTAACACGAACCTCAACACCACATACAGACCGTTTCTGCCAGTCCAGCAATAAACTGGATGAAAACTTAGTCGTGATATAATATTTATGATTCATATATTTAGTCTATATATAAACCCAATTTTGACTAATCATCTTCGAATTATGACTTTTATCTCATAATTATGACTTTTCTTTTCATTGTTTTTGTCGTTATGATGCTGCAGAGCTGAAGAACTCACAGCTGGCAGGTCTGTGTTTGAGCTCCTGAGCCTGTTCTCTGATAAACGTTCATGTGTTTGTGACGTGAAGTCCTCAGAGCAGCAGCAGACTGAAGGAAAGAGACTGAAGGAAACAGTCATCACACCAACAGCAGCTCAGTTCAGAAGCTGCTGTCAGTTGTGTGTCTTCATGTCCGCTCTCATCTACAGAAACATTCCTACAGTCTTTAATCTGCTTCAGGAGCGGAACAAGATGCTGCTGCTTCTTCTGCTCGACTCCATTTCAGAGAGAAATATCACAGGAGACATTGTCCAGAATGGACTCTACGTCTCGAGTATAAGTGAATAAGTGTGAATGAAAATACTCAAGGAAAGTACAAGTACCTCAAATAATGAACTTAAGCACTGTACTTGAGTAAATGTACTCAGTTACATTCCATCGCTGTTTTCTGTTCCTCTGTTCCTGTTTTCTCGTTTCACTCCTCATTTCTTATCGACAATTAGTAAAAATAAAAAATGGATTCTGATAATCAGTCAATTCATATTTTACAACAAATATACTGATCATTTCCTTTTACTTGCACTTTTAATACTTAAAATACATGTAATACTAGATACTTTAAGACTTTTACTCGAGTTCTATTTGTTTGTGTGATATCTTAACTTTTACTCAAGTCTGACTTTGGGTATTTTTTACACACTGACAGAAAGTGAAAACACTCAAATAAAGTAAAAGTACCTCAAAATGTAACTTAAGTACTGTCCTTGAGTAAAAGTACCTCCAGGTGTGGACCAGAGGAGCCTCATGCAGCTCACAGCACAAAGCTTCAGTCTACAAACCTCCAGCAGGCTGCTGAAGCTCAAACCGCTGCTCTCTGACTCAAACATGGCGCTCGGGCTCTTTGGAAGGTGACTGAATGGGTTTGTATTCACGTTGAGCAACAATACAGCTGCTGGAGTTCAGCTGAATCTCACCTGCCATCACTCTCTTACAGGCTTTCTTGGATCTGTGTGCTGTTCAGCAGCGGCGTTTGTTTTCCTGCAGCTAAAGGAGGTGAGATTCACAGACTGTCTGCTGACTGAAGCAACGAGAACTCAGCTTTCTGTGTTCAGTCTGAACAGTCCAACATAGAAACGACCAAATGTTCAGCACAGTTATCTACCTGTTCTCTCTCACCTGCCGTCTGTCTCTCTCATTAAGTCCAGCTCAAACATCAGTCACTTCAGATAAGAACCACTTTTAATCTGCTGTCACTGGAGTTGGTCTTGTTTTGAAAGTGAACTTTTATGTCTTGACTCCAGTTTTTTGGTTGGATGAAGCTTTCTGTGAGTTCTGGTTTAGTTTAAAGCAACTTTGAACATTAATTTCTGTGTTTGCACTCAAAGAACTTGAGGTGCAGCTTCTCCTCGTCACAATCTGTGTCCAGACTACAGATATCCCTACACCGCTACATGGGGCTCTGCTGGTGGACCTGCTCCTGGATCAGACCTTCAGTCTGAAGGCCTCCGACAGGCCAGCTATTCCCCTGGAAACCAGTCCCCCTCCAGTGCAGCTGCAGGCTCGTCACAGAGTTTTGATCCGAGCAGGTACGTCGTGACTTCAGGTTCCAGGTCTCCTGAAGAGTCTTCCCTGAGCGCCGGGTACGTCAGCCCTCCTGTCGGCACCGGGAAGAAGACTCCGAGCTTCTCCGCGCCGCTTCAGCCTGTTGCTGGACCCAGCGGAGGGTTGAACCTGGGCTCCGTCTACGAGGCTCCTCAGTCTGGTTTTGCGTACCCTGCTGGGAACACGGCTACAGCCTACGACTCTGGTCCGAGCTCTGGGTACTATGTAGCGCCTCTCTCTTACACCAACTCTGGTCCTCCAGGCCTTCCTTGGGTCGAGCAGCCTGCAGGGGGCGCTGACGCCTCGTTCTACGACCTGAGCAACTGGATGCCGTCGTATCCTTTCCCGGACCTCAGCGTCTGGGACTCTGGCGACCAGATGCCACAGGGCGCGAGCAAGACGTCCCCTCTGCCGCCTTCGTCCTACATCATCCAGTCCAGGAACGGCTACCTGCGAGCACAAGAAGTCCTGTCCCACAGCAACTACTCCCCAGAGTACCCTGAACCGCCAGTCTATCCCTCCAGGGCCGTCAAAGCACCAAGCAAGTATCCACCAGTGACTGGACCAAAAGGAGGACACGGCGTCCCACGTGGTAAAGTCAACTGAAGTCTAAGCTGTTCTGTGTTCGGTTCATGAATTTTACCCTCTTCGTTGTCTTGCAGGATGAGCTTCAGCCTTCCTGGAACTGTTTCCATGTTGGAAATTGTTAATAAAAAATTTGATCATGTAAATTTGTTTGCTGTCAGCCAGGCGCGTCGTTAGACCTGGGCATTCGGGGCTATAGCCCCGGATGTTTTGGGCAATAGCCCCGGATCTCGCTGCCTTAAAAAATATATATAATTGCCTAATGATGAAAATAGCCCCGAGGTGTCTATGTGGTTGCATATCGAACGGCCAGCAGCCACAAATGCAACAGTGTCACCAGCGCAAATTGTGCAGAAGCTGACCTGTCCCTTGTAGCACACATTATGCCCATATATGGGCAGAGCCAGAATAATTTGTTGCAAATTCAACATCAGTGTTATTCTTTCCCCCTCTATGTGTCACTGACATTACCAGAGCCCGTCTATCAGCCTGCTGTTTAGTAGGCCTATAGTGAGGGAAAATTAGCTTTATCTGTAATTAAAATATGACGATGAGGAGCCCAACGATTGGCCTTCATGTCCTTCTCAAACCACGGAGAAATTGCATCTTTAACAGCCCAATTTTCAAAATTTCACGGGGAGAAACCCCGGACCCCCGTTAAAAAACAGACTCTATCTGCGGGCAGTGATGCCGGTAACACGTTACTTAGTAACCACTTCTGACCACTGTTTTCAGTAACGAGTAATCTAACGCATTAATATTACGAGAAAAGTAATCGGGTTAAAAGTTACTTATTCAAGTCACTGTGCATTACTATTATTTTTGTCATTTTCCTTAGTAAAAATATATATTTTTGCTTTATTTTTTCCATCTCGGGGAGTGATGTCACGTGCGACAAGTCACGTTTTCAGCATGAGGACAACTCACGTGTAACAGCACGCAGCGACACAAACACAAACAACATGGAGGGAGGAGAGAGATGCGCGTTTTCTAGCTCATTATTTTGAGTTCGTGTCAGCTAAAGATGAGAAAATCAGAAAGCCACGGCCTCGACTTGTGCAGGAGGTCTCTCACCGCCCAAACAACAAGAGCTGGACTTAAGTAAGCTGAGGAGAGTTGAAGAAGTTGGTCGGGCGGTATGTTGTAGAGGAAATGCTGCCCTTAAACACTGTTCACTCGCCCTCGTTTCAGGCCATAACTCCTACTAGCATCACTGCCGAGCTGCGTTACTGTTAAAAATGCACTGCCAATAAAGTGAGTATTGGCAAAACCCGTGGTCATTTGTATGTTGAGTTGAAGGGGTGTTGTCGGCAGCTGCTGAGTGTAACTAATACAGTAACGAGTAA
This sequence comes from Lagodon rhomboides, assembly GCA_039737535.1. Taxonomy (NCBI): domain Eukaryota; kingdom Metazoa; phylum Chordata; class Actinopteri; order Spariformes; family Sparidae; genus Lagodon; species Lagodon rhomboides. The sequence goes on along the minus strand of JBBNBP010000038.1, from coordinate 20,365 downwards.
TCTAACTAAGTTACTTTCAAAAACAAGTAAACAGTAATCAGATTACTTTGCAGGGCTAAAGCCCCGGATGTTTTGCTCTCCTAGCGATGCCCCTGCTGTCAGCCATGTTTATAGTTTTAACTTAAAGGTTAACATTTTTACGTTTGGGTCCAAAACATCGTGCTGCTGTGATGCCCAACTTGGACGACCGCTCCACTGCAGTGCACACTTTGCAACATGCGTCACAAAGCCCAAGAGTCTCTGCTTCCTTCTGCAAAAATTAATGCTGGTTCCATTAGGGGTATGAGATTTAAACATGTAAACCCTCCTGCAGCCACTAGAGGGCGGCAGGCAGAAAGTCTGTGTACATTACAGTGAAGACGGCTCACGTTCTGGCACTGCTTCACATCAAACTTGGCCCAGACCACAAAACCCCAGTTTCAAAGTTTCCAGCTCCTTCTCTGGTTCACTGAAGTCATAACTGTTCAAAGGAAATTAATGTGGCACAATTCTGTTAACCTGAACGTGTTGAGGGTAAATACAGTGACAACAGACCGCTGCTTCCTCCTGTTCAGTTCATGCAGTTGAGTCTGCTTCACATTTTATTCACACTGAACACTAAAGCTCTTTAACAATGAGGTAACTAAAATTGTAGGCTTGAGTTTAAAATGACAGCGGTGTGGTTCTCATTCAGCTGCAGGAGGAGCAGGTTCGTCAGCTTGCAGGGTGACCCTCAGGATCACACACTGGTGCTGAAAGTGAAAACTTAATTTCTCATGCAAAGACGTAATTTATCTGCGTTCGTCTGTGACTTTCCTCCATTTTTTTTTTTCCCCTTTTGCCTGTTCTGGCAGGAAGCTGAATGCTAATCAGCTCCGACCTCTCCATCTGGACCGAGTCAGAATCACAACCCTCCACCTGATCCATCCACGTCCATAAGGCATCCTAGTGTTTGTCCTTGGTCTAAAAGATCAGAGGCTCCGTCCTTGCTACAACACTGTGTCCCTTCAAAGTGACATTGAAACCTTCACTTACTGTCAATAGAGTTCTGATCATTTACTGCACTGTGAAATTACAATGTCTCAAGTAAAAGTCTAAGAAGAATGAGACGAACATCTCCTCCAGTAATGTGACACTTTATTAATGCACGGAGCACGGAACAGAAGACAAATACTAGTTTCACCTTGGAGCGCTCTCATCTCAGGTCTGTTCCCATCTGAGGCCCTGTGGCAGTTTACTGCCATCCTACCAACTGTCTGCCCGTCAACTACTAGCAACCCCTCTGTTGGTTTTACTACCTGATCAAGTGTTTTATTTTCCTGGTGGACAGTGAATGTATAAATACATTCCATGAACACTTCTGTTACATTTATCATAGCTCGAGGAGCAATCAGGCTGGAGTTCACTCTGATAAATACAAGATTCACAACGATCAAGTAGTAGAAATTATATATGATTACATGTGCACTAAAGTTACTCAAACATAAAGAAGCGTTATATTATTTGACATTGTTATGAGACTGACATGATGACGCTTCACAATCAAAACATTTGAATCAGTGATTTCAGGGAACTGAACTGAATCATGTGCTGGCAAGTTTACAGACACAGGGACATGCTGTATGTCTTCCCAATCATGCAGCATGGGTAAACAGGCTCAGTGAACTCTGTGTGGAAGGTGTAGATGTGGCTCAGAGTGTCAGATGAGACCACATAGTAAGACAGAGTCCCAGCAGACCAGTCCAGATACACTCCCAGACGGTGGAAGAGAGTAGGTTGAGGTAAAATATGTTTCTGATTATCATGAACTGCATACAGACCATCATCTGAGTAGTGTTGGTATCCTAAACACCAGGACAGTTTATTCCCCCCGAGCCTGGACTGGTCACCGCCTCCTTTCCTTGACATCCCTCTGTAGCAAACACCTCCAACAACATCAAACATCAAACCTTTCCACTCCACCTCCCAGTAGCAGCGCCCAGTCAGCCCCTCTCTGCACAGAACCTGAGGCCAAGCATTAAATCTCTGTGGGAGGTCAGGATACCACTGTTCTCGTCCATGTGTCACCGTCTTGTTTCTCTCAGACAGAGTGAGCCAGTTGTTTGCTGTGTTTGGATCCAGAGTGAGATCACAGGCGTCTGATGGAGAGAACGAGACGTGATCATGATCACAATTCATACTGAAACACATTTATTGATTATTCTGAACACATTTAAGGACCGGCTCATATATTTGAGCATCACTCACATGCTCCTACGTACTGTTCATGGACAGTGGTGGAAAGTTAATATTTCACTTTGAGATACTTTCAGTTCCAACTTCAGCTGATGATCTTTTACTGTCATGTAGCCGACAGTTACAGTGGAGCAGTCGCTGCTCATTAAACTCTCAGATCTCAGCCTCCGTCCAGCTGTGTTCTTACAGATAGATATAAAAATATCTGCCTCAGATACTTTGAAGATATTCTGCTGATAACAGCTGTATAACTTTACTACAGCAGTCTTTTGAATGCAGGACTAACTTGTATGAAGTCATTTTCTATTACTGTTCTGGTACTTTTACTTAATTAAAGGATGTGAGTACTTCTTTAACCACTGTGCATCCACAGTACTGTCGTCATTTCACTGAAGTCCCTCTATAAATCAGTTTCAGTGTCAGCTCGAGGAAATCTGCAGGACTTTTCTAAGAAAGCTTAACATGAAGTCTGAGAGTAATAAAAGAAATGAGCAGTCAGGTTTCTGAAGGAGACTCGTTTTTTCCTATTTGTCTTACAGTGAAAATAATACTTACATTGGAGTAAATCTCTTCTGTCTGTGACAGTCTCCACATCAGGGATGTCAGTAAAATCCTCAGTGAGCAGAATGCCGTTCTTGTAGTGGTAGATGGTCGCTCCGGTGTGTTTCTCATTTGTGATGGCAGCTACCAGGAAACAGAATCTGCTGTTGCTCTTCAAAGATTTGGCAATATCTTGGAAAGATTTGGCTTTTTGTCTCATTTTGGTTAAAACTTCATCTGAGTAGTACCATGGGACTTCATTGGTACTTCCTCTAAGTGAATCCAGGTATTGGTCCATCTCATCCAGGCCGGGGTCAGCACTCTGCAGGGAGGTGAAGACGAAGCACAGAGCATCATCGACACCTGCAGCAAGAACCTCTCTGTCCAGCTCTGACTGATTACGGACGATCTTTGTTCCCTCCATCATTTCCACACAGGACCTGATGACGTTGATTTCTCTCTCTTTATGATCCAGCCACTTGTCTAGTTTTTCATGACTGAATGGTGACTTGTTTCTGTCTTCAAAGAGTTTCTTTACTGAGCTCTCGTCTTCTTCACCGTCACGGATTGAGGGAAGTTTCTTCGCCATTTTCTTCTTGAAGTTATGTTCACAATGATTACACCAGTTTTGGAACTTGCTCAATATTTTTTGGATCTGTGGAAAGTTCTCTACCACTGTGTCATCCAGAGAATCGTTGCATCTCATTTGTATTTCTCTTAAATCTTCGAGAGCATTCTGCACCTTCCACACTAATCCATCGCTGATCTCTCTCTTCAGCTCAGCTGCAGTAGTGTCAAAGACCTTCAGAGGCATCATCCAGACCTTCAGAGGAACAGTATCGTTTCCATTTTCTCCCAGCAGCTTTGGAAGCTCTACATAGGTCTTCACTGCATCTACAAATGTTGCAGGGTTGCTTTCAAGAATGAAGTCTCCGTAGAATTTGCAGGAGAATTTGTTGGTCAGGTCTTTTTCTTCATCAGTCAGCTTGATGTCAACTTTACCCTCAACATTAAATGAGGGGATCTTCTTGATCACAGCCTCCATGTGGCCCTGGATGTCCTGAACGCTGCTGGCTTCTAACTTCTCACTGTCAAACACAAAGAAAGCATCTGCCCCATAAAGGATTCCTGTCACTACATGTGTTGCCGTGGTCTTCTTGATGACATCTATCTGTTGGGTCTTCATGGTTTCATCTTGAGTCACTGACAACTGATTGAAGTGTGTGGTAGCTTTGTACCGACACGTCACTCTGCTCTGATTCTTGAATTTCTTCGTATCATTCAGATACTTGGCAGATCCTCCAACTTCAATCAGTCCACTCATGAAACTGGCCTTCAGAGAAGCTTCAATATCCATCAGAGAGGACTTGGATTCAATGGAGTCAGATGCAGAGACTTCAAAGTTACTGGTTCGTTGAGACGTTTCAACTGTCTTCTCTTTTAGAGTTTCTTTATCCCACAATGTCAAACCTAAAGAAATTGGAAAACATCAGTTGTCTCTTAAAGCAGGAATCACTGTGGACTTGGATCTTGGATCAGGCTGCATGATGTGGTCAAAGAATCATATTTCAGTTGTGACCCGATTAGAGAGGTCAGAGAGAATGATGGTTTTTGGGTCAGAGTTCTATATTTCACTGAACAAACTATTAAATCAGGATGATGTGACATTTGTTGGCGTCCAAACAAACATGATTGAGTAAATCTGCAGAACTAGATTTGTGGGCCAGGGATCAGAACAGCTTTCCTGAACCTATTTATAGATATACTATATACAGTACTGTTTTAAATATAATATTAGTTTATATTTCAAAGTCAAGACTTACCTGGGATCAGTTCATCTTTGCGAGCATCATAGAGCATTCCTAGGGTGAAAGGTCGACCTAGGGCAGCGATGTTCATGACTGCTGAGGTCATTTTCTTCAATCTGTTCAAGAGACACCACAACCTTCAGGACTTCAGTTACACTTAGAGCTGCTGTGATATGGTTTTTATTAAAATCAGTGTTAAATAGCTCTATATTCCAACAACAATCACTGTTGTAGGGCTCCACCTTACACTTGGTGCAAAGCAAGTCTCAGTTTCAGCCTGACTCAGTCGTCATTTTCACACCCAGTGCCCACGTTGTTTCAAAAGCAAATGTACTTGTACTTGTGACGTGTTGGACTTTAAGTGAGATGTGATCAGGCGCACTGATGGCATATTTCTATCTTGAGGCAGCAGAAAGCGACAGTGCTACAGACCGACAAAAAGCTGGTCTAAAGTCAAAGGGCCCTATTTAGACGGTCAAACAGCGGATAGTCTGGGTGCAAAGAGGTTGTTTTTAGTCTCTGAATTAGTCATGGGTGTGTTTTGGGCAGAACATAAATGATACCAATCAGAGCATCTTCTCACATTCCCTTCAGGAGCCAGGTGAGCCCGGACCTGGAGCATGTAAACAGGTCACTGATACATTACCAACAACCAGCATTTTAATCACAATGTAATGACAAATGTTGACAATAATGCTATAAATGGGTTAAAAGAATGTTGGGACCCACAGATGAAGTCGTTCATTGTGGATTACAAAATGGACTCTGGACACCAAGGTGCAATGTCAGCTTTGAGCTACTATTGGTGACAGACCCCCTCTGACCTCTCCAGCCTCTTCCTTTGTTCTCTCTCTTCTCCACCTCGTTCCCTGAGGGGCTGCCTGCCCTCAAGAGCTCTTCTCCTGGATTTTTCTAGGCCTAACAGCTGCGGAGAGCTGCCAGCTGCATTTCCAGCAGGCCCGAAGAACTTCTCCTCACTGCAGCGACATGAGGTCCTGCCAGTATTCCAGATCAGTTAGCACCAGCAGCTGCAACAAGAAGCTTACCAGCTAACTACACAAGCTGAGGAACAACAAGCAAGTTAGCACCGAGCTGATATCCCTGCAAAAGAAAGGAGCGACCAATTTCCTCCGTCTGCTGTCTTTCATCAGACTTTGCACAGCAAGAACAGCATTTTTCAACACAGGAATCCAAACCTTGTCCTGCAACCACCAGCACCTTTTCTTCGAAGACTGATAATGTTAAGTTGGGCCTAGATAGCACACAGTATAGCATAGCATGGCTAAGCAAAGGACTTTTAACTCTGGTTGATGTGATGCATGTGTGTTCAATCTATGTGATTGTTCACTGTTTGAGTGTTATTGTGATCTCAGGTCAGGTTATTGGTAGTTTGCTTTGCTACACGGCTGATTTGACCTTAGTTGAATTATGTGTCATACAGACTCAGAGTCTCTGCATGCAACTAACCATCTTCTCTAACATGGCATCTCACTCACACACACACACACACACACACACACTCACAACTTCAGTCTGGAGCATATCACGCCTACATGTGATATCAGTGAGCACATGATGTGAGCACCACCTTTGCTCTTTGTTCTCGCCTATCAATAAAACAAGTAGTTATCCACCATCTTGGACCTGAGTCCAACCCTTCGATCAGTCATCTTGTAGTCCCATTTGATCAGCCATTTTGTTTGTAGTCTTCTTTTGTCCATGCCATGCGGCGTGGTACTTTGAACCCGATATAGAACCCTTTTGCTTTTGTTCTTCCAGACACACACACACCTGTATATAGTACATGTTAGTGTGTTTTCATCTTTGTGTTTTAAACCTCCATGCTGTTTATTTAATATTATACAAGAGTGAATGTTGCTAACCTCGACTCCGTCAAAGGCTCAAAAACCCTTAATCAGAGTTACACACTGCAGGGCTCCAGACTGCAACCAAATGACCAAATTTCACATTTAGTCGCACATGTGCGACCAGTGAATTTGCCAGTGTTTTTTTTTTTTTTACACTGGTACGTGGAAGGGGCGAATCAAAGAATCTGGAATCTGGAATGACAGGTAGCAGGCCAATGTGTGTGAGAGGGGCAGGGAATAGGGAATATCACTGTAAGTGGCTAATGTGTGGAGGGGGAGGGTCCTAAAGTTGTTCCGAGCGCAGAAGGAGAAGATTTCACTTTCAGCGAACAATGTTGAAACGAACTCTTGGCGCCTACGTGTCCGCTGCGCGGCGGAGCTGATCGTTTCACTCTAGTCTCTGTGTTAACTTCCATCAGGTCCGCTGCGCTGCGTGTCTGCTCTGCCCCAGCTCCGGACGGAGCAGACACGCAGGACTTCTATTTCGGCAGATGCCGAAGCACGACTACGCAATCCAGCTGAATTTAGCACAGAGCAGACAGGAAGTAACGCACCAAAACAACAATATAACATCCGGCTACTTTTCAAAATAAAACACTCCGTGTTGACGCCAGCACACAAATCTATAAAAAGAGACAAATACAAGCTCTTCTACTAATCCTTTCGGATCGGATCGGTCTGAAACACTTCGTGTTGTTGTTTATAACACATACCTATAACTGCGGTAGCCTACTGCAAAACCGGATCGGAGCCGTAACACACTGGACATGTATCTGGTGGAATCTCTGGGTTATTTTCTCCCCGATAGGCCCAGTAGTGTGTCACAGTCAAATCCTAACTCAGAGGATGAACCCGAGTCTGAAGACACACGTGTGGCGTGAAGAATGGCTGCGCAGTTTGAATGGTTACGGTCAACTCTGCAACTCCACTGTCTGTTGCATTTAGAAGACAAGAGGCTGTTAATCAGTGCGCTATGGAGGCCGAATTAATATTGAAGTTTAACACGGCCTTTTTCATTGCCAGGAAGAACGACCCTTTACCAAATATAAAGGCCAACTCGACCTGCAAAGAAAGAACGGTGTGAAACTGAACTCAACATATAATAATTTACTAATTATTATTTATATATCTTGGTATATATAAAAAAAATTGATTTATGGTGTGCGCCCCTAAATTTTGTGATTGTGCTCCTAAAATTTTCAGTTAGGGGCCACTGTGCTCCTAGTAAAAAAAAGTAGTCTGGAGCCCTGCACTGACACTGTAGTATCTTTCTGAGACTGATTTGTTGAATTGGCTCTTTTCCCTTCTTCAAGGGTGGTGCCCCGAGGTGATCTGATGTGAATTGGATCTTACTTATCATAATCAATAATTACCCCTGATAATCAATAATTATTATTGATAGCCAAATTGAACCCAAAACTCCTGATAATATTGCATGAAGGACTACAGGTACTTTAATCTATAACAATGCATCATAATATATAAAATTATAATTTGTTTGTAATGTGACTGTCCTGTCTGTAAATCTGTAAAAAAAAGAAAAAAGCCTGTTTTTAGCTTTTTGATGATGCATTTATAAAGCTTAATATGGAGGAGAATTTTCTCAACATTAAAGAAACGCTTCCTCCTTTAGTTTATGAGAAACGTTCAAAATCAACAAATCTGGAGATTCACGGTTTTCACTGGACAGGAAGGTGAGGAAAAATTGGAACCTGAAAAGTAAGTTGTAACTCAAGCTGTCAGACAAATGTAGTGGAGTAAAAATTAGCCCTAACCCAGAGATGTAGTTGAGTAGTCTCAAAAAGTAGCATCAAATAAAAAATATTCAAGTAAAGTGAGTATGTAAGTCAACTTTGCCGTCCTCAAAACAGTTAGAGTTAGGGTTAGGCTGAGAGTTTTGTCATGTATGCCAACTTCAACTTTGAACGACATGTTAACTTGTGAGGCCTCACAAGATGTTGTAAAAAAGGTACAAAGGTTCGGCCCAGTAAGTTATAGATAAGGGCATAGTGACGTCTGATCTATGAGTTTACATCTCTCAGGGTCTTTGCAAACTTAGCAGTTCGAAGCTGAAGTAGATACATCTACAGAACAGATCCCCAACTAACCCAAGCTGTGGTTGGTGTAAACTCGTAGTATGGCCTTCGACCTATCTGCGGTAGAACACTTACTGTCTTCTACACATTTTCTTTCTATGCTCACTAAGTCAGAGGTCATCGCTTCTGATTGGTCAAGTGAGCTGAAATTCCACATAGAGTTGAGGGAGAAAGTTAGGAAATATTGACTGTTAAGACCAAGTAATGACATCACAACAGTCAGTGGCGGTCCTAGCTTTCATATATATATATATAAAACAGAGAATCAAATTTCTGAATCGCACAAATACAATAACACACTTAAGAGAGTGTAATAATTTTACTACACTTTGAACAGGAAACACAAAATAAATAGCACAACTGCCATCTATATCCTGACTCTTCTTGCCTTCCTTGATGCAAAGTCATCAATTACATCATCATATGAAATCTGCTCAGCAACTGTATGATTGATACTGATGATGGCCAGACCAGTAAGGTGTTCCTGTGACATGGCTGACCTGAGGCAGGTGTTGATGAGCTTCAGCTTTGAAAAGCCATCCTGGCTAGTGGCAGAGGGTGCTCCAAAATATTTAAAAAGTGCCCCTGCATTTGCATTAAAATACAACATAAATGATCAATGCATGAATAGCACAATTAAATAAACATGTTATTAAGCATAATTCATCCAACTTTTAGAATAGGAAACAAATGAATAACACAACCTCCTTGGTTAATGGCTAATTATATACATGACACACTCCAAATGACTCAGAAAGCTATATCACAAAATATCAGTGCAATATACGTCTTTTGAATTAGCTTACAGAATTGATAATTCACTTTACTGAGCAGCACAGGACCTAACGCGACGTTTACCAAACAATATGTGAGCTAGTCATTGTTGTGTTACATAGCCTACACATTATTAGGGTGAAGTTAATCAGATATAATGTTTGCTAGTCAGCTGGACTGAAAACGGATGCTGTCGTCATCTACTATTATAGCCAGCAGTATAGCAAGAGGCTAACAAACATACGAGTTAGCCTGTGCTAATTACTGTCATTTAATTTCATTATGCATGATCATACTCATGAAGAGTAGATGACATGACTCCACACCTTCATCTTTTGCTCGTTTCTCTTCTTCTTCACCTGGTGGCTTTGACCTCTTCTTATCCATTTGTTTATTTGACACTCGGGAATCAACACATTACTCATCTCCCAACACCGTCAACCAAAAGAGTTCAGACTAAACCAATTCACCTCGTTTTGTAATATATTTCACTATTTAACCAGACCCCGAAAAATAACATATGTGAAACTATGGGGTTTTATTCACAATATTATTATGACTGAAATCTGCTTTATGTGGAAGGAATTCGTGATGTGATTGACTTTATCCTGCTTATTGCATTAGTTGTGCACTATTAGATGAATCCCTGCTCCCCCGCCCCAGTAGGTGAACCTGTCCCCGCCCCTCTTCCCCTTCTCCCACGCAGTGCCATAGAGAGACACAGACTGTGTGTGAGACTCTCTCAGCAGCAGCAGACGCACCTTTATAAAACAGAGGGCGCTCCCGCCCGCTCCCCACACGTTAACATGACATCATTGACCTGACGTTGACCTGATATGAGAAACCGCCCCTGACAACAGTCCAATCCTATTTTTAACTTAAAATGAGATATTACTCTATTATTACATTACTATTACCCAGGGGCGTCGCTAGGAGAGCAAAACATCCGGGGCTTTAGCCCCGCAAAGTAATCTGATTACTGTTTACTTGTTTTTGAAAGTAACTTAGTTAGATTACAAGTTACTGTATTAGTTACACTCAGCAGCTGCCGACAACACCCCGTCAACTCAACATACAAATGACCACGGGTTTTGCCAATACTCACTTTATTTGAAGTGCATTTTTAACAGTAACGCAGCTCGGCAGTGATACTAGCAGGAGTTATGGCAGAAACGAGGGCGAGTGAACCGTGTTTAAGGGCAGCATTTCCTCTACAACATACCGCCCGACCAACTTCTTCAACTCTCCCCAGCTTACTTGTTTTGCACCGAAGTTGCACTGTCGAGGCCGTGGCTTTCTGATTTTCTCATCTCTAGCTGACACGAACTCAAAATAATGAGCTAGAAAACGCGCATCTCTCTCCTCCCTCCATGTTGTTTGTGTTTGTGTCGCTGCGTGCTGTTACACGTGAGTTGTCCTCATGCTGAAAACGTGACTTGTCGCACGTGACATCACTCCCGGAGATGGAAAAAATAAAGCAAAAATATATATTTTTACTAAGGAAAATGACAATAAATAATAGTAATGCACAGTGACTTGAATAAGTAACTTTTAACCCGATTACTTTTCTCGTAATATTAATGCGTTAGATTACTCGTTACTGAAAACAGTGGTCAGAAGTAGTTACTAAGGTAACGTGTTACCGGCATCACTGCCCGCAGATAGAGTCTGTTTTTTAACGGGGGTCCGGGGGTTTCTCCCCCGGCAAATTTTGAAAATTGGGCTGTTAAAGATGCAATTTCAACGTGGTTTGAGAAGGACATGAAGGCCAATCGTTGGGCTCCTCATCGTCATATTTTAATTACAGATAAAGCTAATTTTCCCTCACTATAGGCCTACTAAACAGCAGGCTGATAGACGGGCTCTGGTAATATCAGTGACACATAGAGGGGGAAAGAATAACACTGATGTTGAATTTGCAACAAATTATTCTGGCTCTGCCCATATATGGGCATGTGCTGCCATGAAAGCCAGGTCCGTTTCTGCACAATTTGCGCTGGTGACACTGTTGCATTTGTGGCTGCTGGCCGTTCGATATGCAACCACATAGAAACCTCGGGGCTATTTTCATCATTAGGCAATTATAGTATATTTTTTAAGGCAGCGAGATCCGGGGCTATTGCCCAAAACATCCGGGGCTATAGCCCCGAATGCCCAGGTCTAACGACGCGCCTGCTATTACCGAAGTCTCCCTCCAAACGTTTGGTGAATCATGAAACTAGAAAATACTGCGACTAATTTTACTGAAGTGACCAACAGGAAACCTCTTTCTTCATCTCTTTCACTTTGAACCTGATGAACAATAAAGAGTCAGACATGTTGAACTCACCTGTTTATCCTCAGTCCTGTCCCCAGAGACAAATGATCGCAATCCCTTCAAACCAGACTCCCTCCTCGTCTCTAACTGAACTCTGGGACTCTTGTTGGACCAGGTAACTCACACCTGGTCGGCTGCAGTGATCAGAGGAGCTTCCTGCTCTGTGACATGGTGCATTCAGGGGCTGCTTGTAAATCACAAACCTTGTGTTGCATTCCATTACCATAAAATCTTTTAATAACCTTATTTCAACTAAATTTTTCTGCACGTATAAAGACTGGTCTTTAGAGAAGAGTTTCTTCTTTATTTATTTATACTTGTTTCATATGTAGACTGGTCCACACACCCAACAGACATGATGACATGATGACATGTGCACTAAAGACCCTTAAACATGATTAAATTACCACTACTAATAATAATAACAATGATAATAATTAGGGATGGCTCGATACAAATTTTTCATGTCCGATACCGATACCGATACCGATATTGCAATTTAGAGTATCTGCCGTGCCGATACCGATATCAATCCGATACTGTCTTTTCTCCTCTGTGAAGTTGTTAATACCTATAATTTGTACAGACACACTTTGGTTAATATGGACATCTAAAAACACAATGTTCAAACTGTGCAACAAATATTCTGCTCCCCTAAAGGAAGAAATAAAATAGCCCATGTTTTGCCTAAAGCCACAAGCTCTTTATTTAGACAAATCAGTGCAAACTACAAATTTGAATGTTTCTTTTTTCACATTGTAGCAGGATAGAAATCTTGTTGCGGTTAATTATGCACAGCTGGGTGGCAGTAGCTACATAAGTACGGCCCTCCCTCTTGCGCTTCCACTGACACATCACTTCCGGGTCAGGTGTTTGCCCGTGCAGGTAATGTGCTGCTGCTGCTGCTGCTGCTGCTGCTGCTGCTGCTGCTGCTTTAACTCACATATCGCTTGGTGTCATGCTTAAGGCCTGTGTGTTTTCACTGCAGAGCAGCGACCGAGTGTGTTATGCACTGCGCTCCGTTTGATGCCTGGTTCTCTCTGACAGTGGTAAGTGTCCATTCTCTCTGCGTTAGACCGAATGCTATCTTATGGCTAATGCTAGTGTGGTCGCAGGTAGATGTCTGCAGCCGTGTGGGTCTCTCTCCCTCCCTCTCCTTGTGCAGGTTGTTGACCCTGAATACAGGTATGCTTGTCTAAATTTAGTTCATAGAAGCCTCTGTAAAATTTAGCTTAGCTGTGCTAATTTTATCTTTACTTTAGGAACTGCTCATCAGCTGGCCGAAATACACAGGTGGTGAAACACGTGACTCCACCAGCTGATCGGACCGCTGCTGTTTTGTCTCGTCTACATTGTCGGACTGTTTTGTCTCTGCTGTATTGCGGGACTTTTGTTGCTGTATCACCGGAGTTCTGCTGCTGTATCAGCAGAGTTCTGCTGCTGTATTGCCGGACTTTAGTCTTCCACTGCGGGGACGTATTATTGCTGCCTTTCGCTGCGGCTTCGTGCTGCCTGGTGGCGCTGCCTTGGCTGTTAGATGCAGTGGCTGGTACGGTGGACTGCCGCCCGACACCACATTTTTAAACTGTTTTAATGTTGTATGTGAAGTGTTGAGCCTTATTTTTGGATTATTTTGTTTCTTTACTTTTCTATTGTTTAAGTAAATTGTTTGCTTTGTTTAGACAGTTGTGTTTAGTTTATTCGGTTAAATATCCCGGTAAGTGCGATATTGTGTATTTTGGGTCCATTAGTTTTTGTTGTAACTTTATTTTCTTTATTTTCCTCAGTGGCTGCAGGCGGTGGTGGTGCTGGTGACGTGGGTGGTGGTGTCCTTCCTTCTGTGTGCTGTGCCTCCTGGGATTTTGGGTGATATCACATTGTGTGTGTGACTGACACATGTGCCTGGGTGAACCCCTTTTTCTTTGATTTATTTTTGTTGTACCCACTTTCCCTCCACTAGCTCCTTCCCCACCAGTAGGCCTCAGCCCCTGAGTAGATTCCTTTTTTATATTATTTGTGTATGTGTATGTGTGTGTATATATATGTAGAGGCCACTTGATTTCATTTTATTTTCTGAGATGCTTATGGGCGGGCGGGGGTAAAGGGGACGGCGGACGCGGCCAGAGAGTGAAGCACAGGTGATATAGATTGAGTGCTGATTACTGTCTTTGTTCAGAATCAGCGGGAGCGTCACGCCACATCTTTTGATCGTGAGTTAAATATCTTTAAGATGTAAAAGAATCGTATGAAATAAAGGAAATAACCGAGACAGAAGCGATGCCTGTTTGGTTTTGTGGACGCGCATCGAAGGTCGGACCCCCGCTGACTAGTGTCGCCTAATTTGCTTTGAAGGTGCCACTATAATAAATCAAAAGATAACGTGAAGATCGACTGTTGCATTGAATTGAAATCCATTGGATCAAACGTGCCATAAGAGTGAAAGCCGTGACTTCTGCCTCCGCAATGGATTAAATAAATGATTTGACTGTGAAACATGACGGATGAAAACGCCGGTGATACTGGCCTCGCGGAGAAAGGCGAGGATGATAAGTTGCATCATGACATCGGTGCAAGGAGAGCAAAGTTAAGGCAGCTCACCTTAAAATCAAACCAGATCGAGGATCTCATGGGAAAGGAGGCGGACTATCGAGACATTAAAATGAAGATGAAGGATTTCCACGCTGTGCTTGAGACGTTCAAAGCGCTTAACAAATCCGTTCAACAGCGTTTAAATGCGGAGGAATTGCGCGCTGACCAGGAGCAATGGTTTCAGCCAAAGTTAAAGAAATTGGAGGAATTCATTCAAAAGGTATTATTGTGGTGCAAAGATGCCAAGGAAAAACCCCGCAGCGACGGCGCGGCGGCTGAGGAGGATGAATTATCTCCGCTGGACAGTGTGTCAAACGTGTCAAAACAAAGATCATCAACTTCACACAGTGCGCGCTCTAGCGCATCATCAGCATCCTCCGCGCGCATCAAAGAGGAAACCAGGAGAGCAGCCTTGGTGGCAAAGGCAGCCGCATTGAGACAAAAGCAAGCACTGGCATTAAAGGAGGCACAGCTTGCGGCTGAAAAGGAGGAGCTAAGGATTCAAACTGCCCTGGCAGTGTCTAATGCAAAGATTAAAGTGTATGAAGAATATGATGTTTCTGAACCAATTGATGGGATGAATGAATATCTTGATGAAGCAGTTGTTTCACATGTTCAAAAGGATGTTGATGTGCAAAAGGTGACAATGCCCCCCACATATCCCATGCAGCCTCCAGTCTCATCACTGGGAGCCAAACCCAAGGTTAAAAGGCCAATCACAATGCATGAACCCAACACTGGTCATCAACGAATAATAAATCACGACAATGAATTATATGATGTTATAAAGAGGCAGACAGATATAACGGAATTGCTTGTCAAGCAACAACAGTCAACTCGTTTACCTCATCGTGATGTGCCTGTGTTTTGTGGTGACCCGCTTGATTTCAGATCTTTTCTGAAGGCATTTGAACATGTTATCGACTCAAAAACTGATAACAATGCAGATAAACTCTTCTTCTTGGAGCAGTTTACAAAAGGTGAGCCACATGACCTGGTGAAAAGTTGCCAACATATGCCCTCCGGCCGGGGTTATAGAGAAGCAGTGCGCCTACTGGAGGACCGCTATGGAAACCCACTTAAGATTGCAACAGCATTGGTTGATAAACTGTTAAGCTGGCCGCAGATTAAGTCGGAGGATGCCAAAACCCTCCACAGTTTTTCCCTTTTCTTGTGACCTGCATGAATGCTTTGGGAGATGTTGACTATATGGAGGAACTGGATAACCCAGCCAACATGAGAGTGGTGATTGCAAAACTCCCATATAAAATGAGAGAAAAATGGAGAGCTGTTGCCTTTGACATTACAGAGAGAAAGCAAAGTCGGGTAAGATTTGTGGATCTGGTAACTTTTGTGGACAAAGAGGCAAGAATAGCAAATGACCCCCTCTTTGGCGACCTGCACGGAATAGCAGGTGAAGGAAAAGAAAGAAAAATACCCATTGCTGTAAAAATGTCAAGGAAAGAAAATCCAAGAGGCAGTAGTTTTGCCACCAGCGTGTCATTTCGCAGTGAAGCTGTCAATGCAAGCAACAGGCCCACCACATCAAGCCACAACGCTGCCCTCACCAGGCCATGTCTGTATTGCAGGAAAAATCACACAATGGCAGAGTGTCACCAAATCCTAGAAAAATCACACAAAGAAAAGCTGGAATTTTTACGAAAGAATGGCATGTGTTTCGGCTGCCTATTGAAGGGGCATCTTAGCAAACATTGCAGCAGAAGAATGACATGTCAGGTGTGCTCACAAAAACACCCAAGCTTGTTGCACATTCATAAAGATGGAAATGTTACAAAGCAAACTAACACAAGCTGTCAAACTGAATACACTGAATGTCAACAAACAATTTCAAGTGCCCTCGTGGGTCTGGATGAGGAGGCATCTCTTGCTACTGGGGCCGGAGACAGCTGCATCCTGGCAATTCTTCCAGTGTGTGTCAAAGCAAAACTGGGGACAAAGATCGTGGAGACCTATGCATTCATCGATCCGGGGAGCTCCGGAACCTTTTGTACTGATGCACTGGTCAAACAGCTCAACCTGCATGGTAAAGGAACAGAGATAGTTTTAAGCACCATGAACTCAACCAAGCGTGTAAAGGGCTGTCTTGTAAGAAACTTAGAAGTTTGTGGGATCAATGAGGACCAATATGTAACTCTCTCAAAGGTGTTTGTACAAAAGAGGATTCCAGTTGGAAAGAAAAACATCCCTCAACAAAAGGACATTAACAAGTGGTCTTACCTTAGAGATGTGAAATTACCACACATCGATGCTGATGTAGGACTCCTTATTGGCAACGACACTCCTGAAGTTTTTGAGCCTTGGAGTGTGATTCACAGTCGCAACAATGGACCGTATGCTGTCAAAACAATCCTGGGATGGACAGTTAATGGACCAATCAGGGCACATGTGGAAAGAGAACAGCAAGCTGTCACAGTTAACCGGATAGCAGTGGAAAACATAGAAAAGATGCTGTTGCAGCAGTACAACATAGACTTTCCAGAACACAGCCGTGATGAAAAACTGGAAATGTCAATCGAAGACAAAAGATTCATGGAATCAGTTTCAAAGTCTGTGGAATTCAAGGAAGGACACTACTACATTGAGCTACCAATGAAAGACTCAGAGATAAAGATGCCGAACAATCGAGACGCAGCAATCCAGCGTGCACTCACCCTTAAGAAAAGGCTCAGCAGGAATCCCGACTTTCACAGAGAGTATTTTAACTGCATGGCAGACATGTTGAATAAAGGATATGCAGTCAAGCTCCCGGAAACGCAGTTAAAGGGGCAGGTTGGCGCAGCTTGGTATATACCACACCATGGTGTATACCATCCACGGAAGAAAAAGCTTCGTGTTGTGTTTGACTGTGCTGCTAGTTACCAAGGGGTGTCTCTTAACCAAAGGCTGCTCCAAGGCCCAGATTTAACTAACACACTTATAGGTGTGCTGACTCGCTTCAGAGAAGAAAGTGTGGCCATGATGGCCGACATAGAGGCCATGTACCACCAGGTGAGAGTCCCGGAGAAGGACACTGACCTTCTGCGCTTTTTCTGGTGGCCAGACGGAGACCTGTCCCGAGAGATGGCAGAGCATAAGGTAGTAGTTCATCTTTTCGGGGCCACCTCATCTGCCAGCTGTGCAAACTTTGCCTTGCGCAAAACCGCGGAGGACAACAAGACAAGGTCATCATCCGAAGCTGTGGAAACAATAATAAGAAACTTTTATGTTGACGACTGCTTAAAGTCAGTTAGCAGTGAGAAGGCTGCCATCGCATTAAGAAAGGAGCTCACAACACTATGCGCTGCCGGAGGCTTCAAACTGTCTAGATGGACGAGTAGCAGTCGTGCACTCTTAAAATCGGTGCCGGAAAATGACAGAGCAAAGGAGGTGAAAGCATTGGACCTTGTTAAAGATGCTCTTCCCATAGAAAGAGCTTTGGGCGTGTTGTGGTGTGAAAATTCAGACTCTTTCAGATTCAAGGTTTCCCTGAAAGAGAAGCCAAACACAAGAAGAGCAGTTCTTTCTACGGTCAGCTCCATATACGACCCTCTTGGGTTTCTTGCCCCTGTCATACTCCCTGCCAAATCCATTCTGCAAAGGCTGTGCAAGGAAAAAATCACCTGGGATGAAGAAATCCCTCAGCACCTATTGCATGACTGGGGAAACTGGGTGAACCAATTGCCCCAAATATCCAACTTCCAAATATCAAGGTGCATCAAGCCAAGGGATTTTGGTCCGATTGCCACAGCCCAGCTCAATCACTTTTCAGACGCCAGTGAGAGTGGCTATGGGACGGTGTCATATCTGAAGTTGACAAATAAGAACGGCCATGTTCACTGCGCCTTTATGATGGGTAAGGCTAGAGTAGCCCCGCTGAAGCAAACCACCATCCCACGCTTAGAGCTTACTGCAGCGGCGATGGCTGTAAACATGGATAAGGTGATGAAAAGGGAGCTCCAGTGGGACCTCCAAGCCTCAGCCTTTTGGACAGATAGCACAGCTGTGCTAAGATACATCACGAATGAAGCATTGAGGCTGAAAACCTTTGTGGCCAATAGAATTACCATCATTAAGGAGGCCACAAATGTGGAACAGTGGAACTTTGTAAACACCTCTGAAAACCCAGCTGATTGTGCCTCACGGGGACTCACAGTGGAGCAGTTCTTGGCCAACCAAATATGGCTGCAAGGGCCTACCTTCTTACAGAATGCAAACCTGAGAGCTGTGGACAAGCCTCAATGCTTGAATCTCGGTGAGGATGATCCAGAGGTGAGAAAAACAATCTTGGCATTCTCTGCAGTCGCTGTAGACTTGTGTGCAGTGGAAAAATTGATAGACTACTATTCTAGCTGGTGGCGCTTAAAACGGGCCATAGCCTGGATCCTGAGAATAAGAGACTACCTGATTTCTAAGGCACATAAAGGAAGAAAAACAGTAAATTCTGCTTCCCCCCTTCAAGGGCCGCTGACTGTGGAAGAGTTGAACAGAGCAGAGGTGGCGGTTGTACGGTACTGTCAGCGTTGCAGCTTCCATTCAGAAATCTCAGCTCTGGAAAAAGGAAAGCAGGCGCCAAAAGGAAACAGCCCCATCTATAGATTGGATCCTCGTCTTCAGGATGGCCTGCTCAGAGTCGGTGGACGATTGCATAAATCCGCCCTGCCTGAAAGCTCAAAACATCCCATAATAATGCCGAAAGGTCTCCATGCTACTAATCTGTTATTGCAAGACATTCATGAAAAAACTGGACATTCTGGCAGGAACTTCATGGTATCTCGCCTTTGTTGGGACCCACAGATGAAGTCATTCATTGTGGATTTCAAAATGGACTCTGAGCTGAACTCAGTGTCCCAGAATTCCCCGTTCTTCACACTTAGGTGCGAAATTCAGCTTTGAGCTACGATTGGTCAGGATGACAGACCCCTGCTGATCAGGTAGTCAAAACTCCAGCGCCTTCCTTGTTCTCTCTCTCTCACTCGACGCCCTCGGCCTCTTCAACTTCAGATCTTCAAGGGCTCCTCTCCACTTCCCCCACACGGGGCTGCCTGTCCTCAAGATCTCTTCTCCTGGGCCTAACAGCTGCATTTCCAGCAGGCCCAGAGAACTTCTCCTCACTGCAGCGACACGAAGTCCTGCCAGTATTCCAGATCAGTTAGCACCAGCAGCTGCGACGCAAAGCTTGCCAGCTAACTCCACAATCTGAGGAACACCAAGCAAGTTAGCACCGAGCTGCTATCCTTGCAAAGGACAGGAGCGAACTGTTTCCTCCTCTGCCGACTTTCATCAGACCTTGCACAGCAAGAAGAGCATTCAACATCGGAATCCCAACCTTCTCCTGCAACCACCAGCACCTTTTCTTCAAAGACTGGTAACGTTGAACTGGGCTTAGATAGCATAGCATAGCATGGCTAAGCACAGGACTTTAAACTCTGGTTGATGTAACGCATATGTGTTCAATGTATGTGTTTGTTCACTGTTGGTGTTATTGTGACCTCAGGTCAGTTATCGGTAGTTTGCTTTGCTACACGGCTAATTCGACGTTAGTCTAATGCTGCTTCACACAGACTCAGGGTCTCTGCATGCAACTAACCATCTTTTCTAAACTGGCATCACGTCACACACACACATTCCTTGAGCCTGGAGCCTATCACACCTACATGTGATATCAGTGACCACCATTGTTTCTTTGTTCTGCCAGCCACACACACACACACACACACACACACCTATATATAGTACATGTTAGTTAGATTGTGTGCTTTCATCTTTGTGTTAAATAAAGACTTTTGAACCTTCTTGCTGTTTACTTAATGTTGCACAAGAGTGAATGTTGCCAACCTCTACACTGTCAAGAACTCCAAAATCCTTCAACCATTACTAACTGTTATGTTAAACTTGGTTGTAGTTATTAAGTTAATTATTAATCAGAGTTATAAACAGTTTAGTTTTTTTTTATGAGACTGATTTGGTAAATTTGCTATGTTTTCCCTTCTTCAAGGGTGGTGCCCCGAGGTGATCTAATGTAAATTGGATCATATTATTTATCATAATTAATAATTATCCCTGATAATCATTAATTATTATTGATAGCTAAATTTGACCTAAATTCCCCTTTTGATGTTAATTAAACACTATTTAATTGTGCCTTATTTAATGCAAGGC
>JBBNBP010000037.1:0-17696 GCA_039737535.1 Lagodon rhomboides | reverse complement strand
GTAGGATGGCTGACTAGGCAGCAATGTATAGAAGTTCTCTTTTCACTCTAAACCCTGAAGCTTCTCATCCTCCCTTCTCTTGGTAAAGTATTATTTATTGAGGATGAAGGCCAACCTTCCTCTTGTTCATTTAATGACACATTTGAATGATAACACCGACTCATAGCTGAGTACAGGTAGTGGCTAACTTCCGGGTTAGAGATCCGCTAGCTTGAACCATCTTCCTCTTGGTTTTTTTTTTTTAGTCTCCCCCAAACTGTTTTGGGAGCAGCAAACAAACATCTTTCACCAGGGCTGCCAAGTTTCAGAAAATGACAAGAGTGAGACTTTAGTGTCATGATGCGTTCGGCGAAAAAAATTTGGCCTTTTTTAACGTCTATTTATACCTATAAGACTGATGTCGTCACCTCCATGCCAGCTACTCTCCCTGCACTCTGGCCTCCTAATGCTAGTCTTAATTAACTAGAAATTAGAAATGAAAATTCTAACAAAAATTTTGACAAAACACATTTATTTGACAATATTTAATTTCAAATGTTTAGCTGGGTACATGTCGAATGTTGTAAGTGTTTGTTGCAGACTTTGTTTCGGCTGTTTCGGCTTGTTCGGCTAAGAAGGAGCACTAAGATAGGGGTGTTTCCCAGACGCGTTCTTAACTGCCTTCTTAAGATTCCGCCAAAGAAGCTTCTTAAGAAGCTCTTAGTGGGAGCTGTCCACCGCCGTGGTGCTGAAATATAAATCAATCGATGCCAGGCAAATCGATCACCCACCACTTTATCAGCGCTTAAGTCACCCACAACACCCTGTGGTCGTCCTCCACCACCTCCAGGAAGCTCCCCACTGCGTAAAAACGCAGCGCGGCCAGGAGCTGCACCTCCGGGCTGAGGGCAGAGCTGCAGCGGGTTGCCCTCTGGATGTGTGGTGACACGAGCGTGACGAGGCGTTGGATCTCCTCACGGGGAAGCCGGTACTTGGACTGGACAGCCCGGTCTGACAGCACGTCGAGTGGGGAGAAGTGCTGACGCACAGAAGCATTTATATAAACCGTCTGGCTTCGCGCACGGCGACGCTGTTGGTTAGCAGCGAGAATATGCTGCATTGCAGCCATGGTGTCTCACACGCGTGGACTTCGGCAACGCCTTTATATAGACTAGCAGGTGGAGACTCTCTTGATGAGGTTCCAGCTGAGTTCAGCTACACCTGTCAGTTTCCCTCCTATCTGTGAAACACCACAGGGTTGTTGACGTTTTTATAGCTACTGTAAACTCAGATGCAGATGCCGAATGTGTGTGAAAACGTAACGAGTGATAGTAACGATGATTTATTTTATTTATGTAGCTACAGGAACACATGGGCAATTCTTTATTTTCATATCGTTATTTTTCTTCTTATGCTATTATTTTTCTTGCGTCAGTGTTCTGCAGCTATGAGCGCACATTAATCATTACGCATGGTTTTAGTATTCCTTTGAGTGTCCGATATAACTTTCCCTGATGCGGCTGCACTGAGCGTTTGGTCGCTAAGAAGGCTGTTAAGAGTGGCTCAGGGCGATCTTACACTTCCTTCTTAGTAAAAAATCTTCTTAAGCTAAGAACGACTCTGGGAAACACGTCCTTCTTTCAGAGCGCTCTTAAGAGCGTCCCTAAGAAGCTCTTAGCGCTTAAGAGCTTCTTAAGCGCTAAGAGCGAATCTGGGAAACGCGGCCAAGGTCTGTAACTCTGAGAGTGTACAAATTAGGGCTGTCAACGAATATTCTAAATTCGAATATATATTCAAATATTTTTTTAAAAACGGATATTCGATTGTGAAAATTAATATTCGACTGTGGAAAAAAACACATCAGTGCTGGTTTCGGATCAGTTCGGCGGGTTTTTGTAGCCGAAACACGGGCACTTCAGATCCTTCTTCCTGCGACCCGCTGTTCAGCAGGCAGCAGTCTCAGCATGGAGCACACCTGCTTACAGGTGTGCAGCTGACAGATGTGCAGCTTACAGTGACAGTTTCCTCATCGCTACCCGAGCCACCATCCGATCCTCCCTCATTCACGTCCTGAGTGTCCTGGACATTTCCTGTATTCTGTGATTTTCCTCTTTCATTTCTAACCGGCGCATTTCAGTTTTTGCCCGCGCGGGCAAAAACTGAAATGCGCCGGTTAGAAATGAAAGAGGAAATCGTTAGAGCGATTTTGACAGCCTGTACACTGTCAGAGTTAAGGATCGACCTTGGAATTTAGAATTTTGAAAAACACTGCTTTAGGGGGGTCTAAATTGATATTTACAAGTCTGTAACTGACGTTAGAGTCTCTTTTTCAAGTGTGAACTGGGCAAGAGAAGAGGCAAATAAATGTTACACAGCTCTGCAACAAATACAGGCCAATGATAGACTTATAGCAGCCTTAAAGTAGTACATATTAACTAGGAAACTCAAGGAGAAACAGCGAATCAACAGGGAACAAAATTGGGTGTTACCTTCCGTCCGTCTTCTAGCTAGCAGGAGAATGTCGAGTGGGTTTTAAATGTTGGCGCCGTTGTGAGTGAAAGATAGTTAGAGACGCCAAGACCCGCCTTACGTTGCTTCTGATTGGTTTATATTGCGTGGTGCCTTCCGTGGTTGGTTAGATTTAGGCACAAAGGACTGATGGATTGGTCTGGGATTGGTTATCTCGGTCAGTCAATCAGAGTTACTCGAACTACGGCAAGCCAGAGCCCGTCCACTTCCTATCCTATTAGACATTCTCTGGGCAAGCCGCGTACGAGTATTGAATGGGGAAATAAGCGTGAGAAATGTCATGTGTGGCGTGTGGTGTGAGAATGGGTCAAATTGCGTGACTGTCACACTCAAAGCGTGACGCTTGGCAGCTCTGTTTCACACTTGTGCCAGGACAGGTCCTGCAATTCAACAGCTCTTAATTTGATCAGTCCTGGATTGGAGACTGACTATTTAACCCAAACCCCGGCTACTAGCCTAGCCGGCCTAGCCTAGCCTTGTTTTTAGCCTGTAGCCATGGGTGTGTGTGAGATGAGCTCTTCATATGATTCTCCTCAATTGCCACTGCCCAGGCGAAGCGCATCTCGTACATTTCGTACACATCGTCAGCCCTGGCATCACTGTACTGCAACACTACTGTGCCCTGAAATGGGTACATGCTTGCCATGGGTGACTTAGCTCCTGCTGATATGCCATCAGCTGTGAAAGACCCCTGGCTGAGCCTTGATGGAAAGCCCAAGACCATAGCTTGTTCCACCCCGGAGCCCTGGACACTGATGAGAAGCAAAAAAGTTGTGGGGCAAATGTCCTCCTCCCTCAACTACACCAGAGACCTTCGATCTGGAGAACAAGTTTTAAGCCCTGGAACCCACGATAGATGCCCTGGATGAGAGAGAATTTCCCCTGCTGCAACCCCCCTATCAACTGCACCGCAGCCAGCCTCCTTGGTGATGATGCCTGGGCAGGTGGCCCAGTGCCCGAGGAAGTGCACCACCGTTCGCTCTTACCAGAAAGCCAAAGCCAGCTATTCTAGAGGTCAGACTGTGCTCCTCGTTGGGTCATCCATGGTCCAGCATGTGCAAATCAACAAGTGCCGCACCTCCTGCCATCCATGTGCGCTCGAGAAGGACATCAACACCTAAGCCCTCCAGCTGCTACGTCATCATCCCTCTATCTCGACTGTTAGGGTTCATGTGGGCTCTAACTACCTGAGATTTCGGCGTTCTTTTCGGCCCCCTTATGATTGGTCATTTTCCAGCTCCCCACGTGCGTGCCTTTTAGAGTGGCAGAGTTCAGAGCGGCAAATTGGAAGAAGAAGAAGAAGAAGAAGAAGAAAAAGAAGGAAAGATGAAGGAAGAAAGAGATGATCGATGATTTGACAGTAAGTATGCTGCTGCATATTTGGTTTCATATTTTCTAGCAATAGCTAACGCTAGATAGCTTTCAAGTGATGAGTTAAGTTGAGTTATCGAACTTTAGCTACCAAACTGGCTAATTCACTGTTACTGTTTGCTAAGTCAGCTACCATTTTCTACTGAAAAGAACCTGGTGCTAGTGCCAATGCTTAACTGGTTCAACTCTCATGCCCCCAAAGAACTACTTTGCTTTTCCACTTTTACTCTGAGTATTCACATAACCTGCTTCCTGGAATACCCCTCTGGGGTTTAAGTTGTTGCTCATCTTTATGGGCACATTAATGTTGATATGTCAATTACAGCATGCCCATGGTGCCAACCAGGCTATATAATACAACTATATAATAATTAACCGCAAAAAAAATGTAACAGTTAAACCCCGCGAAATGATGTGCGGTCAATATGACTGCTTATGGCCAAAATAGGTAAAACATATCATATTTTTTTTCTTTTGTGTAATTTATATAAAAAAAGCTATTCTAAATTAAAATACAGCCACTTTCACGAAAAGTCAGGTAACAGCAGTATTGCATTTATTCATTCAACAAAGTTATTGCACATATACATTTAGAAATGGTCAAAATGACCGCCTTGGCCTGCTGTTACTTTGCATGGACTGTTGAGGCTCATCCCAATCCTGAACCAGCTGTGTGACGGGTTGAGGCTGTATGGAGTAGATGAGGTTATGGGCCACCATGACCAGATGTGCCAGCAACTGTTTGTTCCTGGCTTCATACAGGAGGTCAGTAACATGTGTGACAACCCTCCCTGTTCTCTCTCCCTCTTCTGACATCAGCAGGGTCGTCAGCAGGAGTGGCATCACCTGGGCTGTGAGAGTCTGGGTGCTTGTAACACTCTCCTGGAGCTCAGTAGCTGTGGGACTCTCCTCCTAGAGAAACCTTTTTTGGCTTTTGCTTGGCATTTGGGTTGCTGTACTCCTTTTTTACAACACTACACACATACGTCTCCACTCATGCATTCACCTACACCACTGATTCCACTGACTACACACGCCATGATTAGTTTAGGTTACTCTTTTAGGTTATTTTTCCTTTAATAAACATTTAGTTGATTGTATTCTGTGTGCATCTCCTTCCTTTGTCATGGCCGTGCGGCCCGGTTTGTGACACATGCAAAGGTGATGTTCACATGTTCACGTGTTCACGTTTTCTTACCGAAAAATAGTCCAGGAGATATGAGGGGTCACGAAACTAACATTTTCATGCACCCGTCATGATGGGGTCACCATACCAACAAGTTTTCCTCTACAAAGAAACATGCATGTGTTATGTTACACTTTTTTATCAACAAACATCCTCGCATATGTCAGACCCTTGGTTTCATGTCCCCCTCATGTCTCCTGTGATATTTTGCTGGTAAGCAACGGGCGATAACTCAGAGAAGGAGATTATTTAAACAGTGTGACACCTTTGCATCCACTGCCTGTATTTCATACAACTTACTCTCCAAAAATCCAAACTATCCCTTTAACATTGTGCCCATTTCACATCTTTTACTTCCACCTTCCATTGGTGTTAAAAGACCAACATGGGCAGCAACATACAATGAATTAGCGCATGACGCGATTGACGATTGTGATTGTTCAATCACCAAAATTATGGTGGTTATTTCTGGACAGATGACTGATGCAAATTTTAATCACTGCTGCTCCATTGCTAGGGAAGCTATACCATAGATTTCGTCGTGAATGCTTTGTCTCTATGAAATTAGATTTGTGCCAAAAGTAACAAAAAAAACTTCTTAAATGTCAAACAAAAATAGGAATTTGAGAGAACATAAAACTAATTCAAAAAATAAAACTTATAACTTGCAATCAAATGATTTGTCAAATAGTGTAAAGTATTGGTGTTTTACTCTTCTAATAATGCATAATTTTGTTTAGAGTTCCTTTTTGTTTGCAGTTTTGGCACAAACCTCTCAGGTGGGCGGGCTTTTTCAGCAGAGCGTCCCCATTGGCTGATTAGTTTTTGGCTGACACAGCTCAGCAGGCTCAGTGCCCCGGAAGTTATGTGTAGGTAGCTGACGCGCTGAAACCATAGACATATAGCGCTGGACCAGACCTCGACGTCGCCACCATATCAGAGCAGGCAGCTCAGCCCCGTGAACTGATACAAGTCAATGGAGTGAACCTTATAAAGCTCCTTCTACAAAGTGCGATAAGTTAATGCCTCTCATTTACATAGACACACACGTATGGATATATGAGAAACAGATAGGAACCAAAAATTCTCTGATGAGCCTACAATTGCGAACTGTGCTGTGTGTAAACGATAGCCTTATCCCCTGCACACATGAAGCAGCCGGGAAGCCGGCTCACTGTGTGTAGCGACACACACGCGACGAGTCTGAAAGGCACAGGCGAAAGCAAAGAATGCATACTGGGGGACAAAAATATTGTCTCTGATACGGGATTGCTGTTTGTTAGCGGCTAATGATACTACACAGACACAAACAAACCGTTAGCCTGTGGCTACAGCCAGCTGCTAACATCACCTCCTGGATAACAGGTTGGGCTTTCGGTCCCATATATAAGGGGACATATATCTAACTATTCGGTTTCAGACTAAAGGGCCGTGGAAAATGCACAGTCTGTAACTATTCAGTGTTACACAGCGGTGGACTAAGCTACATGTTAGCAGCTAACGCCACTTTGCATGTTAGGTCACTCCGAGTCCTCGGTGATCTCATATGATTTTCCACCCCGATGTTTATTCTGGTGCCGGCCCAGCTTTGGTCGTAATTTCGTTTCGACTCTCAACTTACCGCTGATAAAAACCTTTGTTTTCTTCTTAGTATGACTTTTTAGTGGGCTTTGTGTGGTGGTGGGTTGTTTTCTGGCCGTAGCAGAATCCATTACTACCCAAACACTAGTTTGGGTCCACCGCGCTTGTCTTTGTCCTGTTTCCAAGCCGTCGAGGACGCGCATTCAGCGTCATCTGACATCACGTCTGCAGGACTGCGTGGGGAATTTGGGCCCGAATTGCAGTACATTATGCAGCACACAGCCTGTTCAAGGCAACGGAGAGATATGAGGGTGGGCTCATTCTTTTTGATTTTGAACGCTTCATCACCCATTAGCATTTAAAAACTCAAAATGCATGTTTATTTTTTCACAAATCGTGCCTCTAGTCCCTTTAATTTGTTTTGTACACATGAATTGTATCCACATCCAAGAATCCACACCATAAAAAATTCCCAGCACAAACTGTCACTCCATACCATGATTGAAAGCTAAACAGAGACAAACTGTGTGTTCAATTAATTTGCTTTCTATTTTGGGGCGCTGTAGAGCCGCGGACCAAGATGGCAGCTTAGGGAGAGTGCTCGTCACAACTCCGCTAAAAGTCCTAGTTTATCAACTACTAACACTTCTAACTGACCCTACAAGATGTCTAAACAAACGACGATTAAAGACTGTGAAAGTAGCTCCAGATCCCGCGGCTCTCAGAGACCAAAAACTAACGCGGTAGCCGAGGATGCTAACGACGCAGCCAGCCCACGGAGCGACTTAGCTGCGGTGCTTGATGAACTGCAGTCACTCCACGGGAGGATTCGGGGATTCACCCTACGTCCTTGCAAGATGAGAGCTTTGCACAACGGGAAGATAGTTCTCTTCTCCACACCAGAAGAAGCTGAGGACTTCATCTTAAACTCCTGAATCTCGCCGAGGAGTAAAGGTACCCATAGAAAGATTGATATGGACAACTTAGGTACGCAGTAGTTTGATATAGGCACTGCGAAGTTGGACTGTATATTCTATACTTTATAATTTATTTTAAGTATGCGCAGAGCTGCTACTACTGTTTGTGGTGGACATTTTATTTTATGCACATTTTATCGACCGATACATTTGTTAATTTAACACAGGTCTCTGTGACAGTTAAAAACAGAAGTGTTAACAATGCTATGCTTCTCTCTAGGACATGAATGTTTAAATGTTCAAGCCAGGATGCGGGTTTGTGGGGGGAGGGGTACGTGGGCTGTCTGAGATAAGTGCCTACAGTTAAACCACTCCTCATTAGTGTGGATTGGTACTTGCCCTCACATGTTTAGTTTAAGTAAGGGAAGGGGGGGGGGGGGTTTCAAAGGTTAAATGTTCTTTGTGTGTGTGTTGGTATGGTTTATGTTGTTTTATTTTTATTTATTTATTTTTTCTTTTCTCTTTCTGCGCACTCAACATGGTCATTTATCTTACTGTACATGAACCAACATGGAAAATCCAAAACTGTCTGATTTAAGATTAACAAGCTGGAACGTCAGGGGACTCAATAAGCTTACCAAACTCAAACAAGTAATGAATAGACTTAAAAACTAAATTAAACATATACAGCGTAGGTGGCCTGGTCAAGTTATACATGCTACCTATAACAATTATGCTCGAGGGGTACTTATTCTTATTCATAAAACAATTCCTTTTGAACTCATTAATACTATCCGGGATCCCCAAGGTAGATTTGTAATTGCTCAGGGTAAGATCCTGTCTCGTGCATTGAATTTAGTCAGCATATATGGTCCTAACGAAGACAACCCCAAATTTTTTGAAGATTTCTTCTTAACATTGTCTTCGTTATATGGTCTAAATATTGTTGGAGGAGATTTCAATTGCACTTTGAACCCGTCGGTAGATCGCTCTACAAAATGTGATCCTCAAAAAAAACAATCTAGAAAAACGATTTTACAATTTATCACAGACTTAAATTTATCTGAAATCTGGAGAAGACTTAATCCAGATAAATTAGAATACTCGTGTTATTCAGGAATACATAAGTCCAGGTCTCGTATTGATTATTTTTGGTGTCACAAGAATTGGTGTCCAGTATTAAGAATTGTTGGTATGACTGTATAGTTATTAGTGATCACTCCCCCATTTCTATGTCTTTACAAATGAAAAAGCTTCAGCAATCTCCCACTAATTGGCGTCTTCAAGTGAGATGGCTTAAAAATCCGGAATTTGTTAAATATGTAGAAGATAAGATTGATGACTATTTTCAGATTAATACTAACCAAACTAACGCATGCGTTAGATGGGAAGCCTTCAAGGCATATATTAGAGGGCAAATTATTAGTTTTACAAGTACTAAAAATAGGAAACAAAAAGCAAAATTTAACGAATTAGAGAAGAAAATAAAATATTTGGAAATAGATATAAATAATAAGGATGACCCTGAAAAGCAAAAAGGTTACTAATTTTAAGAACGGAATACAATAAACTAACATCTGATAAAGCAGCAAAAAGCTTACTGTGGTTGAACCAGGCCTTTTATGATCAGGGAGAAAAAGCCGGCAAACTGTTAGCTTGGAGAATTAAAAAGACACAATCTGAAAGAGCCATTAATGGCATAACTACCCAGTCAGGGGGGATATCAAATGATCTTCAAGATATTAATAACACATTCAAGGAATTTTATCAATCACTGTACAGGTCAGAATGCTCCCCCGCACCTACTTAAAGAGATACTTTTCTTAACCAGGTTCAGTTTAAAATGCTGACAGAGGAAGTTAAAAAGGACCTGGATGAGGACATAACGGTGGAAGAGCTTTTGCAGGCCATAAAAAGTATTAACTCAGGCAAAGCTCCAGGGCCTGATGGCCTACCAATAGAGTTTTATAAAACTTTCCAGAAGCAGTTGTTGACTCCACTCTTGAATATGTTCATTGAGTCTTTTAACGATGGTGTATTACCACCAACTTTAAGACTTGCTACAATAGTCCTCATCCTGAAACCTGGGAAAATACCGACCAACTGTTCCTCTTATAGGCCTATTAGTCTTATGGGAGTAGACACAAAAATACTGTGCAAAGTTCTTGCTAAAAGGCTAGACCCACATATCCCCTTTTTGGTACATAATGACCAGAATGGGTTTGTACAGAGTCGTCAGGGATTTCATAACATTAGAAGGGTCCTCAATATAATCCATTCTAAAGATAACACCAGGAACTTGTTACCAAGATATGGACTCGGGGGAAAATTTCTGAAATGGATAGAATTATTGTACACTAACCCTACAGCACGTGTAATGACAAATAACAATTTATCAAGCCCGTTCACATTAGAGAGGTCAACCCGTCAGGGCTGTCCTCTTTCCCCACTACTGTTCGTTTTGGCCATTGAGCCTTTGGCCATGTCCATTAGAACTGAAGCCAATTTGTCGGGTATAGCAATCGGGGAGCATGAACATAGGATATCGTTGTATGCAGACGATGTGATTCTTTTTTTGTCTGATTTATCAAACAGTGTCCCGACATTATTACAGTTAATTAATAAATTTGGTCAGTTTTCTGGATATAGTATTAATAATACAAAGTCCTCTATACTTTTCTTGAAGAAGGAAGAAAGAACCAATCCAGTTATAAGTACACCCTTTCTTAATGCGAGGGAAGGCTTTACTTACCTTGGAATTAAGATTACCCCCCAAATAAATACAGTTGTTAAAGCAAATTATGACCCGTTGATGAAAGAGGTACAAGACCAACTTGAAAAATGGACAACGATGTCAATATCAATGATTGGCCGGATCAACATAATTAAGATGAATATCTTACCAAAGTTCTTATATTTGTTTCAGTCACTCCCAATGCCACTTCCAAAATCATTTTTTAAAAAGATTAATACTGCATTTTGTAGATTTATTTGGAACAATAGAAAACCCAGATTGAGACTTAGATTATTGTATTTGCCTTATGATAGGGGTGGATTACAGATGCCGAGTTTACAGTGGTATTACTGGGCCGCTCAGCTGCGTAGTGCTATGTTTTATTTTGTCACACACTCTCCTCCAGCATGGGTTCATATTGAACAAGCATCAACACCTAAGCTACCATTAAGTCTATGTTTATATTCTGCAGATTTAAAAAAAAAAAAACATTGTGTTGAAACACATGAATGGTAAACGACAAATCTCTACACTATATACAACACTTGTCTCGCATGATGAGGAGTCTAGTCATGATAGAAGGAGAGCATGGAGTTTAGATATTAAGGAAGATATTGGAGAAGCTGAGTGGATGTCGGCTTGCTTAAAAGCTCAATCACAAACCATTAATACTCGAATGAAATTGCTGCAACACAAGTGGTTAATGAGGACTTACATAACCCCTGAGAAACTCAATAAATGATCACCTGACGTTCCAGATACGTGCGTGAAATGTTTGACTGAGAAAGGTACTTTGATCCATTGTGTATGGTGTCGTGGAAATTTTCTCTGCTGCTGGTGAAGAATGAAATAGAGACTTCTGCCGGCCGACAAGGTTTTATTTTCTTTGCAAAGAAAAGGTCAATCGACATGCAAGCGGTCAGGATGAATAAAGACCCAGAACATAGGGAGAGCTGAATCTTTATGCTTGAGGACCACCCCTCAGAAGACAAACAAAGGGGCTTGTTCTTGGGTAACATTTGTCTGCTGCAAGTACCGGCACCCACCCCCTGGGGGATGTCTCACACCTGGGGTATCCTGCAGGACGTTGCATCTTGGTGAGAAGTTTAGCTGTGGCTATAAGCAAATGGTTAACAACGGTTATTGTGTTTGTGGAAAGTATGTTGTGGGGGTCTCTCAAGCAGTTCTAACAAAAAGACATCGAATTTACAATTACAATTCTCCCTTTTGATTATTAATTAATCACTAACAAGAAGAAAAAGAAGAAAAAATTAAGTAAATTAACAAACAAACTTTAAACAATCAAAATCACAACTTAATTATCCGACACACTAATTCACGAAGATTTTAAAATGCATCATCATGGCAATTGTGAGAAAATAGTATCCATAATAATGACAAAAAGTAAAAACAAAAGCAAAAACAAGGAAAAACTCATATATATAGAGAGAGAAAAAGTATCATCATGGCCGATGGTTAGAGCAGAGAAAATAATATCAATAATAATGAAAACATGATAGTGTTAGGATCAGGTAGCACATGGTGTTTGTTGAATTCACGGAGTTAACTCCTCGTGTCGTCCTCTTTGCGTTTGTTCGTTCTCGGGCTGCTCGTCTTCCTGTTGTCCGTCTTTACGTTGTCCGTCCTGGCATCGTCCGGGTTGGCAGTTGAGTTCTTCCAATGGCTCGGGGACCTTCCTGCAGTGGCTGGCGTGAACCCACGTTGCTCTCTCAGCGATCTTCACAGCGGTATGTGTTGTAAGAAGCACCTGGAATGGACCTCGCCACCGTTTGGAGTGCCAGTGCTTCCTTCTGAAGTCCTTTATCACCACCCAGTCACCAGGATGGAAGTCATGGAGTGATGTGGAAGCTGGCGGTGGAAGGGCTGATTTCACCTGCTGAGAGATTCGAGAGAGAGAGAAGGATAAGTTTTTGCAATATTGTAGCATATCATCCTCACACAGACCAGTGGAGGGGAGTGGCCTGGTTACAGGTTCCACTCCTAGGGATGGAGGTCTGCCAAAAAGAATTTCAAAGGGACTCATGTTTACTCTGGATCTTTTCCTCAACCTCATATGCATAAGAACAATAGGCAGAGCCTTTGTCCATGGCAGTCCCGTTTCCTCACAACACTTGGCCAATTTTGATTTCAGAGTGCCATTTTCTCGTTCTACAGCACCTCCACTGGCAGGATGATATGCACAATGTTGTCTGAGATCAATGGCAAGAAATTCACTAATTTGGGTTATTGCCGAATTAACGAAGTGAGTGCCATTCTCACTGCTCAGTTTGGTTGGTATTCCCCATCTGGGAATGATCTCTGTTAGGAGAGCCTTGGCTACCACCTGGCTGCTTTGGTGTTTTGCTGGAAATGCTTCAACCCATTTTGACCACATGTCAACCATCACCAAGCAGTATTTCTTCCCTTCTGCTGGTGATAATTCTATGAAATCCAT
This sequence comes from Lagodon rhomboides, assembly GCA_039737535.1. Classification (NCBI taxonomy): domain Eukaryota; kingdom Metazoa; phylum Chordata; class Actinopteri; order Spariformes; family Sparidae; genus Lagodon; species Lagodon rhomboides. The sequence continues at coordinate 4,944 of JBBNBP010000037.1, read as the reverse complement.
CATTAAGTGTTCGAATGGTCTGTCTGGTGGTGGGTGTACGGCATGTGCGATTGTTTTGGTTTTACCTGCGTTATGCGTTGCACAAATCATACATGATTGACGGAACTTCTGCGCATGAATTGACAAACCCTTTGATGAACCAGTGTTGGGTCATTGCATCCAACATTCCCCCTTTTGACACATGGTCCAACCCATGTGTCAATTTTGCGAAGTGGGGAAAGAAATGTTTAGGCAGGCAAGGTTTATTATCAGGTCCCCACCACACAGCTTCCTTTTGTGTGGCACCGCATCGCTTCCACAACGCCTTTTCCTGTGGTGTGGCAAAGGACTGTATTGCTGTAAGAGAGGTGAGGATAGTGACATGAGTTGAAACAAACAAAGGATCAGTGATGGTGGGTTGGAGGGTAGCTCTTTTTGCAGCGGCATCAGCTCTTGCATTTCCTAGAGAAACCGGATCAGAGTTGTGAGTGTGAGCAAGGCATTTACAAACAGCTATTGACTTTGTGAGCAAAATGGCATCTAGAAGAGCTGCAACTTTGTCATGGTGGAGAATCGGTTTTCCGTCAGATTTCAGGAACTTTCTGTGTTTCCACAGAGTGCCAAAATCATGCACAACACCAAAAGCGTATCTGGAATCAGTGTAGATGGTTACTGTTTTGTTGTCTGCCAGCTTGCATGCCTCTGTCAAGGCTATCAGTTCTGCCGCTTGCGCAGAGTAGTGAGAGGGGAGTGAACTGGAGACAAGAGTTTCATGGTTAGTGACAACAGCAAAACCAACTTTGTTGCGACCAGTTTGTGGGTCGCGTGAGGCAGATCCATCTACAAAGAGAACCAAATCAGGGTTTGTTAATGGTGTTTCTTGTAGATCCGGTCTTGGGGAGCAAACCTGTTGGAGGACAGCAACACAGTTATGTTGTTCCCCATCGTCTGGTGTGGGGAGGAGAGTGGCAGGGTTTAAAACATTACATCTTTTGACAGTGATGTTGGACATTTCTAAAAGCACTGTGTTGTATTGTAGCCATCGTGCTGTGGAGAGGTGAGAGGTCTTTTGCTCAAGTAATATCAAGCTCTGGGCTGGACTGCTGCATTAACAGCTTGCAGATCCTGAACAAAACGCCATTCTTTTGGTTGATTTTTATCTCTGATTTTCTTGACAGGGAACAAAGGCGTACGCACAGGGGAATCATTACAGGGGACAATTACTCCTGCTGCTTTAAGAGACTCAAAGACTGGTGTTATGCCATCGATAGCTTCTTGTTTAAGTGGATATTGAGCCTTGCAGGGTCTAAAGTCTGATTTTGGAGTAATGACAACAGGTTCACAGTCTTTGATGAGGCCAACATCATACTTACTAACAGCCCACAGTGTCTTAAGGACCTCCTGTAGGGCTGTAATAGCTCTAGCTTGTACAGACAAACAGACAGAAAAAATAAAACAAAAACAGACAGACAAGGGAAAATGAACAAACAAACAACAAAAATAGCTTGGAAGCGCCTTTAGGTACCAGCTGGATTGCTCTTTGAGTTTGCACAATGGATGGTAAACTCTTAGAGTAACACTGCCGTGTTGGTGGAAGAAGAAATAGATCGATCAGATGTTTCTAGCCAATCGGCTGCGCGCTGACATGATTTTATAAAAGGGTCCAAATCTTCCCAATTATCTGATGTGTGTTTTGCAAGTGGGATGTGTGGGACCGAATGATCCATGGTGTACATGTCAAATTGAGCTGGTGTGAGAGAGACTGACACTGCACATCTGTGCACATTCCAGTAAATGTGTGTAAGTGTGATTTTGTCAAATCTCTCCCTTAACCAACCTTCCTCATATGGCTCATCAGGTCCTGGTGACACATGAGAGGTGCAATGCAGATCCTCTGTTGCCATGAAATCTATTGTAGCTGTTGAAACTGTTCTTCTAGCTAAAGTCACAATCTCAGAGGCAGCTGATGGTTGCAATTTCCATTGATATGCATACTGTAGGTCTGGGGTGTGGTGAACAAAGGAGTGTGAAAAATTTGGCTCCAGATTGGAGAGACTGTGAACTTTGATACCTTCTGGGGTTGAGATCAGACAAGGGCCTAATTTGTACATCAAGTCCCTGTCCATCAAGTTAATGGGACAGACTTTTGAGAGCAAGAATGCATGTTTGAAGCTTGTATTTGGCCCATCCGCACATTTGAGTGGGACAGTAATGTTTTCTCAAATTGTTTGACCTGATGAACCAACAGAGTACACGTAATCTCCACTCATTTTGGTTTTTGTAGTTAGTTCTAAACCTTTTATCACAGAGTGTGTGGCTCCTGAATCAACTGAAAGTACAACATTTTTGTTCTGCAATGGTCAATGTATGTTGTGGAAACTTCTTGAAATTATCAGATGTGTATTGAACATATGTTAGAACAATTGCACATCTATTGTCTGAATTCTCAAGGAGTTGTGTATTAATCTGCTTGGTATGTGTGTGTAAGTGTGGTGCAGTACCTTCTTCCTATCTCACAAGTTGATTTGGCTTGTCCACTGGAATTCATCCCTCTCCGACAACCCTTAACCATTTTCAGTCCAACTTGTCCGGACTGGGGTTGATGAGGTATTTTTGGGACAATCGCATTTCCAATGTCCACGTTGACCACAGAGGAGACAAACATCATGTGGAGGTTTTCTTTCGAACCTGTGTCGGACACGTCCTCCTGTTCCTCTGTGTTCATGATCTGGTTGTCCATATTCTCGGACTGTGTTGTACATGGTTATTGCTGCCATGTGAAGTTCTTTTCTGTGTTGTCTCGTCTTTTTTTTTTTTTTTTTTTTTTCTTTTTCTTTGAGAGTATTTGGTCATGGGCATGTATGGCGTGTCTGTGAAATTCAGACAGGTGTGTATCATTCCAAACAATTCAAGAACTTTTAACAGCTGGGGCAGTGTCCGGTTTCGGTCCGCTGATGTTGTGAGGCTGCTGTGATGTCAGCATATGTCCATAGATGGAAATCCAACATTGCATCTTCTGGTCCAGCTGCTTAAATCATGGGCATGTTGAAGACTGCGCCTTGATTGGGATGATGCAGTCTATGTTCTATTGGAGAAGAGGGGTTGGTTGTAGATGTCTGTGGTGGAACGGACACATCAGGGGCACAATGAGCTGCTCCTGAACTGTCTGTCTGTCAGTCTGTTTCCCTTCTTTTCTGGGTGTTGCGGTGTTGTATGGGGGTGGAGCTGAAGGATGAATAGGTGGGTTGTCGTCAAGGTCTGGATCCAGCTTCAAAGCCGTCAACTGTGGAAACAAAAGAAGAAATCTGCGAGTCTGGTGTTCTTTGTGTGTGTGGAATTTGCATTTCCTTGGTTTCAACTTTTCACATGGAAAAAGGGAGCTGTTTCTGCATTGTCTCTGCTTCCCCTTTCCACAACTGAAAACATTCTTTTTGACCTTCCATATTTTCAAAATTTCTTACAAAAACCGTTTCTTTTTCTTTTCTTGTTCTTTTCCCTTCAGTTTTTCTTCGAATATTGAAAATTGGATGGTATAAACTTCTTTGGGACTCCAGCTTCACAGACCTCCAACAACACACAGCAACAGAAATTGGGTTTTCAAAAGGGCCCCTTACCTTATAGTTTAATTTGGATTCTCAGTCGCTGGTGTGTTTTTGGTCTGCAAAGAGGAAATTCCGTGGAAGTGTGTTCCATTCACCCGGGTCACGAATATGTTTCTTTTTTTTTTTTTTTTTTTTTTTTTTTTAAAACTGGGAGATCCCCCTGTTGGGAATCCAAACTCAGTTGTCCATACATTTAAATATCTAAGACTTTTATCCCCACATTTCTTTCTCATAATCTCTACAATTGGCCCCTCCGGAGGTCCAACCTCAACGGAATTCTTACTCCCCATTTTCAAATGTGGAGGTCGTACGACTACTACCCAATACAGACGTCTCTGCAAGGATCACTTTCTTCAAATGCTAAGTGATAAAATGCGGCCACTTCTTTCAGTCTAAAAGAGGCAAAAACCTATTACTTCGTCAAAATGCTACAAGTAATAAAAAGCAGACCACTTTGTTTTAGGCTAAAGCAGTCAAAAAAGCCGACCACTTTGTTTCAGGCTACAATCGGTCAAAAAAAGCGGCCACTTCGTTTTGGCTACAAGTGGTGAAAAGCCAACCACTTTGTTTAAGCTTCAAGCAGTTAAAAGCTCATTACTTTGTTCATATCTAGCTACAAGTAATGATAAAAAGCCGACTATTTCGTTGATTGCTACAAATAGTGCAAAAGCCGGCCAATTGTGGAGATCACGAGAAGTGAAAATGTTATACCAAATTAAAACCCAAATTTTTTTTTAAAAGAAAATGAATTTAGTCAATATTTCAGTGCTCACCAGATGAATTTAGTTGAACTTTGTTCGTGGAATCCCAGCGGCAACGATCTGGGGCGTCTGCGGTCAGTCCTCCCTTCTCACAAGAGGATTTTGAGGTTGGAGGCTGGAAATCTTTTTCTTTCCAGGATGGCCTGTCACTGTCCGCGTCCCGTCCCAGACGATCGCTCGAGGGATCCCACTTCTGACACCAAATTGTCGTGGAAATTTTCTCTGCTGCTGGTGAAGAATGAAATAGAGACTTCTGCCGGCCGACAAGGTTTTATTTTCTTTGCAAAGAAAAGGTCAATCGACATGCGAGCGGTCAGGATGAAGAAAGACCCAGAACATAGGGAGAGCTGAATCTTTATGCTTGAGGACCACCCCTCAGAAGACAAAGAAAGGGGCATGTTCTTGGGTAACATTTGTCTGCTGCAAGTACCGGCACCCACCCCCTGGGGGGATGTCTCACACCTGGGGTATCCTGCAGGACGTTGCATCTTGGTGAGAAGTTTAGCTGTGGCTATAAGCAAATGGTTAACAACGGCTATTGTGTTTGTGGAAAGTATGTTGTGGGGGTCTCTCAAGCAGTTCTGACAAAAAGACATCGAATT
>JBBNBP010000031.1:0-275467 GCA_039737535.1 Lagodon rhomboides | reverse complement strand
CATATCTTTGTCAAAATAAATGCTATTAACACCAAACTTCAGATCCTTGGTTGGCATGTGACTGTGGGCCTACCAATTCAATTTTGTGAATGTTGGCCACTAGGGGGCGCTACAAATAAGGGAAGTTTATTTCTCTTGAATGGCTGGACCAATTTCTTCCAAATTCACTCAGTGTGATGTAGACCCATTCCTGAGGTGGTACCTTGAAGATGGTTGTGACTGCTCAATGTGGGCGTGGCCTATTACCACTTAAACATTCAAACATTAATTGGTGTTGGATATCTCCACATTGGTGTGGCCAAATGACATGAAACTCTGAATACGACTTCCCCATGACCCCCTAAGGCGCTGCACTACATTTTGGCAGATGACCAGTAGGTGGCGCTCTTTAAATTTAAGTATTTTATATCTCCACATCGGTTGCTCAGATTAACACAAAACTTGGTACAACTATGGTAAATGCCCTCCTGAGGATATCTGTTGAAGGTCTTAAAAACCCTCAATAAACCTCCTGTAATAGCTGCAGAAACCCAAAAAGGACCTGAGCTCTTTAACAGTACTAGGAGTGGGCCACAGCGCCACTGCACTTATCTTGTCAGGATCTGTACTGATACCTTGGGCGGAGACTTGGTGGCCAAGGAATTTGACCTTGGGCTGCAGGAAGTGACACTTCCCCATTTTCACTTTTAGCCCTGTCTCCCTCAACCTCTTTAGGACTGTCTCTAGTCTCACCAGATGATCTTGGAATGTTGGTGAAAACACCAGTAAGTCATCTAAATAAATCAACACAATCTGAAACACTAAATCACTCATTGTAGCCTGCATCAAGCGCTGGAACGTGGCGGGCGCATTACACAGCCCAAATGGCATCCTTAAGTACTCATACAGACCAAATGGTGTGGTAAATGCCGTTTTTTTCCTGTCTTTCTCGTGTACTGCAACCTGGTGGTATCCACTTGCGAGGTCAAGTGTCGAGAAAAATTTGGCTCCACTCAGGGCATCCAAACTCTCGTCAATGCGGGGGAGCGGAAACGCGTCACGTCTGGTTTTCAAGTTCAGTCTTCTATAGTCTACGCATAGCCTTAGACTTCCATCAGATTTGCGCACTACCACGACTGGTGAAGCATAGGGGCTAGAACTCTCTTGAATCACCCCTTTTCTCAGCAGCTCGGAAATGTGCTCTCTCACCTCTTGGTACTGATTAGGTGGTATACGCCTGTATGGCTGAGAGACTGGTGTCTCATCCACCACAGGGATTTCATGTCTAACCTTATCAGTGTACCCCAGGTCCTCATCATGGGTTGCAAACACATCAGCATACTTCATCAGAAGTGTTCCTAGCTCTGCCTGCTGCTCCGGCGTACCTCCCAAATGGAGTCTGTCTAAAAAGCTCTGTATGTCACGTTCAGAGTCTTGCCCGTCTTTCTGGTTCACTGTCACCTCCTCGTGGTCTGCGGAAATACGCTGAAACCTCACTTCACATGAGTCACCCTCAATACACTGGCACAGGCTAAGAATACCTAGCCTAGTTTTAGGAGGCAACCACACACTCTCCGGTGAAAAGTTAATCACTTCGACTGGAAACACATGGCTGTTGGATGAAACCACAGCAGGCACAACTATCAACCCACCAGGCAGTGAAGTATTCCCTGGCTCAAACAGAATACTGCCACCTCCATCAGTCTGTCTCCTAAGTCCCCTTGCATAGACTGTGGCACTTGATGAAGCGGGTACATGAACCCTCTGTTTGCCTGCTACACGAGCTGTGGACACTTTTTCAATAAGCTCTGCCTCTTGTACTCTGTGGAAGGCCTGTCTCCACACCGAATCTAACTCTCCCTCTTGGGCTGTGTCAAACTCTGCAAGCACTAGCTGTCTGCAACGTTTTGCAATGTTCATCCCAATAATGCCTGGTGTAGATGAACCTGGTTCTTTAATGTCACCATCTTTGATGATCAGGAATCCGCACTCAGGGATAATACGTCCCATTACCTGTATATCTAACTCAACATAGCCTAAGTAGGGCAGTGGTAACTTGTTGGCCGCTGTTATTTTAAGCCACTTAGCTGTACAGTGCATGTCTTCATCTTCTCCATGAAGATGATCTCGAAAGAAGTTTTCTGTTAAAGTGCTTACATTACTTCCTGTGTCAAGCAAGCATCTAAGGGGAACACCACCTATCTGAATGTCTACTTCAGGACACTCGCCTATAGCATGTTCTAGAAACCGCGCTTTGGTTAAAGTGTTCTTTGAGCCTTCAGACTTGCCTCGCATTGCCCGGCTCATAGCAATGGAGGGCTCCCGTTTCCCTGTACTGCAGGACTAGGCATAGCAGGAGATTGGTTTACTGGTCTACGTGGAGCTGTGCACTGTCTAACCATATGCCCCACCCCTTCACATCGCAGACATATTGGCTGACCATCAGGAGTATATTTCGGCTGGACTTTAAGCTTACTACTCCTGTTACCACCCTCTGAACTAGCTTTTTGCAGCGTGAGCTCTCGGACTGCGTTGGTTAGTTCACCAATAGCTCTACCCTGTTGCGAAATTATCCTCACTACTTCTTGCAGCGTCACTGTCAAGTCAGTCTGTATGCTACTGGTCAAGTTTGTTTCTTCCGAAACCTTGTCTGTGCTATTACCTACTAGGTTTCTGTTTCTCGCCACATTAGTGCTACGTGTACGGTCTTCAAGAGTCCACATCACTGCTTCCTCTCGTACATCAATCAGATTAGACTCAGGCTTTTCTCTGATAAGCCTACGCAATTCGCGGCGAAGGGTGGAGTCACGCACTCCTTCAATGAACTGATCTCTAAGTGCTATCTGTACATCAGCTACTGCGTTTGGAGACTGATGGAGAACAGAATTAAGCAGCTGCGCAAGAGCGTGTGAATAGTCGCGCATATCCTCCCCATCTACCTGCTTGCGAGCGTAGAAAGCATGCAACAGTTGTGGAGTCGTACGCTTCTCTCTAAAGGCTCCTCTCAAATATGAAAACAAATCACTGGGTTGCTTAGCCTGCCCCCCCATACGGAGTTTGACCTCTTCTAGGGCGGAGCCCTTTAGCAGTGAATAGATAAAGTCTACTTGCTCATCTCTACGCAGGCCTCTTGCTCTGATCGCTCGCTCCACCTCTTCTATAAAATCATCTACACCGTGAACATCCTTCTCTGGGTCACCACTAAAAGGTGCAATCTGTTTTTCTCGTGGAATGTACACAATGGATCTTGTCTGAACGTCACCCAGATTGGCAATACTTGACATAACTGCATCATGTTTTTTACTCAGTTCCTGAATCTGTGACTGCAGCTGCACTAAAGGGTTACTGTCATTGCCACTCACAGATGCAGCTGGACTATCTTCGCCATGGCTGGGTCCTGCAGCCGCATCCTCGTCCCCTGGCATTTTGAATTGTCTCTCTCAGTCCTCAGTTTCTTTATTCAAAACAAAATAACACAGTCACAGTTGAAATGCTCCTCCGTCCAGCAGTCTCTCAAAGGGTGACGCCAGTCACTCCCCTCTCCAGCTGTCCACAGCGATGATGCAGAGACCCCTCTCGTCCTGAAACATCGGCCACAGCTACTCCAGGGACACCACTCGACAGCCGTCACACCCTCTGGCACCGGATCTGGACCATTCTTCACCACTACTGTTGTCTAGATACTCACTGTCCCTATCCAAACTAAAACCTCAAAATTAAACAGGGGATCCCACTTCTGACACCAAAATGTGTGGCCAGGTCACAAAGGAGGAGACCGGACACAGTAGAATAATTATTGTGGGTCTTTTATTCCCCGACTGCAACTTATAAAAGAAACAGCATTAACACTGCAATTTTGAGGATTTTGAGGTAATCAGTATAAAACAAACAAAATCTTTTCCCTCACTGTATGTCACACTGACGGTATACCTCAGTTAGCTTAGGAACTTCGAACACTTATCTCTGTGTCCTAGACACTTGCTCCAGTTACTAGACACCCTAGACCTGACTCAACACTCTAGACCTGGATGATAGGCCCTCTAGACAACAGTAGTGGCTCTTTCTGAACAAATAAAATAAAACAGAAACACAAATAAATACATTTTCCCAGCCACATAACTCATAGTCACATTATAACATATTCTGTAGTTCACAGAAAACATACTGTAAATTACTCTCATGAACAAAATACATTGTTAAGTAAACATTCTTGCATGAGCTTAAAACACAATTTGTGAATAGTCTTAAACTCACTCTCAGTTCACCGGCAGCTCGCGCGCCCAGTCACACACCTTGACCTCAATGTGCTCTATCTCCCCTCTGAATTCATTAAACACATAAGAATGGGCACAATTTATGCAAACAGTCATGTAAGCAACATACACAGTGATGATATTATCCATAAATGTACTTAATTGCCACTCACGCTGACCCCGCTGTTCAGTTTTGTCCACAGCGTGTCGGAGTTATCGCACACCTTACTCGTGTTACAAATCTATAGGAATCGGCAAAAATACATAAACACTCGTGATGAACCTTCGTCGGTTAGCTTAATCATCATCTTATTTACTGATACTAGTAACCATTCTTGTGCTTTATCGATGTTAATAGGGATATTTATCACACACGAAATCAAAATACACACCTCAGTAGTCCGTCTTTCACTCCCGCTACTTCCGTGTAACTATCTTTGCCCGGGAACTCTGTGATCTCCCACGACCCCCCGCGGTCTCATGCAGCCCTCTGCTGCGCTGCTCTTAAAGTGACAGTGTCACCGAAATAAAAGAAACTGCTAACACAGTAATAACTCCATACAACATAATAAAACACTGTCTTAACAGCCTGAAAACAGTCTTGGTCTCTTGTTCACCTGGCTACACATGTTTTCAGGGAGATGAAAATTTTCAGCTCAGCTACATGACAGTCCTGTGAACAAAGCTGAAAAAATCAAAGTACAGCTCAGGCAGCAGCTCGACTGTATTGTCTGGGCCACATGGAGTGCATACCTCCGCCAAGGCCCCGCAGTCCCCTTTAATTCAGTCAATCCCAATCAAATATCAAACTTGATAGCCCTGTTTAAATTGAACTCACTCATAGATACCATCCCCCTAGACACCAGATTTTTTATCATAAAGCATTATTGCATTATTCTCTGAGAAATCAACAAAGATGTAGAAACACGCCCTATCTCACAATGTTGAAGAAAGTGAACTAAAACTCCTGGATCCGTCTCTTTATCTGGATCTTTACCAAAAGTTAATGGGGTCTGTTCTGGGCTGAGACCCATCTCCATCCAACTTTGGCTGAAATCTCTTCAGTAGTTTTGTTAAATGCTGCTGACAAACCAAGCGAACAACAAACAAACCAACAAACCAACCAACCAACAAACAAGCCAATAGACAGGAGAGGAAACCACCTCACTGGAACAATGTGACAAAAATTTCAAGAAGAAACACTTTTTAATTTCCTAATAGAATCATGCTATTTCAATACCTTGTTGTCAACTAAAGTGTTAGTGACCCATTTCAGTCACTGCAGGTGTTTCAGGCAATTTATTATTATTATTTTATTAAAGTACAAGCCCCACAAGGTGGCATTAACTACATTTCAAGTGCCTATGGGGACCTCACAAGTCAACGAATTTTCCACGACAAGTCCGTGCAAATGTTTCACAATAAAAGCCTTATTTAGCTATTTATGCTAGAGGGGTTTTAATTTGAAACGGACACAGAAAGTGTTGAGTTTGTATTAATGTCTTAATTTTAACAGGGCAAACAGAACCAAAACGAGGCTTCGTACTACAACATGTCCAGTTATATCAGAAATAAAAGCTCCTGTGATTATTTAGCTGAATAACGTTACGGTATTCACACTCGAACGTCATGCTCAAACTTCAAAACTACCATAGACACTAAACACATACGTCCCGTTTCCCTAGCGCTCGAGGCCATAATGAGCTACATGGCTTCGCTTGAGAGGCTGAGCAGAGCGTCGCTGTGACAGACTTGTCGTGAACTGTCGCAATGTGTGCCGCATGTGCATCATGCATTGCATGGCAAGTGTTAGCATCATTATGTATTTTAATTGTAATCCAACTAATAATCCCATTTTTTTCCCTGATGTAGCGGTAATCTGATTACGTCTTTTCTTTCTGTAACTATAACGAAATAAAGTTACATTTTTTTTTTGTATCCTAATTACATAACGCCGTTACATGTAGTCCGTTACCCCCCAAGTCTGTAAATAAATAATAATAAACTCACGTGGAGGAGGAGGTGGAGGAGGTGGATCAGAACTGGAGAACAGTCCTCCCATCACTGGAGAATAACACATCAACATTTACGGTGAAACTCTGAGCTCATGTCTGAATGAAAGTGAAATAACTGGACACTTTGGTAGAAATTATGTAAAATGAATGAAGAGAAACATTTAAATTAGGATTGTCAAGCTATAAAAAAATAAAATTACAAGCTTTGTAATTAATTAATCAAAATGAATTGCACATCAATATCTGCTGTAAGCATTTAAAATATTTGAATGTATTTTGTTAGATGAGTGAATCAATGAATAAATGTTATAAACTTTAGAAGGAGATTTAAAAGATATTTCCACGATCTCAGATTTGCTCCTGTCAACATCTGAAGCTCCACAGTCTGTTTTGGTATTTTTATGATCTGTCCTGACAATGTTTTTTACAAAAAACTTAATTATGTGCTTAAAGGGATATTCCGGTGTAAGTTTAATCCATGGTCTAATACACCTTGACACCGAGTAAGACTCCCCCTCGAGAGGTCAAGTTAGCTGACCGCTAGCTTAGCTAGTTTTAGCAACTTCAGAAAAGACTGCACGATAACAATACACTACAGCGTATGTCTCCAACTAGAAACCGCCATCAAAAAGCCACAATTAATGGTGAGAACAGCAGCAAACTTCAGCAACAGTACATGTACAGTCCCAGCTAGGGGTGTCACGATACCAAAAATTCAGTAGTCGGTGCCAATGCCAGTAAAATTACACGATTCTCGATTCCAATTTCGATACCACGGTAAAAAAAAGAGGATTTTCTAAGATTCCATGTACTTGAACTTGAAACATGAACTTCTTTATTAAATATTTGAAAAATATAAAAATGTCATAACAAGACATACAAAACAGTGCAATAGAGCATAGACCAACAGGCTTGAAAACGGGTCAGGGGGTCCCGGGCATGCTCCCCCGGAAGAAAATTTTGAATATTCCATATTTTAAAGCATCAGTCTGATGCATTTTGAGATGCATTTTTTGCCAACCTGTGGAGAGCTGGAGAAACTTAACTTCAGCCATGAGTCAAAAATATTATGGCCTCCTTACTAAGTATTTTGCAAGACATTTCATGCCAGCCTGTCACTGGGTCTAACATTTACAGCATATGAGGCACAAGGTGGTAAGGGCTTAATGCGAATGGCTTAATGCATATAGGGATGCAGACCACCATCAGAAGCTGAAAGCACTTTTGGCCTCTGCGATTTTACCTGACTGAATTTGGTGAGTGATGGTTTCAATCATTTTAATATTTTCTGGTATATCCAAGTTACCCAGGAGCTCTTTTGACATAGGCTTAGCTAACGTTAGCTACAGCTTGATGAATTGAGTCATTGAACACAGCAGGAGAGAACGCAACGTTAGACAGCTAGCACTAAAGCTCCGGTGGAAAATGATTAGCACTAGCTAACGCTACCATTAACGTTAGCCTAAAATTAGCTACATATCGTTACTAAAGTTAAGATGATATCTAGCTAATGTTAGGCTAACGTTAACGGTAGCGTTAGCTAACTGTTAGTGCTAATCATTTTCCACCGGAGCTTTAGTGCGAGCTGTCAGTCAGGTAAAATCGCTGAGGCCAGGAGTGCTTTCAGCTTCTGATGGTGGTCTGCATCCCGAAGAGGTTTTGCAGCAAGCTAGCCGGGTCAACGCATGCGCGAGGTTTGTCGCGAGCGCGAGTCCTACTCGCAACATAAAATAAATCTACGCAAGTTTTAGTAATTTAAGGAGATAGGCCTGCACGTAAGTTACACAAATTGAAAAACTCATAGGCCAAGTTGGATGGGGGTTAAAAAATTTACTACCTCGTCAGATGACGTTTATTACCTTTTACTACTTTTTACTGGCCTTAATTTGGGCTAATTTCATTTACTACCTTTTACAACCCCACGGACACAACTTCCGGAAGAGGCGCTGCACCGATGCCAACACCGGAATCGGTGCGAGCAGTACTTCAAAAAAATGGGCATCGTCAGTGTTTTGACATTTTAGAATCGAAAGGTATCGCAAGTATCGGTTCTCGTGACATCCCTAGTCCCAGCACACAGTACGAAGCATCAAACATCTGCTAGCTTTGCTGGATTTGTATTAAAAACACAGCACAACTCACCCTCTCCTCCAGCAGCCTGCCTGTGTGGGGAAGCCCTGACGAGTCGATTACCGAGTGCAGTAGATTTCTGCAGCTCAAGGATGAAAATGTATGATTATTACTCCATTACTTCTGTTCTTTTCCCTGTCAGCTCTCGATAATAAGAACTGAACATTCCATGAATAAACTCTGTGAAACTCTGTCTCTGACTCATTCTGCATTATTTGTTCCTTCTTGTACATTCAGCAAATGTTCTACATGAACTTCTTTCTGTCTTTGTGTAGAAACATGGAGTCTGTTTGTCTCATACAGAGCTGGAAGTGACATCAGATCTTCCAGCCAACAAGTAGTATTTATGATACCTCCTCAAATACGTTTTTTCTTTTATAATATGTAACCCACTTATAGTAGATACACTGAATGGCTAGGTTCGGAAGGAGCTCATGTACCATAGACCTGAACAGCCAAACAATGAACAACACTAACCACAAAGCAACTTGTAACAGTAAACAAAAGTTTACAGCATTTATATAAACAATGATATGAAAAATAACAAAGAAAATAAAATGGCGCATTTAAAACAAAGAGTCTTGTTTTTAGTTCTTAGTACCGGTACTATTTTGTTTGTGTTCCTTTCAAAGGTTCCTCTGATAGGGTGATTAGAGTCACTCTTTTGGGTGTGTAGCAATCCTGCCAACCAGGTTGGCCCTACCACCAATTGTAGTTCGTAACGAAGAGTCAATCCAGCTTCCTTAGGATCTTTGGGAGGCTCGCCATTTATGAATCACAGAGTGATCCTGAATCACTCTGTCCAGGGCTCTGGATCATCTCCAACAGACTGGATGCTCCTATGGAGACTAGGGGTCTCCAAAAGACCTGACCTGTTTAATTTGATAAACAGAACCTTTAAGTAAACAATCTAACTGTTGTACAACAATAACACTAAAGTATAATGACAATGTCACCTTTAACATTCTGGCCTTTCATTACACTAAAGTTCAATAATTTCAATCTAGAGATCAAATGTCCTTCCATGAATCATTGGGTAATAATTCAAAACAATAACATATCAGAAATTGTGATTTAACTCATGAGCCAAATATATCCATTCATTCATCATCATAATATGAGTTTCTAGAATAAGGATCATGAAATTAACCCCTAACTCATAACTGAAAGAAGAAAATTCCTTCACATTACAATTTATATTGCAAAATAACAAACTCATTCCCCTTAATCACACATATTTGACACAAATGGCTGATCAACACGTACCTTGTGCTGCCTGCAGTCACATGTACATAAACATAACATAACATAAACACAATGTTGATCAGCTAATAAATGTGTAGCTTAGTGTATTAAGTGCACAGGTTAAGATGCTCAGTGTTCACAGAGCATCAGGCTTAATGCAACAGTTCACCACAGTATATTTCCATATAGCTAACCCGTTCAGCCTTTGAGTAGCAGCAGCTAACAGTCATCAGAAACACCGAAAATATCACTCTCACCGATGCGCTTCGTTCCAGTGCTGAGCGCCGTCGGGGACAGCTCTCATAAAATCACAAACGGTTCGCCAGTGTAACCACTTTAGCGCAGTGCTAAACTGTAAATAAAGAAACCAGTTGGAGCTAACATCAACTTAAATGATTTGCGATAGTTTCACTACAGTCAATATCTTACCGCTTCTGCTTAGCGGACTGCGGCCTTCTCGCTGTCGTGGCCGGAGTCAAAAGGAAGTAGAAAGTACTGCATACAGACCTGCTTCCTTCACCACAGGCGGAACATGCACGCTAATTGGTTGCTAAAAGGCTACCTGCCTTTCGTTTGGTTAGATGCAGTGAACCTGAGTGCTGCCTTCAAGTGCAGTTGGAACGTGTTGCTTTCAAGTGCAACTCAGAAAAACATTAAAGATATTTTAACACATGAATACGACAAATAAAACAACTATTTCCTTTTAAGGTTAAACTTATGGCTTAGTTAACCAAGTTTTACACCTGGGTTACAAATACATTTTAAAACATACTGACATAGTTTTAAATACATAAGGAGGCGAGTGAGTGTGAGTGCCAACAGAAAACAAGAGCATGCTGCCCCCTGCTGGAGCTCTCTGATGGTGACTTCATCACTGACCACAGGTTGTGCTGAAGTCAACATGTGCTGCAGCATCACAAGTTCAGAGTTCAGAATGAATTTTCTGTCTCTATCATGTATTTTTTTTTTTTTTTTACTTTTTAACAGAACTCTAAATACAGAGCAGATTGTGTTCAGCTTGATTCAAACTGTTTATGAGTGAGATTTGGTGAAATCACGTCAAATCTGAGGGCTGTCAAAACATTTGACTGTTTTGTCATCAGATGACTAAACACATTCATACATACAGCCTGAGTAAGAAGTAGAGCCGGAGATAGAGCCACAGTGTGCTACCAGCCCTGTGAAACACAAGTTTTGTACTTAGCTGTTACTAACACGTGTTTCAGCCTGAATCAACTTTGTGATCGAATGTAAATTGGATGTTGTCATTTATCATAATTAATGATTATCCCTGATAATCATTAATTATCATTGAAAACCAAATTTAACTCAAAACTCCCTATCAATGTTCCATGAAGCTGTAATTATGGTGCCCCGTATGAGACAGCTGGGAAAACTAAGGTGAACTCAAAGGTAATAATAATGATAATAATAATAATACATTTTATTTAGAAAGCGCCTTTCACGCCACTCAAGGACACTTTACAGAGACCATCGTCATCAAAACAACATCAAAACACAAGGAACATACAATAAACACATTCAAAACATCAGTAAAAATGAATAAATAAAAAGAGCAAATGAATAAAACTGTGCAGAATGAGGGGGATGTTAGAGGTAGGGGTGGTGGAGTGGGTAAGCAATTTTAAACAGGTGGGTTTTGAGTTTTGTTTTGAAAAGAGGGAGAGAGTCGGTAATACGGATGTCAGATGGTAAAGAGTTCCAGAGTCGGGGAGCAGAGCGACTGAAAGCTCTGCTCCCTGTGGTGCTGAGCTGAGCAGGGGGCACAGTGAGGTGGAGAGAGGAGGAGGATCTGAGGGAGCGTGCTGGAGTGACTATGTGGAGGAGGTCAGACAGGTATGGAGGGGCAAGGTTGTCGATAGCTTTGAAGGTATACAGAAGGATTTTGAATTGGATTCTTAGAGTGACTGGGAGCCAGTGAAGTTGCTGTAGGATGGGGGTGATATGGTGGGAAGAAGGGGTTTTGGTGATGACATGTGCAGCAGAGTTTTGGACCAGTTGAAGCTTATGGAGAGGCTTGTGAGGGAGACCGAAGAGAAGGGGGTTACAATAATCTAGACGGGAGGTGACGAGACTGTGGACAAGGATGGAGGCAGTGTTGGCGGTGAGGGAGGGACGGAGTCAGTTGATATAATGTAGGTGGAAGTAGGCAGATCGAGTGGTGTTATTGATATGAGATTTGAATGATAGGGTGCTGTCATACACTGGTGAACAATAAAAGGACAGAAAAACTAACAAACACAATTTAACCAAACAGTGAATGTAAAAATGAGATTTTAGGAACTTTTTATACAATTCTCTGTCTGTATCATGTATTTTTTAATTGTAACTATCATGGTGGAGGTCCAGAACCAGTGCTCTGGATGGTGTTCAGTCAGCTTTGAGGTCTTAACTGTTGGACCTTGTGTTTCCCCTCAGAGCCGACCTGTCAAAATGTGCACCAATCAAAGATCATCATCACAGCTTTGACAATTGTTGGGACCCTCACATGGGCCTGATATCAGAACTGCCTCAATTGCACTAACAAAGGAAAGTGCATTGACCCTAATGTCCAGTAGGTGGCGCCTGCCTGACACAGCCCTCCACAGGTTTGGCAACTCCCATGTCCCATTGTCTGACTGCACCTGAATGCATCGTCACATCCGCAATGACCGGATGAACGGAGAACCGTAAAACCAACTTCGTGTCCATCTCTTCGTCTTAGTTCCAGAGTTACGTGGGTGCTTACAGCAACCAGAGTTGTGTGGAAGCTACGGCTTTCGTCAGCGCAACCGTTACTCAAAGGGAACAACCATGTGTTTGGATTTTAACCGCCGAAGGCCGCAGTGTTTCACCTCGCCGGACGAGTCAGACGGCCGTGCGTTACCAAACACGCTCCGGATCCAGGATAGTAGCTGTATAACCAGCTGCTTTCACCACCTGCAGAAGGAGGATTTTTCCACAGAAAACGTCCGTTTTTCTCCATGCCCGTGGCGACCACGCTGTTTTCAACAGCCCACGCAGGACGCTGCAACCACCAATAATCCACGCCGAGGAAGCGAGCTGGATTATGGAAAAGCAACTATAAGTGAGGCTTATTTTTATTAGTGTCTGGGCAGATGCTAGGAGTTGCATTGTATGTGTTGTATGTGCTTGTAAGCTACAATGTTTAAGCTTGTGGACCGCCGAGTCCCCTTTTATTTGCTGTTAGTTTTACACTGTAAAACACTTGTTGCTTGCGTGTTTTCATTTCGGCTCATCACGAGCCGATCTGAGTCTCCACGTTGTGGAGTACGTTACCACGTGTTATCTTAGCCGCCGCTAAGGGCGTTAGCCCCTTTTGTCTTTGTCTCTCTCTTTTTCCCTCTCTTAACTAACCCACACCTACACTACACACACATTAGAGGTTACGCAGACACACGTGTAAATCTTATAAGTGACTCCTTGGAGACTTATGGTTAATAACCTCACTATAACATTTAATACGTGTGCTTTGTGGGAACCCCTTTCATATTTTATATATGCCTCGTGGTAGCACTGCTACCTTTTCAAACATTATCTTGTGTGTGTATGTGTGTATCCAAAAGTACACACAAAGTCAGCGGCGTTGTAACCATCGCCGTTGTTCAAATCCCGCGCGTGCCATTTTAGTAGTCCTTTCACAGAACACGCTGTGGCGTTACGTTCCAGGAGATCGTAACCGCCATTTTGGCTCTTCGCCATCTTGTGTCTTTGACTACGGCCGCCATTTCGGCTCTCTTTCTTTGTTACACACACACACACACACACACACACACACACACACACACACTACATGCTTGTTGGTTTGTGCTTGAGTTTGTTTGTTTAGTTTCATAGCTGCTTTAGTCTAGTGATAGATTTTTGTTCATAGAAAGTATTATTGATTTGATCAAGGTGCTTATGTGAATAAATTCTATTATATTGTACATAGCAGTTTTCTGTGATTATTTTGTGCATAATATTGTGATCTTTTCTGGTTGTGATGGTCAGTGCTCGGATTCACTTCCTTCACTGTTCCTTTAATTGTAAATATTTTACAAATATCTACATTTAAAGTGAACCCTTTTATTATGAGACTATTTTGGTCTGGTTATTGGTCCCTGATTTCAGGGTGGTGCCCCGTTTTAATGATTTAATTACAATTTACATTAAATCATATTTATTTAATTTTAATAATTATTATCAGTAATTATTAATTGCTAATAACCACACCTGCCCTACTATTGAAGCCCAACAACAATTAAATGTGACAGAACTCTAAATACAGAGCAGATTGAATCAGACTGTTTATCAGTGAGATTCAATGAGCTGAGCGGAAGAGTTCATCTGTAAGTCCAAACCAAGTTCGGTCCATGACATGAGAACCTGACAGAGTCAACATAAGGGAACTCCTGCTCATAGAACCTGTTGCTATGCAACAAGGATGATGATGATGATGATGATGATGATGAGCCCCTGCTGGTTGAACCTGTACATCTGAAGTTTTCAGCTGGACTGGGAGGATCCAGTTAAAATGTCAGTGCCAGTTTCCAGCTTGTATTCCAGTAATATGGTTGAATTAAAATGATAAAACTAGGGATGTCCCGATCCGATCTGCAGGATCGTATTTGGTACGATAAAATATTACAGAGAAGGTAATTGAATTAATCGCTCTGGATAACCAGCTCATCTCCATGCATTATTTATATAAGGAATCAACAATAAATAATAAATAATGAATCGCCCATCTGTCAGTCCTGATGTCAAGTTTTGTAAATCTCTGCATCTTTGTTAATGTGATCTTGTGTTTACCTTTTCTCTCACTTCTCTTTGTGTGTTCAGAACAGTTCTGGAAACAATGGGCCTGCAGGGGAAGGTCCAGCCCAGCAGGCCAAAAACAAGTGGGACCATTTAGAGAACAAGTACAAAGTAGATGCAGGTTTGAAAGATGATGTGGAAATTAAATTATATTTGTTTTACCCATGCAAGTCAATGGAAACTGTGCTGAAAATTGCTGACGTGATTGATTACCACTGCCTTAGGATTGCAAATATCCAGGGACAGGAGAGGGGTCAGTGGGAGGACATGAGGTCACAGAGGGAGGATGGAGAGGCTCTTCTCTCTGCTCCAGAAGACTATCGGTACATTATTTCTGTTGTTATTTAGTTAATTTATGAGTTATTTTTTAATTATTTGCCCATAATTGTTAATTTTATATAATTCATGACATAAAATATTGTTCTAGTGTTACACGTTGTCTATTCCATTCAGTATTTACAACTGAAGTACAATTTATAACAGCAAACAGCATCAAGTGCTACTTTTCAGGGACAACAAGGGATTAATGTTTTCCTTTTATTATTAAGGTCTTAACATTTACAACTATTTACAATATTACAGCATAAATAACTATTTACAGATTATTTTTAACTATTAACAAAAACAATTGTTATTAAAAACAATATTAAAACAGTAACAAATGATGTCCAGTAACAGACTGAGTCCCTGCAGTGCTGCTGGGCTGATGGGATGCCACAGTAAAGACCCTGGTGTCAGTGGGACATCATCTGGGTCGGTACTCAGGGTGTTCGGGGGTCTAGTCTCCACCGTCCATCACATCGTCCATCAACTGGGTTTGCAGGGCTGACTCGACCGATGGCTGCCATGTCACTAATTATTTCTTTAAGAAAGAGGCAAGAATTAAAATTTCATAATGTAATTATAATAATAATAAATTATTACAACAAACAAAACTATCTGCCAAACACTTTAAATAAAAATAAAATAAAATAAAATAAAATAAAAAAAAAACCAAATGTGGCGATCAACAGTTTATATGTCAGCATAATGTATCGGTATGTTAATTAGCCCTAACTGTTAGCTAGCTAATAATGATAATAATGCTAACAGTACTGTGGGTTCAATAACAGGTTCACCTCTCCACGGTCCTCTCAACCGGAGATAAACCAGAGCTGCTTCTTCTCTTCTTCCACAAGGAGGAGGATTAAAAAGGAAATCAGGAATTCCTGGAGCTCAAACATATTTGACAGTCAAACTTTACTCTTCTTGTCACTAAGCCTGTTACTTACATTTAAATTCGAGATCTGCGCAACTTGAGGTCGCCATTATTTCTTTCTTTCTTGGGCGGGCAAAGGATCTTGGGATATGTGAGGTCACGAAGGATCGTAGCGGTGCATCCTCCAAAAAGAGGGAAAAGAAGGAGCATCTGAAGGAGCCTTCGAACTGGGACACAGCAACTGAATCACATAAAGAGTTTACCAACATGTCTTAACAGCAATGTTCAATAATTCACTATTAGTGACTGTATAATGTTGTGATCAAAGAAATGTGAAACAATTCAATCATTACTCTTACTTACTTATTATATAGGTGGCGCTATGCACCTTAAAAGTCATGGTTGCACAACATGAGAACAGGGAGGAGCCAAGGACGTCATGACACACACACATACACATACACAAACACACGCACACACACACACACACACACACACAGGGAGGAGCCAAGGACGTTATCTCACACACACACACACACACACACACACACACACACACTAATAGATAAACTCATCTCACTACTTTTTGAGGAGAGGGGAGGAGCAAACGACAGGTACATGAGAACAGGGAGGAACCTGAAAGTAGTGATGGGATACTCGATTCCTTTTACTGACTCGAGTTTGTATGAGTCATTCACTAAAGTGAATCGGGTTTTCGAGTCACTTGAGTCACTTGAGTCAGTCACCCACAGTGTGCGCCACGGAATGTACAAACAAGTTCCAAACCACTCCAGTCCCCAAATCATTGTGAAAAAGACTAAAAATCAAGAAGTCTCCAAGGCAAAACATTTATTTTTCTTTCTTTCTCTCTTAGTAAATGCAAATAACCCATAACCCAAACAGCGAATAAATTAACATTCAGTGCGAAACAGTGCAACAGCGCCTAACCCTAATAAAATGTATGAAACTGTGCACAAATACAAAAAACTAAGTTTAAATAACCTAAACAATAGTGCAAAAATATTAATATTCTATCATTCAACAGCGCGTCATTATAATAAAATGTATGAAACTGTGCACAAATAGAGTTTCTCGGTTAAGGGAGGGGCTCTACGAGCCGGGAGGGAGAGCGAGTGAGCTGTGAGCTGCTGAGTCCTGAACGGTCCGGAGCGAGTTTCTCGGGTAAGGGAGGGGCTCTACGAGCTGAGAGGGAGAGCGAGTGAGCTGTGAGCTGCCAGTGAACCACGAGTCTGAGCTGCTGAGTCCTGAACGGTCCGGAGCGAGTTTCTCGGGTAAGGGAGGGGCTCTACGAGCTGAGAGGGAGAGCGAGTGAGCTGTGAGCTACTGGGTCAGTCAATCGTTCTTTTTCTGTATCAGCCTGTGATACAGCTCAGCTCGGGACAGAAAGGAGAGGAAACAGGGGAGTTGAGTTGAAATAATGACCAGAGCCGTTGCTTCAGCCACGGAGCTAATACAGCAATTAGCTTGATACATTTACGCAATTGCAGTTAGAATAACAGTTGTGTGGCATGTCTCCTCTTTGCAGTTAGCTAGCAGTAGCAGTGGTGAGTCAGTGAACGAGTTAATGGAGACAATGACTCCTAACTCCTGAGTCAGTAAAAAGAATCTCGAGTTTTGAACGATTCGTTCATGACTCGCACATCACTACCTGAAAGTGAAAGTGTCCAGTCAGACTCCATGTTAAGAGGACGGAGCAGCAGGAGAACAGCTGAAGTCTGAGGCAGGTGAGTGTTAAAAACACATTCTGATTATTTACTGTGACTTTACTGACTCTGAGTCAGTTTTCTCCCTGTGGACTGTGGAGGAAAGAAATGTTGGAGTGAAGTCAACAGTTTGATTCATCTGTGGACACAAAGTCCTGATTGGCTGAATAATACTCTTTAAACCTACAGTAACCCAAGAAAACAAGCACAGGTGTGAAGAAAACTGAGCAGGTGGACTTCTGGCTGCTTTTATTATCCTGTATAATGTGTGTGTGAAGGGGAGAGAGAGTGTGTGTTACTTCCTGCTCTCTCCGTCTGGTGTGACTCTTGAACAGACTTGTTTAATGATTCTTGTTAATGTTTAACTTCTCAGAATGACTTCAGAGCAGAAGATGAGTGTTTGTGTGAAGGAGGAGGAGGACAGAGCAGAGTCTCCAGGATCCAGCTGTCTGTCTATGAAGAGTGACTGGTCCAAAGATCCTCCTCTAAACTTCAGTACTGAACCTGGACCATCAGACTCAAAGTAAGACAACTGACACTAACTCATTCATGTTTTCTGTTCCCTCTCTCTCTGCCATGCTTTGTTTGGTTGATTCTGTATTTTTATATTCAGAATTCATCTCAAATGTATTTTCTACCTAAATCTAACAGCCTTTTCTCGGTTCACGTTCCTCTTACTATCTGTGGCAGCTGTCAGTCTCCTAAAAAACTACTTGCAAACAGTGATGTCACAGTTAAAAAGTGATGTCATAGTTAAAAAATGATGTCATAGTTCAAGAGTGATGTCATAGTTGAATAGTGATGTCATAGTGGTCGACCACAGTTATTGAGAACACTTTTAACTCCAGTTTCAAACCGACTAAACAGAAGAGTTGAAATAACACAAACAGCCATTTTTATTCCAGACTGAATGCTGAACTCAGTCAGAAAAGTAAAGACAGTTTTACTGTCCTCTGTCAGCTGATCTGAGCTTCTCAACAGAGTCGACCAAATCTGGATATTTTTAGAAACAGTCAACAAATGGTTTTAGTTCTAAAGAAATGTCTTCACAGAGAGAAGAAGAGGAGGCATGTTTCTGTGGAGGAGCAGCCGTCCTGCTGTGTTTCCTGTCAGGACGTCCTGAAGGATCTGGTCTCTACCAGCTGTGGACACTGGTTCTGCAGACGGTGCATCAGCTCATACTGGGACCAGTCTGCTTCACCAGGACTCTCCTCCTGTCCCCAGTGTGGAGGTAAGATCCAGAACCAGAGCTGGACTGCAGACAGCCAGTCTGAGCAGCTCTGTACAAAGTGAGACTATATATCTGTCTGCTGATGTCTTCATGTCTGAACACACTACTTGTTGTGTTAATACATTTGTTATGTCACACATGAACCAATCAGAAAGCAGTTTGTTCTCTGTATGCATAGATGGAGATGGAGAAGAGTCAGACAGCAGCTTGAGACAAAACTGCACTTTAAACAACAGTCCACATTAGCTTTCCTGCTAACATCTGCTCCTCCTCTAACTTACAAACACACACCTCGTCCTGCAGATCGACTTGTTGAACAAGAGACCCAACAAACATCCAGTGAGGAAAAGTGCACTGCTAACATCTATTTTCAGGCTACAGCAGATAGCTAATTAGCTGCTCAGTTTCAGCACATTAAACAGCTTAAAAATGTCGCCTGCTTCATTACAATACGTTCATTTAGCTGACGTTTGTATCAAAGTGACTGAAAATAACTGACTGAACCATGTGGATACAACACGAGCTGATCAAATGTATCAATTATGCTAAAATGGTTCAAGTGCTTCAATTAGAAGCAATAAGAGATCCAGAGAGATTGTTTTTATGGACCAAGGTGCCGTCTGAACAGGAGAGTTTTCAGTCTGACAGGAGAGTTTTCAGTCTGAACAGGAGAGTTTTCAGTCTGAACAGGAGAGTTTTCAGTCTGAACAGGAGAGTTTTCAGTCTGAACGGGAGAGTTTTCAGTCTGAACGGGAGAGTTTTCAGTCTGACAGGAGAGTTTTCAGTCTGACAGGAGAGTTTTCAGTCTGACAGGAGAGTTTTCAGTCTGAACAGGAGAGTTTTCAGTCTGACAGGAGAGTTTTCAGTCTGACAGGAGAGTTTTCAGTCTGACAGGAGAGTTTTCAGTCTGAACGGGAGAGTTTTCAGTCTGACAGGAGAGTTTTCAGTCTGACAGGAGAGTTTTCAGTCTGACAGGAGAGTTTTCAGTCTGACAGGAGAGTTTTCAGTCTGACAGGAGAGTTTTCAGTCTGAACGGGAGAGTTTTCAGTCTGACAGGAGAGTTTTCAGTCTGAACGGGAGAGTTTTCAGTCTGACAGGAGAGTTTTCAGTCTGAACGGGAGAGTTTTCAGTCTGAACGGGAGAGTTTTCAGTCTGACAGGAGAGTTTTCAGTCTGACAGGAGAGTTTTCAGTCTGACAGGAGAGTTTTCAGTCTGAACGGGAGAGTTTTCAGTCTGAACGGGAGAGTTTTCAGTCTGAACGGGAGAGTTTTCAGTCTGAACGGGAGAGTTTTCAGTCTGAACGGGAGAGTTTTCAGTCTGACAGGAGAGTTTTCAGTCTGACAGGAGAGTTTTCAGTCTGAACGGGAGAGTTTTCAGTCTGAACGGGAGAGTTTTCAGTCTGACAGGAGAGTTTTCAGTCTGAAGGGGAGAGTTTTCAGTCTGAACGGGAGAGTTTTCAATCTGACAGGAGAGTTTTCAGTCTGAACGGGAGAGTTTTCAGTCTGACAGGAGAGTTTTCAGTCTGACAGGAGAGTTTTCAGTCTGAACGGGAGAGTTTTCAGTCTGAACGGGAGAGTTTTCAGTCTGACAGGAGAGTTTTCAGTCTGAAGGGGAGAGTTTTCAGTCTGAACGGGAGAGTTTTCAATCTGACAGGAGAGTTTTCAGTCTGAACGGGAGAGTTTTCAGTCTGACAGGAGAGTTTTCAGTCTGACAGGAGAGTTTTCAGTCTGACAGGAGAGTTTTCAGTCTGAACGGGAGAGTTTTCAGTCTGACAGGAGAGTTTTCAGTCTGACAGGAGAGTTTTCAGTCTGAACGGGAGAGTTTTCAGTCTGACAGGAGAGTTTTCAGTCTGACAGGAGAGTTTTCAGTCCGAACAGGAGAGTTTTCAGTCTGACAGGAGAGTTTTCAGTCTGACAGGAGAGTTTTCAGTCTGACAGGAGAGTTTTCAGTCTGACAGGAGAGTTTTCAGTCTGACAGGAGAGTTTTCAGTCTGAACGGGAGAGTTTTCAGTCTGACAGGAGAGTTTTCAGTCTGACAGGAGAGTTTTCAGTCCGAACAGGAGAGTTTTCAGTCTGAACGGGAGAGTTTTCAGTCTGACAGGAGAGTTTTCAGTCTGACAGGAGAGTTTTCAGTCTGAACGGGAGAGTTTTCAGTCCGAACGGGAGAGTTTTCAGTCCGAACGGGAGAGTTTTCAGTCCGAACGGGAGAGTTTTCAGTCCGAACTGGAGAGTTTTCAGTGTGAACTGGAGAGTTTTCAGTCTGAACGGGAGAGTTTTCAGTCTGAACGGGAGAGTTTTCAGTCTGAACGGGAGAGTTTTCAGTCTGAACGGGAGAGTTTTCAGTCTGAACGGGAGAGTTTTCAGTCTGACAGGAGAGTTTTCAGTCTGAACGGGAGAGTTTTCAGTCTGAACGGGAGAGTTTTCAGTCTGAACGGGAGAGTTTTCAGTCTGACAGGAGAGTTTTCAGTCTGACAGGAGAGTTTTCAGTCTGACAGGAGAGTTTTCAGTCTGAAGGGGAGAGTTTTCAGTCTGAACGGGAGAGTTTTCAATCTGACAGGAGAGTTTTCAGTCTGAACGGGAGAGTTTTCAGTCTGACAGGAGAGTTTTCAGTCTGACAGGAGAGTTTTCAGTCTGACAGGAGAGTTTTCAGTCTGACAGGAGAGTTTTCAGTCTGAACGGGAGAGTTTTCAGTCTGACAGGAGAGTTTTCAGTCTGAACGGGAGAGTTTTCAGTCTGACAGGAGAGTTTTCAGTCTGACAGGAGAGTTTTCAGTCTGACAGGAGAGTTTTCAGTCTGACAGGAGAGTTTTCAGTCTGAACGGGAGAGTTTTCAGTCTGACAGGAGAGTTTTCAGTCTGACAGGAGAGTTTTCAGTCTGACAGGAGAGTTTTCAGTCTGACAGGAGAGTTTTCAGTCTGACAGGAGAGTTTTCAGTCTGAACGGGAGAGTTTTCAGTCTGACAGGAGAGTTTTCAGTCTGAACGGGAGAGTTTTCAGTCTGACAGGAGAGTTTTCAGTCTGAAGTTGTGTCGAGTTTCTTCTGTTCTGATGTCACTGGGGGTTTGTGTCACTATCGTGGATCCAGGACATCAGACAGTCTGGATTTAGTCGAGCAGTAGCTGGTCCTCCCTTGTAGTGAGGGAATAACCAGCAGTTAGCAGCAGCAGAGTGTGGTGGACGGGCTGAGGTGCAGCTGCTGGTCATTTACAGGGGCCAACCTGAGATGTCGTCCCTCAAGCAAAGCAGTTCAGTTCAAGAAACAGTGCTGTGCATAGAGGTGAGCCCAACTAAATCTAGTTGGTGCTGCCCACCTCCAGCACCAGCACCTGTTCCTTCCCCCATGAGAGGAGACATTCCCTGTCCTGAGGACCAGTCTGATGCCAGGAATCAGTTCACCTTCCTTCTGTTGCATGAAACTGGCACTGACCCGACCCAACGCCTGTCCCTGCTGGTAGTCAGCCCACAGGGTTTTTTAATCTGTAATGAAAAGACCACTGACTGCTGATTGTCAAATTGTATTTTTTTTCTCACACTTTTTTCTCTTCTTTCAGTGAATGTTGGTCTGCAGGAGGTTTTCCATGAACATAAGATCAGTCTGAGGAGGAGATGTGAACGTGTGACTGAAGGAAGTGATGAAACAGGAAGTGGAACCCTCCTCAACAGGATCTACACTGAGCTCTACATCACAGAGGGACAGAGTGAAGAGGTTAATACCCAACATGAGGTGAGACAGCTGGAGACAGCTTCCAAGAAGGAGACCTTCAGTGAAACTCCAATCAGGTGCTGCGACATCTTTAAAGCCTCACCTGACCAACAGAGACGCATCAGAGTCGTTCTGACCAACGGCGTCGCTGGAGTTGGAAAAACCTTCTCGGTGCTGAAGTTCACTCTGGACTGGGCCGAGGGCTCCGAAAACCAAGATGTCAGTCTGGTGGTTCTGCTGTCGTTCAGGGAGCTGAACCTGATCAGAGATGAGCAGTACAGTCTTCTCAGGCTGCTCCATGTTTTCCATCCAACATTACAGAAGGTGACAGCAGAGAAGCTCGCTGTCTGTAAACTTCTGTTCATCTTTGACGGCCTGGATGAAAGCAGACTTTCACTGGATTTCAAGAACCATGAGGTCGTGTCTGATGTCACACAGGAGTCATCAGTCAGCGTGCTGCTGACAAACCTCATCGAGGGGAAGCTGCTTCCCTCGGCTCTCGTCTGGATAACTTCCAGACCTGCAGCAGCCAATCAGATCCCTCCTTCATGTGTCGACAGGGTAACAGAAGTACGAGGCTTCACTGACGCCCAGAAGGAGGAGTACTTCAGGAGGAGGTTCAGTGATGAAGATCTGTCCAGCAGAATCATCTCACACATCAAGACCTCCAGGAGCCTCCACATCATGTGTCTGATCCCAGTCTTCTGCTGGATCACTGCTACAGTTCTGGACCACATGTTGACTACAGACCAGAGAGGAGAGCTGCCCAAGACCCTGACTGACATGTACTCACACTTCCTGCTGGTTCAGACAAAGAGGAAGAAGCAGAAGTACGATGAGGGACGTGAGACGAGTCCACAGGAGCTGACGGAGGCTGACAGGGAAGTTCTTCTGAAGCTGGGGAGGCTGGCGTTTGAACATCTGGAGACAGGAAACATCATGTTCTACCAAGAAGACCTGGAGCGGTGTGGTCTTAATGTCACAGAGGCCTCGGTGTACTCAGGAGTTTGTACAGAGATCTTCAGAAGAGAGAGTGTGATCTTCCAGAAAACAGTCTACTGCTTTGTTCATCTGAGCGTTCAGGAGTTTCTGGCTGCAGTCTACATGTTCCACTGTTTCACCAACAGGAACACAAAGGTGGTGGAGGACTTCTTTGGGGACGAATATGTTGATTCATCCCTGGATGACTTCCTGAGGAGCGCCATGCAGAAATCCCTCAAAACTAAAAATGGCCACCTGGACCTGTTTGTTCGCTTCCTTCATGGCCTCTCTCTGACGTCCAACCAGAGACTCTTAGCTGGCCTGCTGGGTCAGACAGACAACAGTCCAGAAATCATCCAGAGAGCCATCAACAACCTGAAGAAGATGAACAGTTATGAGATCTCTCCTGACAGAAGCATCAACATCTTCCACTGTCTGACGGAGATGAACGACCACTCAGTCCATCAGGAGATCCAAGAGTTCCTGAAGTCAGAGAACAGATCAGAGAAGGAACTCTCTGAGATCCACTGCTCAGCTCTGGCCTACATGCTGCAGATGTCAGAGGAGGTTCTGGATGAGTTGGACACAGAGAAATACAAGACATCATATGTGGGAAAACGGAGACTGATTCCAGCTGTGAGGAACTGTAGAAAGGCTCGGTAAGTCCAGATGTGATTCACATTAAACATCATGGTGAAGCTGAAGCCTTCAGTATTAAAGACAAACACTTTACACACATGCATTATATAAAACCTCAACACGAGACATGTTTTCCTGAACAAGTATGAAACCTGCTTATTGGATCAGTTCTCATCACCGAGCTCAGAGATGAGATGACATGTAGTCGTCTACTTTCCAGAACATTTACTGCAGTACTGTACACACATTAAACAGCAAAACAATGAAAGAGTCTCAAGAAACAGCAAGTTTCACCCCGACAGTCACAAATATAAATATAAAGACGACAGAATGAATCAAACAAACCAGAATCCAACATGAAGATAAAAACATCCACATCAGGGGTTAACAGCAGCTTTATTCAGGTGTGTTTTGGGGGGTGATATAAAATGGGCCCCGGTTCAGCCCCTCTGATCTCCTCAGGCAGGGAAAGTCTGGGGCCTCGTGGACAGAAGGAGCTCAAGGTTCAAACTACAAACCTTGTGATCAATGACTGACCAGCTCAGGCTGACCAGCTGACCACCTGAGCTTTGTGATGCAACATGTATGAATCTGTTTTCACTATAAAGTGTCACATTTTATTGTTTTAATGTTCGATTATCTGTCATCACAGATTTATTGGCTGTGGACTCTCAGAGAGTCACTGTGAAGTCGTGGCCTCAGCTCTGAAGTCCAACCCCTCCCATCTGACAGAGCTGGACCTGAGTGGAAACTACAACCTGCAGGATTCAGGAGTGAAGCTTCTCTGTGCTGGACTGGAGAGTCCAAACTGTCGACTGGAGACTCTGAGGTCAGTTCATGTGTTTCTGTGTCGATCTATAAAATTTAAATCCAGAACAGAAGTTTTAAGTTTCCTTCAGTTCTCTTGTTTTCTGGGTTTGTCTGAGCTCAAATCACAACAACTCAGTTTAAAGTTTGACAGTCTGAACAGTTTGACTCCTAATTATATATTTATATCACACACACACACACACACACACACACACACACACACACACACACAGGTGACTCTACATTATTGTATATTACTGCCTGACGTACAACACACACAGATACACAGAGATTTAAATCTGTGAACAGAAAGTGTTGACTCTTTAAAAAAGGAGTTTGGATGATGTTTAAGTCACGTTGGACTAAAGACACACCTCCTTTCATGTGTTTATTTGCTCTTAATGGGATAACAGTCTCTTTTTATTTCAGTGTTAAAGGATTATTACGTACCTTGTTAATGTGTTCTTACTGTAGTTAAGTGCACTTAAAATGAGTCACATGACAACTATGTCCCAATAAATTAACTTCAGATTATTATAGCCAGAAAGAATAAATGTCACCATCCACAGTAAATCACAGTGAACCCAAAATGTGGTTTTCTACTGACCTTGTTCAAAATGAAACTTCAACAAGTCAAACCAGTGAATTCAGTGCAATGTTCCTTTAACCTTGTTTTGTTACTATTCACTGTCAGTTTACTTTGGTTCAAACACAAACATGTTCTTTTAACCTTGCTCTGCTATTGATCACTGCTGATGAACTTTACCACAAAAGACCTTCATTAATATTAAAGACAGCAGAAGAACTCTTCCAGAAGCTTTCAGTGATGCTTCATTACTTTGTGGGCCCACACACACACCCAAACAAGCTGGCAACCAGGGAACACAACCAGAAATAAGACAGACGTCAGGCTGCAGGCCTGGTGGAAGCTGGGGAGCGTGGCGGCCAAACACAGTTGAAGCCGGTTCACTTTGACCGTGCAGAAACAACAGGTGAGTTCTCACCGTAGCAGAGCTCAAGTCACAAGAGTCCCAGTAGGTCACCTCCAAGCTGAAGGGGAGACGCGGCGGGCTGATGGCAGGCTGACTGTGGAGGACCGGCGGCGGCGGACATCTTCTTTCTCCCTCGGTGGCCTCAGAGCTCAGCTAGCTGCTGCTCTCACTCTCACAAACAGTCAGCGAGTCCAAACAGCAGCCTCAGTTTCACTCCTCGGAGCTGAAGGGGTAGCAGGTGGGTTAATGGACGACTGTGGAGAATTGAGGAAGAGAAGAAATCATCTGGAACGAGACTCAAAACTCAACTGTGTTAATAACAGGAGCTTTAAATAGTAGAATCAGATGTTGAATCAGTTTCTGTGGGTTTTTATTTGGCTGCACAACATGAGTTTGTATAGATGGAGCCTCTGGTGGAGCTGCAGAGTTTAAGAGGTGACATCACTACGTCTTTATTGAAGCAGCAGCACGTTGTCATTAATATTAATGAGAGCTCTGTTTCACTTTGTGTATCTGACAGTGTTGAACCTGCATCCTGTTGGGTTCAGGTGTTTGGAGCTTCATTTTCTAAACCTTCTTCAGCTCTGAACAGATTATTAAACACTGAATGATTTCAAGCAGGAACATTGTCTTTTAAACTCACATCATTTATTCTTTATTCAGATTGAAGGAGCTGCAGGTTGTCAGAGATCAGCTGTGCTTCTCTGGCCTCAGCTCTGAAGTCCAACTCCTCTCATCTCAGAGAGCTGGAGCTGAGTCACAACGAGCTGAAGGATTCAGGAGTGAAGCTTCTCTGTGCTGGACTGGAGAGTCCAAACTGTCGACTGGAGACTCTGAGGTCAGTTCATGTGTTTCTGTGTATCTATAAAGATTTAATTAACTTAAAGTTTTCTCTCTCTCTCTCTCTTGCTCAACCACACATTCTCTACACACAGCACACACGTGTGGTTGTTCATCACAACAAGGAAACTAGCTTTTCTTGAGAAAGGCTGCAGGCAGCGAGACAGAAGACTGCTGAAAAGGTAGAAAGTGAAATGTTGCTTCTGTTCCCACTGACCAATCAGTGGTCTGCAGTGTGTTATCTCCACCTTTTAGCATGGGATCAGTGTGCATCAGTGAAGCTAAACTGTTCATAGCTGTTTCAGACAGCCAAAGGTGGAGCGAAGAGCTGCTGGAGGCTCAACAATGGTTTAAATATGGAGGTAACTTCTCACATGTTCTCTCCTGGAAGACATTGGTAGTGTTTCACTCAGTTCATATTTCAAAGTGACAGAAATAGTTGTGTAACAGATGAACAAAGAGCTGAGAGAGAAGTTGAAACCTGGGCTCTATCTCACCTCCACTCAGCTCACCAATCACAGAGTGAGGAAGGTGTTAATGTTTGTGTGTCAGCTTTGTAAAGTGACACAACTTGTTGGACACAGACGCCCTAATGTGACATCAGAAAGGTGTGGCCCCCCGCAGAGATTTAAATCTCTGAGAAGAAAGTGTTGAATCTTTGAAAAAAGGAGGTCGGATGATGTTTAAGTCACGTTGGACAAAAGACACATGAGTGTGATGTAATCTGTGATTCAACACACTGCACGTGTTGAATGTGTGAAAACACAAACACAAACGTTGTGTTTTCTTCTCTGTCAGACAACAACAAACGTGTGTTTGTTCCAAACCTTTATGATGATATGTGACGTCTGTACTGACTAAAAAACTTCAGCTCAGGATGACTTTTATCTTAAAGCTCCTGTTGGTGAGAGACACGTCAAATTCTGACGCTTTGGGACGGCGGCCGACCCGACCTACAATCCCACAGCGTCAGAATTTGACGAGTCTGGAACGAGACTCAAAATTGAACTGTGTTAACAACAGGGGGGTATTCCAGAAAGCGAGTTTTGTGAAAACTCTGAGTTTGTTAACCCTGAGATGAGAGAAACTCTGTGTTTTCAGTTCCAGAAAGAGAGGTAACTTAAACTCTGGGTCTGTTACTGCGGTAACTTCCTCTGTGAACTGAACCTCACCTGCTCACCGGCAGGTTTACCTGCAGAAACCCTGAGTGTGACGGAGCTGTCTGACAGTGGCTGTCCTTTCCTTCTCAGTCCGATCATGTTGAAGCTGAAATAATTCACAGTTTTACACCAGGAGGGGATTTAGATTCATTTAGATGAGCCCTCACTCCCTGATGAGGACTGAACCGAACAGTCGACCGCTTCTCATCAGTCCGTCATTTATATTCTCCGTCCGCACAGCGAATATCAGGCTACACGTCATCGCTGACGTGCTCTCAGATCTGAACAATCCTCTTTGTTTTTTTAATCACTTCGCAGGTTAATCAATCACCTTCCAGCAGCCAGAGAAAATAACTCACATTTCATTTGGCTCTCTTAATTTCCCACAGATAGCTACAAAAGTAACCATCAGTGTAGCCTATTATATTTTTTCCAACAACGTAATTTCAAAGTCTGTGTTTCTAGTTTGCCGCCGCATTGAGTATAAGATTAAATGACTTCTAGCTCAATCTGTAGACAGTAAGTGTGTGTCTGCCTCTAATGTTGGGTGCTGGGGGTGAGTGATGCCCTCAGCCTCCGGTCATCCAGCGACCTGACTCAGGACCAGCTCCTCAGCCTCTGGTCACCCAGCGACCTGACTCAGGACCAGCTCCTCAGCCTCTGCTCACCCAGCGACCTGACTCAGGACCAGCTCCTCACCCAGCGACCTGACTCAGGACCAGCTCCTCACCCAGCGACCTGACTCAGGACCAGCTCCTCACCCAGCGACCTGACTCAGGACCAGCTCCTCAGCCTCTGGTCACCCAGCGACCTGACTCAGGACCAGCTCCTCACCCAGCGACCTGACTCAGGACCAGCTCCTCTGCCTCCGGTCACCCAGCGACCTGACTCAGGACCAGCTCCTCTGCCTCCGGTCACCCAGCGACCTGACTCAGGACCAGCTCCTCTGCCTCCGGTCACCCAGCGACCTGACTCAGGACCAGCTCCTCTGCCTCCGGTCACCCAGCGACCTGACTCAGGACCAGCTCCTCACCCAGCGACCTGACTCAGGACCAGCTCCTCTGCCTCTGGTCACCCAGCGACCTGACTCAGGACCAGCTCCTCTGCCTCCGGTCACCCAGCGACCTGACTCAGGACCAGCTCCTCAGCCTCTGGTCACCCAGCGACCTGACTCAGGACCAGCTCCTCTGCCTCTGGTCACCCAGCGACCTGACTCAGGACCAGCTCCTCACCCAGCGACCTGACTCAGGACCAGCTCCTCACCCAGCGACCTGACTCAGGACCAGCTCCTCTGCCTCTGGTCACCCAGCGACCTGACTCAGGACCAGCTCCTCAGCCTCTGGTCACCCAGCGACCTGACTCAGGACCAGCTCCTCACCCAGCGACCTGACTCAGGACCAGCTCCTCACCCAGCGACCTGACTCAGGACCAGCTCCTCTGCCTCTGGTCACCCAGCGACCTGACTCAGGACCAGCTCCTCTGCCTCTGGTCACCCAGCGACCTGACTCAGGACCAGCTCCTCTGCCTCCGGTCACCCAGCGACCTGACTCAGGACCAGCTCCTCAGCCTCTGGTCACCCAGCGACCTGACTCAGGACCAGCTCCTCACCCAGCGACCTGACTCAGGACCAGCTCCTCAGCCTCTGGTCACCCAGCGACCTGACTCAGGACCAGCTCCTCAGCCTCTGGTCACCCAGCGACCTGACTCAGGACCAGCTCCTCTGCCTCTGGTCACCCAGCGACCTGACTCAGGACCAGCTCCTCTGCCTCTGGTCACCCAGCGACCTGACTCAGGACCAGCTCCTCTGCCTCTGGTCACCCAGCGACCTGACTCAGGACCAGCTCCTCAGCCTCTGGTCACCCAGCGACCTGACTCAGGACCAGCTCCTCAGCCTCTGGTCACCCAGCGACCTGACTCAGGACCAGCTCCTCACCCAGCAACCTGACTCAGGACCAGTGGTGAACCGTGGCCCTGGACCCTGGGCCTTCACTCGGACCATCGGGCCACAGTTAGCAATAAACAATCAAACAAAGCAATAAAAATAATAGCCAGAGCCCTACATGTGACATGCAAGGTCAGCATATCCTCCTGAGACCGGGAAGAAAAAAAGGTTTTAATAATTAGATTTTTTTTTGTACATGATTTAATTAATTGGGATGTAATGAATGTATTACCAAGATTATTTTCTCAAAAACGTTATTGATTTATTGTTTATAACCTGTCCCTTGTAGTGGACATCAGGGTCATTGTTTTCCACAAAAAGTAGCCTATATTACAAGGCACGATTTGGTAATGATAGATGGTAAAAAAATGTTTTATCATTTGAAGAATATTGGAAACAAATAAAAAACACATTTGCATTTCCCATCATTTTGAAAAAACAGAGGATGAGCTCAAGCAAATCATATTGACTTATTTCACATATACAGTACCAGTCAAAAGTTTGGACACACCTTCTCATTCAGTGGTTTTTCTTTATTTTTATTATTTTCTACATTGTAGATGAATACTGAACACATGTAAACTATGAAGGAACACTTGTGGAATTTTGTAGTAAACAAATAATGTTAAACAAACCAGAATATGTTTTATATTTTAGATTCTTCAAAGTAGCCACCTTTTGCTTTGATGACAGCTTTGCACACTCTTGGTATTCTCTCAGTCAGATTCATGTGGCAGTCACCGGGAATGGTTTTTAATTAACAGGTGTGTCTTGCCAAGAGTTTTTATTTCTTGCCTTCTTAATGTGTTTGAGACCATCAGTTGTGTTGTGCATAGGTAGCACAGTGAATACAGTGAATAGCCCTATTTGACTACTATTCTAATCCATATTATGGCAAGAAGCACTCAACTAAGTTAGGAGAAACGACAAAATACCCCCCAAAGAGAGTGTATGTTTGCTTCTTCCACCTTGTCGATAAAAATCCCACGGAACTATTATGTTATTATTTATTATTAAGCATTAGCCACACTGTATGTTTAGCCTGATTGGCGCTCTGGCTGGGCTCCACTGCTGCCTTCAGAAATATAATCTTGCTGTGTTTCTTCAACAGTACTTTCCCTATTTTGTTACTGTGCAGGTAGTTGTATGCTTCGGTGCTTTTGTAATTGCGTAATTCTTCGCCATCAACACCTTCAGAAAATACAAGATAATTAACTATGTCGATCTAACGTTAGCTAACGCCGGGCCATTGCTTCATGTCATCTGCCAACTCCGTGAGAACTGACGGGTGAGGCACTGTTACAGAACGGTCCTCATGACTTTTAAAAACATCCGTACTGTGTATCCCCCTCCGATTTTTGTCCAGTTTGTTGCTTTATTTTTATTAAAAGCCGTTTTTTAGAGCGAGCAAGACAGCTACGCTAGCTTAAACACAGAGTTCAACTGGAAGAGCATAACCGACTACCGCTATGAACCATGGGTAAACTCGCGAAGTCAGGTGAATATCTATGGTGAATATGCTGGATATTCGCGAATGCCCGGAAGATGCTGTGAAATGATCCCGCCCCCAACTCGTTGAAATATGATTGGCTAAGACACCTGTCAATGTCAAATTCATGCCACAATCACTTGAATTACACGGGCCTTCACTGCTGCGAGCGAAGGCCCTGCAGGGGGAGTCATTTACTCAGATACCCACAGAAGAAAAATTGTGATTGGTCCATTTCTCGTTCTGTTATTTTAACCCACTGTGTGCCAAGACAAGTGAGTCCAAGTTTATAATAGCCTAATCTACAAATTATTAATATTAAAAACAAATAAATAATTAAAAAATATATAATACAATATGTTTATTTGGAGTACACAAAAATTATACTTAGGCCTTCACTGAATACCTAGAAGGCCCAGAGGGTTCCCCTCTGCTCAGGACCAGCTCCTCAGCCTCTGGTCACCCAGCGACCTGACTCAGGACCAGCTCCTCAGCCTCTGTCGGACGTGGTGGAGGTGGAGGTGAGCACCACTTCATGTTCATCTACTCAGCAGGATGTTAGGACACAGATGTGTGTTAAACAGCATCTGTTGGTGGTAAAAGCTACTACAAGTTAAAATATCCACTGAATTAACTTTTACTTTGTTTAATATGTGAAATAAAACCAAAGTGAGGAGCCAATCGTGAGACTGTTTTTATATTTCATTTTCAGCCGATTTAAATTAAATAAAATAGCCTAAAATAAAATAAAATAAAACACTGAACAACATTGAACAACTTCCTCAAAGGCTAATATAAAAGAAAGTGATGTTAAATTCAAAATGAAAAGATGACTACATCTAAAACTCTGTCAGTGATTTTTATTACCGCCGCAGCCGTCTTACTTTTTTTTCCCCTCAGAAAATGTCTGCTTCCTGTTTTCTCCCCTGTTGCCATGGTGAATCATAGTATCGGAGCTCCATTGATGATGGCTTTTTACTAGTCGTCAGGCACGAGCTCAACTCAGAGTTAACATACTCAGAGTCGACTTACCTAACTCAGATCAGCTGTTCTGGAACTGGATACTCAGAGTTTCTCATCTCAGAGTAAGTCAACTCCGAGTTCAGGGATAGACTCAGAGTTTGTTGAACCTCCTTTCTGGAATACCCCCCAGGAGCTTTAAATAGTAGAATCAGATGTTGAATCAGTTTCTGTGGGTTTTTATTTGGCTGCACAACATGAGTTTGTATAGATGGAGCCTCTGGTGGAGCTGCAGAGTTTAAGAGGTGACATCACTACGTCTTTATTGAAGCAGCAGCACGTTGTCATTAATATTAATGAGAGCTCTGTTTCACTTTGTGTATCTGACAGTGTTGAACCTGCATCCTGTTGGGTTCAGGTGTTTGGAGCTTCATTTTCTAAACCTTCTTCAGCTCTGAACAGATTATTAAACACTGAATGATTTCAAGCAGGAACATTGTCTTTTAAACTTACATCATTTATTCTCTATTCAGATTGAAGAGATGCAGGTTGTCAGAGATCAGCTGTGCTTCTCTGGCCTCAGCTCTGAAGTCCAACTCCTCTCATCTGAGAGAGCTGCAGCTGACTAACAACTACCTGCAGGATTCAGGAGTGAAGCTTCTCTGTGCTGGACTGGAGAGTCCAAACTGTCGACTGGAGACTCTGAGGTCAGTTCATGTGTTTCTGTGTCGATCTATAAAATTTAAATCCAGAACAGAAGTTTTAAGTTTCCTTCAGTTCTCTTGTTTTCTGGGTTTGTCTGAGCTCAAATCACAACAATTCAGTTTACAGTTTTTTACAACCGCTATGACCCGTTTGTCAGAACCTTAAACACTTTTTCAAAACTGTTAACACACATCACACCTGAAACACACAATTCCCCAAACAGTTAATTTCATGCTCAAAATCACGCAGTGTAACTAAACACAGACACACTCTTCCAAAATACAATAATACACTAACACAGTTCACCAAATCCACCAAAGCACTGACACACGTTGTCTTCCAACTGAAACATTTAGTCAGTCACAGCACAGTGTCATAAAAAACACTGACAACTGATGGAATAACACAAACTGAATCACTTTGCATGTATCAAATCTACTTTTTTTCCTTTTTCTTTTACAATCAACAGATTATTGTGTTGATCATACATGTAAATTAATGTTTGTGATGATGTTCTTCATTTTTCATTTATTTGAATTCTGTTCCTTTTTTTTGTACAACACTCAGTACAAAAAGTGAACGACCCATGTCAGAGCAGCTTTGCAGAATGTTTATGAAAGAAGAAGACAGTAAATGACAGGATTTGCAGTAAACACTTTACTGTATTGCAAATGAAAATGACTTACAGTAAAGAGGGAAAAAAATCAGCATTTAGCTGTCATTCATTACTGTATTGTCAAATACACAAAAAGAAAAAGGAGCAGAAGAAATCACTGTAAAAGTGGAAGAAAAAAAAGCTAATCTGCTCGGTCGTCAGCATTGGGCCACATATTTTCATCGACATGACACCTGATGTCTTCTCTGGCCAGGCATCTTGGGAAGTATCTTCTTGCCTTATTCAGCCCTGGCAGCTGTCAGCTGTGATCAATGTAATCTTCAATCCATTAGTTTTGAACATGAGGTTTTCTGTTTTGACAAACCGTGTGAAAGCAATTGAAAATTCACCAGTTAACATCTACTGTTTTGGTCTTGATTGAGCTTGTGTGTAAAAGGAGATAAAACTAATTAATTTTAAATGTGTAAAATGTGTGTATTTTGTGTCAAAAGAAGAAGAATTGTGTTACTAGTATAGCCCACACAGGCTGATGTTGTGGTAACTGTGTGAAGAGTTTTGAAAAAGCGTTGTAAAAAAACTGTAATATACAATAATGTAGAGTCACCTGTGTGTGTACGTGTGTGTGTGTGTGTGTGTGTGTGTGTGTGTGTGTGTGTGTGTGATATAAATATCATTAGGAGTCAAACTGTTCAGACTGTCAAACTTTACAGTTTTTTACAACCGCTATGACCCGTTGTTCAATACTTTTAACGCTTTTTCAAAACTCTTCACACAGTTACCACAACATCAGCCTGTGTGGGCTATACAATTAACACAATTCTTCTTCTTTTGACACAAAATACACACATTTTACACGTTTAAAATTAGTTTTATCTCCTTTTACACACAAACATTCTGCAAAGCTACTCTGACATGGGTCGTTCACTTTTTGTACTGAGTGTTGTACAAAAAAAAGGAACAGAATTCAAATAAATGAAAAATGAAGAACATCATCACAAACATTAATTTACATGTATGATCAACACAATAATCTGTTGATTGTAAAAGAAAAAGGAAAAAAAGTAGATTTGATACATGCAAAGTGATTCAGTTTGTGTTATTCCATCAGTTGTCAGTGTTTTTTATGACACTGTGCTGTGACTGACTAAATGTTTCTGTTGGAAGACAACGTGTGTCAGTGCTTTGGTGGATTTGGTGAACTGTGTTAGTGTATTATTGTATTTTGGAAGTGTGTGTTTGTGTTTAGTTACACTGCGTGATTTTGAGCATGAAATTAACTGTTTGGGGAATTGTGTGTTTCAGGTGTGATGTGCATTAACAGTTTTGAAAAAGTGTTTAAGGTTCTGACAAACGGGTCATAGCGGTTGTAAAAAACTGTAATGGGATAACAGTCTCCTTTTATTTCAGTGTTAAAGGATTATTACGTACCTCGTTAATGTGTTCTTACTGTAGTTAAGTGCACTTAAAATGAGTCACATGACAACTATGTCCCAATAAATTAACTTCAGATTATTATAGCCAGAAAGAATAAATGTCACCATCCACAGTAAATCACAGGGAACCCAAAATGTGGTTTTCTACTGACCTTGTTCAAAATGACACTTCAACAAGTCAAACCAGTGAATTCAGTGCAATGTTCCTTTAACCTTGTTTTGTTAC
Source organism: Lagodon rhomboides (assembly GCA_039737535.1). Classification (NCBI taxonomy): domain Eukaryota; kingdom Metazoa; phylum Chordata; class Actinopteri; order Spariformes; family Sparidae; genus Lagodon; species Lagodon rhomboides. The sequence continues at coordinate 240,381 of JBBNBP010000031.1, read as the reverse complement.
TATTCACTGTCAGTTTACTTTTGTTCAAACACAAATGTTCTTTTAAACTTGCTCTGCTATTGATCACTGCTGATGAACTTTACCACAAAAGACCTTCATTAATATTAAACACAGCAGAAGAACTCTTACAGAAGCTTTCAGTGATGCTTCATTACTTTGTGGGCCCACACACACACACCCAAACATGCTGGCAACCAGGGAACACAACCAGAAATTAAAGCTGCAAGCAGCGATGAACGGGCCCTCGCAGTCCGCGCGCGTCGGCGAGCGCTGCTGAGCAGTGTGCAGCAGCTGTGGCCTGCTGTCTGTTGTTGCAAGCGTGGGCTTCTACAGGCGGGATGAAAGAAGATACCCAGAAGTTAGAAGAAGTTGAATCAAGTCAGAAGCCTGAGCAAAGAGGCTTTTGTTGTGGGTAATGTTCCTCTTTTGGTTGGGACAAAGTATTCTGAGAGACAACTCAACCCCATCTTGTTCCTCACTACTTTGACATGTTTTGGTGGGATTTTCTTCTTAACTGTACGGTGCTGTGCAAAGTGGAGAAACCTCCCTGCATATGCCATGTACATTTGATTCTATTTGTCATCACAGCACATTTATGCAGGTCAGATAATGTGTCAGATCAGATGGCTATTATAGATGGCCAATTCATGACCTGAATAGGATTTTTGTGACTCACAGTACAACACTGCCATCTAGTGGGCAACTTGTCTAAATACAATGGAATCAATATTGAAAGATGGCAGCGAAAATTAAAATTAAAATGGATGACTTCCTGTTGGATTGCAATCATGGGTGTAAATGGCTTTTTTCTGCGTCCCCTCATGATACACATTCCTGAGAGATTTGGTTTAGATGGGAACTTTCATGTAGAAGTTATGCTCCCAAGCAAAAAAATCAAAATGGCCGCCGTCACAGCAATATTAAAATGGTTGACTTCCTGTTGGACTGAGCTTTTGGCTGTCAATTGCTTTTTTGTGCATCTCCGCATGATAGACATTCCTGAGAGATTTGGTTTAGATGAAAAATTTCCTGTAGAAGTTATGCGAATTTGAAGCTCCGTGGCGAAGGCTTGACATGTTTGCCTCCACAGCGACCACCAGGTATGACCTATTGTAACAAGTTGTGACAAGTTTTCATCTTCAAGGTTTTTTAAAAAGAGATGCACTCACCGTGAAGACTCTGGGGTTAATTTTCTGGTACGAAATAATTTTTTTAAAAACTTGGCAATATTTCAAAATGTCCGCCAAAATAAAAATGGCCGACTCTGTATCAATGTGTAGAAAAATTCAGGGCCACGCCCTCTACATGTGTGAGCAATTTGATGGAGATTGGACTTTGTATGTAGAATTTATGAGAACATGATGACCGACGGCGAAGAAAAAAAATCGAGGCCACACCACGCCCACCACGTATGACTGGCATAACCGCCATTAGCAACTTTTAATCTTCAAGTCATAAGGATTCATAGTGAGTTAATCTGAAGACTGTGGCGTTAAATCTCTAGGACGAGTTAGTTCTCAAAATAGGCCAAAATTGGCCAAAAATAAATTTCACATCAAAATAGCCGACTTCCTGTTGGAGTGACGGTAGTGGTCCTTGAGGGTTTTTTGTGCGTCTGCTCATGATAAATACGCGTACCGAATTTCGTTCACGTATCTGTTTGTTAAAGGCGGGGGCTTTACATTAGGGGGCGCTATAGAGTCACCGAGCCACGCCCACATCCAATGACATTAAATTATCAAATTTTTTGCCCGACAGAATTTTTCTGGCAAGTTTAAATGACTTTTGGGGTATGTTCAGGGCTCCAAAACTGCGATTACTTGTGAGAAGAAGAATAATAATAACAAAGAATAATTCCTAGGGATACAATAGGGTCCTCGCAGGTCCCTGACCTGCTCGGGCCCTAATTAAAGCTGCAGCCCTCGCAGTCCGCGCGCGTCGGCGAGTGCTGCTGTTGGGGTGTGCAGCAGTTGTGGCCTGATGATGCTGCGTGCTGAATGCGTGGGCTGCTACAGGCGAGATGAAAGAAGATACCCAGAAGTTAGAAAAAGTTCCTACAATGTACATGAAAACCAAATAATAAGATGAGAACACTGTGTGACCCTACAGACTCTCAAACAGAGGTTTGTATCCATTAGCAAGGCAGCACTGCCCTGTGATGAACAAAGCCTGAATGTACAATCAAAAGTGAAGGAAAGTCAAGCTGTTCTATGTTTTCTTTACTGTGTTAATAACAGGAGCTTTAAATAGTAGAATCAGATGTTGAATCAGTTTCTGTGGGTTTTTATTTGGCTGCACAACATGAGTTTGTATAGATGGAGCCTCTGGTGGAGCTGCAGAGTTTAAGAGGTGACATCACTACGTCTTTATTGAAGCAGCAGCACGTTGTCATTAATATTAATGAGAGCTCTGTTTCACTTTGTGTATCTGACAGTGTTGAACCTGCATCCTGTTGGGTTCAGGTGTTTGGAGCTTCATTTTCTAAACCTTCTTCAGCTCTGAACAGATTATTAAACACTGAATGATTTCAAGCAGGAACATTGTCTTTTAAACTCACATCATTTATTCTTTATTCAGATTGAGGAGCTGCAGTTTGTCAGAGATCAGCTGTGCTTCTCTGGCCTCAGCTCTGAAGTCCAACTCCTCCCATCTGAGAGAGCTGGAGCTGAGTCAGAACAAGCTGCAGGATTCAGGAGTGAAGCTTCTCTGTGCTGGACTGGAGAGTCCAAACTGTCGACTGGAGACTCTGAGGTCAGTTCATGTGTTTCTGTGAATCTATAAAGATTTAATTAACTTAAAGTTTTCTCTCTCTCTCTCTTGCTCGCCCACACATTCTCTCCACACAGCACACACGTGTGGTTGTTCATCACAACAAGGAAACTAGCTTTACTTGAGAAAGGCTGCAGGCAGCGAGACAGAAGACTGCTGAAAAGGTAGAAAGTGAAATGTTCCTTCAGAGCGTGGAGGACGAGACGACTCTGGCTGCTCCCACTGACCAATCAGTGGTCTGCAGTGTGTTAACTCCACCTTTTAGCCTGGGATCAGTGTGCATCAGTGAAGCTAAACTGTTCATAGCTGTTTCAGACAGCCAAAGGTGGAGCGAAGAGCTGCTGGAGGCTCAACAATGGTTTAAACATGGAGGTAACTTCTCACATGTTCTCTCCTGGAAGACATTGGTAGAGTTTCACTCAGCTCATATTTCAAAGTGACAGAAATAGTTGTGTAACAGATGAACAAAGAGCTGAGAGAGAAGTTGAAACCTGGGCTCTATCTCACCTCCACTCAGCTCACCAATCACAGAGTGAGGAAGGTGTTAATGTTTGTGTGTCAGCTTTGTAAAGTGACACAAATTGTTGGACACAGACGCCCTAATGTGACATCAGAAAGGTGTGGCCCCCCGCAGAGATTTAAATCTCTGAGAAGAAAGTGTTGAATCTTTAAAAAAGGAGTTTGGATGATGTTTAAGTCACGTTGGACAAAAGACACATGAGTGTGATGTAATCTGTGATTCAACACACTGCACGTGTTGAATGTGTGAAAACACAAACACAAACGTTGTGTTTTCTTCTCTGTCAGACAACAACAAACGTGTGTTTTCGGCGGCCAACCCAAAGCGTCAGAATTTGACGAGTCGGAAACGAGACTGAAAATTCATCTGTGTTAATAACAGGAGCTTTAAATAGTAGAATCACATGTTGAATCGGTTTCTGTGGGTTTTTATTTGGCTGCACAACATGAGTTTGTATAGATGGAGCCTCTGGTGGAGCTGCAGAGTTTAAGAGGTGACATCACTACGTCTTTATTGAAGCAGCAGCACGTTGTCATTAATATTAATGAGAGCTCTGTTTCACTTTGTGTATCTGACAGTGTTGAACCTGCATCCTGTTGGGTTCAGGTGTTTGGAGCTTCATTTTCTAAACCTTCTTCAGCTCTGAACAGATTATTAAACACTGAATGATTTCAAGCAGGAACATTGTCTTTTAAACTTACATCATTTATTCTTTATTCAGATTGAAGAGATGCAGGTTGTCAGAGATCAGCTGTGCTTCTCTGGCCTCAGCTCTGAAGTCCAACTCCTCCCATCTGAGAGAGCTGCAGCTGAGTCACAACGAGCTGAAGGATTCAGGAGTGAAGCTTCTCTGTGCTGAACTGGAGAGTCCAAACTGTCGACTGGAGACTCTGAGGTGAGACACTAACAAAGTTGTGACACAATACTGCAGATATAAGGTGTATTAATCAGGGATCAAACAGGCCCTTGACATCCTTGAAAGTTTTTCACAATAGAGATTAATTGAGTCATTGAAAATGCTGAAATTTTTATATTTGTGCAAAAACAGAACGGAGGGTCTTTGTTGTGTTTTTGTCCACACTGCAGACTGGAGACTGTGAGGATCATAGTGAGTAGCAGTCTGTGTCTGTTGAGTCCAATTGTTGGTCTCTGAGGTTTTACTCTTTAAAAAACATTTAGCATCTTCGGTCAGCAACAGTTGAAGGTTTGAGAGGAGATTGGAGCTTTGTGTTTGATCAGTCTGAGCACTGAAGTCACACTGTCACAAACTGATATTCATCAGTGGTTCATCCATCAACTGACCAGTATCGTCCAATTATATTCATACAGGTGTACAGTGTTTGAGTTCAGGGAATTAGTTATCTTCGTCACTGCTCAGATTTATTGAGAGTTCCCTCAAGCAGCACAACTGTTTCTGACTTGTCTAACTGAATGACTGTTGACTATAAATGATCACTTATTTAATGTCAGTGTATTTTAAAGGTATTGGTATACATATGTCTAGTTTCACAGGTGCATATGGTTTAACTGTCACAAAGACTGGAGTCCAGAAGATGAGCAAGTTGGAGGAGGAGCACAGATCAGAGTCTCCAGGATCCAGCTGTGACAAGTCTGAAGAAAGATCTCCAGTCTTCAGTGATGAACCTGGACCCTCACACTTAAAGTTAGAAACTGTTTCTACTGTAAACTGACTTCAACTGCTCAGTACCAAGAAATACAATGAGTATTGTACCTTACTGTTTATGAAGTAAAGTACATTTTCCCTCCATCTTCAGTCAGCAGTCAACATTACAGAACATAAACACCTGACAATGGAGGTCAGCTCCGCAGTTTACTGCTGCAGTCAGGTTGATAAACAGGAGTGGAGAACAGCACCAACTCTCTCCTCCAGAGCTGGAGGCTCTGAGCAGCTCAGCCCTCAACACACAACACTCAACAAATCCCTGCCACACACAGACATGCTTTGCTGACAGTCGAATATTTTCAACTCACGCAAATCATTTGCATTGCCAGGCACTACTAGATGTGAATTTGCATCTATTCCCATTGACTTTGTATATAATGTTAACTGAGTCTGATCCTTTAACTGTTCATGAGAGATTACAGCTGTATTTGTGTTTCCTCCTGCAGGGTGGCTGACAGAGAAAACAGAGCTACACCTGACACACATGAAGGATGTGAGTTAAAGCTCTTGATTAACCCTGTTGTTAAAGGTTTATGATTGTTGCTCACCAAAGTGAGTTTGACCTCTGCTGAGTGTCTTCTTGTCCCCATTCATGTCTGTAATCTCCCAGCAGATCCATCCACATCAAAGACCGACCTGGATGTGTCTGAGAACAGCAGAGAGGAGAGTGAGGATGAAGAGGATCAGCTGTGTCCTGATGATCCACAGAGGTTGAAGCAGCAGCATCAGCTTGTGCGTCGAGAGCCTCTGAATACAAATGTCAGTTTTCCACTTCAATATCCTTCGTTGTAGCCCCTTCAGGGTTTAATGTTTCTGACCTTCTAAATTCTACTGATATTAAACTGCTAGCTGCTGTCCAACGTAGTCCTGCAGGCTTCACTTGTGCAGAATCAATTAACTTAAAAACAATATTAATAATTTTGTCATTATGACAAGAGATAATGTAGTGATAAATAATTAATAAAGAGTGCATGTAGAAAAGACTGTGGAGCAGTCACCTGGACATTACTGGTAGAGTTCAGTGTTCAGTTTCTGCTCCCATCTCAGCGTGTTCTCATGAACTCTTTTTGAATTTCAGGAGAAGTTATGTTTCACACCTCAACAGCTGATGGAGTCTGGAAAGACTTCATACAGGTAACTAAAACATAAAATACAGAATTCTTCAGCCTCGTCAACTCCTTTCACTTTAACTCAAAGTCAACTTCTTCTCCAAGCACTTCATTAACAATAATTACTGTTTTTATTAGTTCTCTCAAGACTAAAGCTGGATAGTTTTTTATATCTCTGTTAACCTACAGCCTGGTAGATGCTGTAATACAATGTACTAATAGATGTTATAATGAGCCTCACACGGGGCACCAATATTGGTGTGAATATCAGGGAGAGCAACACACATGCATCCTTTAATTAATAAGCCTCAAATTTCACCTAAATATGCTCTGCAAACATTAATTGATAGAAAAGATGAAGTAGAGTGATATCACTCATCTCCAGGCTTCAGACAGAATCAGGATTATATTAAATAACAGAACTTAAATTCACCTCAGGGCACCACTCCTCAAAAAGGACAAATGATAGCCAACTGATACTAAAGTTTTAGCCCTTCAGACTGAAGAGTGTGAAAAAATGATCTTTGGACATCTTATTTTAGTCTTCTCTCAAAAGGGGGCGGCAGTGTCCGATGTCAACAAAGCCAAACGTTACTCCACCCATACTGAATCTCTCTGGTCTTAAATCTCTCTGGCATGTTATACAAAGGGATATTCACATATTTTGCATCATTAGCTACTAAAAGAGTCCAGACATCCCAGTTCAGGTCTTTTCAAGGTTAGCAGACGTGTGAAAATCCTTGCTGTTAGTGTTTGTTGTCCCTAGATCAAATATTTCAAAAGTCTCCTATATTCTTGATATTCTGACTTCAACATATCAGGTAATGTACATTGAATCTTTCATTACAAACTCGGTTCCTTTGTTCTGTTTCCTGTGAGAGTCCGTGTAGAAATCCAGAGACAGCAGTCTGGACCGTGAGGCTGTAGAATTGTTGTGAATTCCTGTTAGATCAGTTGTTTGTATTTGACGTGCAGTTTGAGGTCACAATGCCTGATCGATCACCTGAATGATCCATGATCTGTCTGCTGGACGACTGGATTCACAGGTTGAAGGAAGATTAGATTAAAACATGTCAAACACAACGTATGAGATGACTGAAAACACAGAGTGTCTGCATGTCTGAACTCAACACATCATTGGACCGACAGGCTGACAACTTGTTGTAATCGGCCCTTCTGTGTCCTGCAGGTTCAGGTGTCCTGGTCCAGGTGTGTTCCAGTGTGATTTGACTGGACTGGTGTTTGTTGTGGCTCAGGAGGCGGAGCTGCTGTACAGGTCTGTCGAATGGGATGAGAGCCTCCTCCAATCAGCTGGCAAGATGGCTGCAGGAATGCTGTTTGATATCAAGTGTTCAGAGGATGCTGCCGTCAGTCAGCTCCACCTTCCACACTGTGAAATTATGGATGGTAAGAAAATCATTGTACTTTGTGAGTGAGCGAGTTTTGTTTGAAAACACTCTAAAGTCATGTTGGCGCCCCCTACAGACTTTAGAGTTCATTACAGCGTCAGTCTGAACAAACAGTATCCTGATTATTTGAGTGTTCTTAGAGTCTGAACCACTGTGGAGCTAAACATGTCAAGTTTGTCCTGAGGGGGGCGCTGGAATAAAATCTAAATTGTGACATACAGTAGGGACGATCTTAGTGCTGAGGAAATTTTGATTATTGATTGATAAAGAAAGTTAACTTTGAACAACAAATGCTAAATATTTTAATTTACTTCAGTGTGAGTATTTGTTGCTTTTCTTTGTCTCATTAGATGGTAAACTCACCATCTTTGGGTTAAAACGTGTCCATTATTATTTTTAAAAGACTAAATGATTGGAAAAAAAGTTTCACCACTAATAAAGCTGACATTACTTTAATTTATTTAATTTAAGAAGAAAAAAAGCACAGGGATGACTGTGTTTAAATGGCAGCTGTCTTGCAGTTGTAAAGCTTATGGATAAGCATGCTTTAATACATTGTTTTTAACATGTTTCCAGAAATGTATCTTTTTTCAAGATACTTGTCCACATTTGTAGTCAGGCTGGTTAAAGGGCAAACAGAGAAGTCTTTTCCTTGGTGCACTTGATGCCAATCTGCCCATTAATATTTCATACTTGTTGATAAAAGTGGAAGTGAAAGTTGTCTTCCTTTTCTCCTCAGTTTGGTAGTTCTCCCAGTCTCAACCGTTTATCCCCTTTAGGCCTCACAGGAGCCAAGACTGACTGAAAAGAGTCTGTAGAACAACAACAAGGACACAGTCCCTCACCGGCTTCCCATCCACCAACACTGGTGTTCAATAGGTTGCTCAATCTGGTCAGCAGTTTAATTCTACAATGACTCGACTTGGTGTCCTGGAAATCCAATAAATTGAGGACTAACAGTGAGATTAGGTTGTTATCAGTAAAACAGAGTTTGACAGCTCTGTGTTTTCACAGCTCCTTTGCCTGATGGCCTGCTGTCTGTCGTCCACATCACTGATGATGGTCTGAGCATCATCCAGCCGCTGGAGCTTACAGACACTCATGTGGTTGTCCAGGTCCCTCACCTCTCTCGCTTTGGCCCAGCCTGGAGATTTCCAAGGTTGTGGACGAAACCAGTAAGGGGACAAGTTCTGCTGTTCCTCAGACCACCAAACCCAAGAAAACAGAGACAAAAACTAAACGTGTTTCTCCTGCCGAGGAACATCGATCTGGGCAAGGTAAAGCTTCATGTTACAGCCGTCAGTCCAAAATTGTCAGATGAAGTTTCTCTCGTCTGTCTTAATGAACTTTAAATGTATGTGATAAACCTCATTTTGTGCGGAGATGTATTGAAAGCTTTATCTGAAGTTAATGTGAATATGAAGTTTGAGACACACCAGGTGTCTCAATCTCCACCTCCAGCTTCTTTGTTTTTTGGATGAATTGGTTTTGTTTTATGTTGGCCTTCAGCACTTACCACCTAGTACAGGCTCTGGTTTTCTGAATCGAGGACCCATTTTTGTTCATATTGCGATCTGCTGAGATCTCCCCTACATGTTAAATCTTATACAGTTTGGTCAGTCATCAAAAGTTAAGATGCTATCAGTGACAATCTTTGACTTGCTATCCCAGATTAGGAAAAAGTAAACAAGAGGATTATTTCTATGTTGTTGAATATAAGCGTGTCTCTCCAAATGTCCCTCAGACTGAGTTCCTCCATATAGTGGTTTGTTTACCTTCTAGAAAGAGAATGATCAATCCCTGGATGAGTCCCCATCTACAATGTAGCTACCAGACAGAGATAAGATTATCTATGGAGCACAGATATTTATCATGTTCAGTGTTTTTAGTATTAAGTTTGTCCTGTATAAACTCTGTATCTACTGTACCTTCAAGCCTGGTCTGGTAGATTTATGGATTAAAGTAATCTTTGCCTCTAAACGCCTCTTTTCCCAGGCTGGTCTATTCTGCTAATTTTAGTGCTCAGATGCCTTCTGCTTCACCTGGTTTGTTGAAGATGAGAAGTTGGTCGTTGTGCCATTGGGGGTACCGTGTCATTGTTCCGATGGTCCATCACTGTGTTATTGGGGTTTTTAAATAATGGGCTGTGAGAACAAAGGGCAGGAATGATGCCAAACTGGATTCCCATTGATTGGAGTTATTGTCTTGATGCATTAAACTCTTATAGTTTTTTGAGTACACTGCTTGCCAGGTCCTCAGAAATCTCACTGGACTGTTCTTGTAAAGTATCAGTCCTTCTGTCCTGACAGCTCTTATCACAGACATTTTATTTCTGTGGTGATTTAAAGATAAACGATCCGACGCTGTCCTCTCCTGCAGACACCCAGATCTCTGTGTGGTCTACACGATAGAAACAGTCATTAAAATCTTTTCTCCCATTTTCAGATTCAGATTTAAAGTTTGCGATAGTCGCTAATATCACTTCTGAGCTGACATCACATCTCTCACTGTCTTTTGTTGTTTCTCTGCCAGGACATCATGTGTGCTAGCATTAGCCTTAATACTTTCACGGTTAGCATCAGAACTCAGTTTAGAAGTGAGGACGTATTTGACTGAAACAGCTTGTTGTACATTTGTCCAGGTTTCCTCTGTGGGAGAAGAATCACAGCTGCCTTTTACACCCATAAAAGTCATTTTAAGATCCCAAATAATGAGTATTGGTCTTTGCAGAGAGGTACCAGAGGCCATAACAGACTTTTTAGTACAAAGCAAACACAGATTGTTGAAGCCACTTCTTCAGTCAACCTTTTACTGTACAAACCGAGATCACAGGATAAACCCTGTAATTTCAATGTCTCAGTGTTCTGATGTCTCTAAAGGTGATGGAGCGACAGAAACCTAATGTGAATATCGAGACAACCTCCAACTGCGAACTCATCAAAGATCAGACTTACACTGTTCACTGTCCTGAGGCTAGTGACATTCAGCCTACAGTGAGTATTTTAAATAACAGTCTTTTGTAGTCTGCTTTTGTGATTCATCAAACTGCTCTTGGTTACCTGTAGTTTACTTTGGTTTTTCAGGAAGACAAGTTTGGACTGCACTTTGGACCAAATTACCACCCACTGTTTCAGATCTACCTGCCTACAAACACAGAAGAAGTGATTCTAATGGTCAAAGACCAACGACAGACGGAGGTCTGGAAGCGTAAAGTTGATCTGACTGGTAAAGTCTTTATTCACCTGTAGACGGTCAGGAAATAAGTTCTCCATCTATGTAAACAGAGAACTAACGGTATGTTGATGGATTAATACAAAGATAAGAAGCTCAGTCATGAAACCTTAATGTGAAAAATCCCTTGTTGATTTTTTCTCAGATTTCTCTGATACAGAAACATTTCTGCTCCGATAATAAAAGTATGACTTTAATTTCAGTTGAGCTTTTACTTTTTTTTTTTTTGCAGAGCGCAGGGTCCCAGCAGTGGATAGGGTCCCAGCAGTGGACAGAGTCCCAGCAGTGGACAGGGTCTCAGCAGTGGACAGAGTCCCAGCAGTGGACAGGGTCCCAGCAGTGGACAGAGTCCCAGCAGTGGAGGAGCTGGACTTGATTCGACCAGAGTTTGTAAAACGAGTGTCTGAATCTGTTCTCAACCAAATTCTGGATAAACTTCTCACACATAGATGTATAAATGATGAAGAAATGCAGAATTTCAGAAGACAAGACAGAGTCACAGCAGATAGAGCACGAGATGTGATCGACAGAGTGCGAGCAAGAGGAAGTGTAGCCAGCTCAGTCCTGATCGCTGCTCTCCGTGAGGTGGATCCTCTCCTCTACAGAGAGCTGAACTCCAGCTGAAGCTAAATCAAGACAGTGTGATGATGAGTCTGTCAGCTGGCTGTTTTACTGTCTCACATAACGTATTGTAATCTTTAAACGATGCTGTAGAGGATGTATACAACATCTATATGTTGAGCCAAAATTCTCAGAGGAACGACACAGAGGCGGGGATGCAAAAAAGTGGGTTCTGTTTATTCCTGGACTGACAAAGCATTATATATCTCAGACTCTGTTCATCTGTTCACACTGTTGCGTGATGATAGCCTGGACCATCACCGAAATGTCAAGGTGCTCCTTGTTTTTGTTCTCTATGTGTTCCTATGTTTTCCCTTGATAACTATATAACATCCAGAAAACTCAAAACAGAATAACTCATTCATATTCAAAGGTCAATACCAGTCACCTAGTCAGGCCAGATTTCTCAATATATTCCCCCCAAAATTAAATAACGTGCGTGAGGCCAAAAAAAACTAAATTGGTGGCCCCCAGATTTGCTTTTACTTTAAATGATCTGGACGACCATCTAAGGCTCACATTGTTTACATGAGTTGATAATACATTGGTTGTACATATTGCGTACACACATTTTCTTTGCTATAAATGTTATGTGAGCATAGCCAAACATTAACGTTAGCGTTTGCCTGCAGTAGGGGAGACCAGGGATGGTTGTAACAAGGGGATGGTTGTAACGGCATCACTTTCACTAATAAGGGATGTCATTAGAGTCATGTGATCAATTTCATGTGTTACCACTCCCTCCCTGACATTGCACATGGATTTGCATGTCTGTGGAAAGAAGTGTGTGGGCTTTAAAGCCAAAAAAGAAAAAATCAGGTCAGAAACTAATCTTTTGTACCAAGTTTATATTTTGGTTAGTACTGACACTGTTGAAGTTTGAATTATGAAACTTATATTGGATTGAAGAGTAGGTTCTAAGCTAAAATATGAGTCATTTCATCAACACTAATTTTAAGCTATCGTGCTAGTACAGCTAGCTAAACAATGGCTGACAGGGGTGGGGAGGGTTGTAACACCTTCCAAAAAAATGTTCCAACCCTCCCCGTAAGGGCATCTCATATATTTTCTCTATCCTACTCCCTCTTTTAAGTATGCCAAGACGCTGGGTGCGGAAAACGAATAGGGGTGTGTCTGCACATGTACTCAAAGCTGCATCAGATGAAGTGAGGCAGGGAAAGACAGTGCGGTCAGTTGCTAAAGACTACTCCATCTGCCATGTGACACTGAGCAGATACTGCAAGAAATTGCAAAACCTCAGAGAACAAGGGACAAGAAAGCAACCCAGTGTTGGCTATTCACATCACTGTGAATCTGATTCTGATTAGACAGATAACACATACAGATAAACACACTCACATCCACGTTTTATCATTTGTGTGCATGGTTGTTGTTTCTTGAAGTGGCAAACATCTTCCTTGAATTATTTTTGTGAATTGGGAGCTGTTTCTGACCTCCCACTGCAGTTTTCTGTTCTCATGAGTAGTCCATTCATATGTATTATTGAATATTTTTTCAAATAATGTTCTTTGAGTCTTAGGATCAATGCCACTGAGAATGTTTTTCATTTACCCATCAGTGATAAGTTCTTTTTGGTCTTAGTAAATCACTGGAAGATGTTTGAGTGTTAGCACATGCACAATAAATTTATATGGAGGCATATTTTGTGGTGTGGTCTCAGTTTTTAGTTCTTTAATCTTATTGTTACAGTTTACCCCGGGTTGTGTTACAACCTACCCCGGTAGTGGGGTAGGTTGTAACAGCGGCACTCCTTGCATTTGACATTAAATAATTATTTCTGTGATATAGTTGGAGGAGTTGGAGGCATTTCTATTTGTAGAGGACAAATGAGGGTACTTTGTGTCAAAATTTGAGAGCCCAACCATGAACACTCTGCAAGTTATAGGAGCTGAGACAAAAAGTGTTACAACCATCCCCGGTCTCCCCTATGCAGTTATTTGTAACGACTATAAAATGGAATGATACAATTTGTAAAATGTTGTGAATGTTAAAATGTAATATTACAACTTAAATGACAAATATGGTATAACAAGAAATTAAAAACAACAACATTTGTTCGAAAGTAACATTTCCATCTTTCATTATTCTTTGTATGAATCCAATAACACTGTTAAATAGGGAACATCCCAAATTCAGAGCTTTTAACCCTCTCATACATACACATACACATATTATAGCACTGATTAATTAAACACTCCTTGACATGATATAGACTCCATATGTTTGACAAATATTAAGTCAACATGACACAGCTGACTCCAGGGCTCTGAGGCGTGCAGGTAGGATTGTGGCCGACCCCTTGAGGAGGCTGAGGTCCATCAGGACCAAAACCTCCCGCTGTCACACCACGGTGAGGTCTTGGTTTATTTTGTGTTTTGGTCTCGTCACTGCTTTTATTTTGAAAAGTAACTCTCCTCTCGTTTCAGGTCACTTGCCCTTCCCTGTGTGTCACCTGTCTGAGTGTCTCCCCTGATCACCGATTGTGTTCACCTGGTGCTCCCTTCCCCCAGGTGTTAAATAGTCTGCGTCTCCCTTGTCTTGTGCCAGTGTGTCGTTTATCGTCTCGCCAGCCTTACCACAGTTCTCGCCATCGCCACAGTCCTCTGCCTTGCTTCGTCAACAAGTGTGTTCTCCTCGTAAGAGTGATTTTCTTTTGTAAATTTTCACAGCTTAGCTGCTTCCTTAGTTTGTTAGCTGATAGATAGCCTTTTTGTTTTTCCTCCTTTCGGAGTGATTTTGAGTTATTTAGTATTCTTCCCTTAGACAGTTCCTCCAGTTTTGCGGAGTGATTTTTAGTTTAGTCTTTTTCCTGTTAGGTTTGTTTCCTCCCTTTTGGAGCGCCTTTTGTTAATTAGTATTTTATTTTGTCCCTTTTTCCCCTTCCTTGTCAGGTTTGTTTTTTCCTTTATCCCTTAGGATAGTATTGCTCTGAGATTCAGGATAGTCAGGAGTTTTGTGTTTTTCCCTCTTTTCAGGGAATTTTAGTTTTAGGTCTACTAGCCTGATAGTTTTCATAGCCCTTTTGTTTCCTCTGTTCGGGGATTACCTCTTGCTGTCAAAGTCTACAAATAAAGTGCCTTCTGACAAACTCTATCTCTGCGTCTGAGTCCTGCTTCGAGCCCGGCCTGACACCCGCCTCATGAACAGTTTCTTCCCCTCTGCAGTTTGGATCCTTAACAAGTCCCGGGACCCCGACCCCCACTGACACTGACTCTTGCACTCATCCCCACCGACGCCCTTGAATCTATGCAATCTTTTACTTTTTCTCTGTTTTTTGTCATTACTGTACAGTTCTTCCATCTTAATTTATCATCATCCCACACTTGTGTCTCTGTTTATATTGTGTATATATATAATTGTCACTGTCTGTTTATTGTCATTGCATTCACTTAGTCAACGAGACAACTTCCTTGTTGGTGTAAAACTCTTCTTGTTAATAAACTTGATTCTGATTCTGATTTTGATATGACTTGTGCACACAAAACCTTGTTTATGGCAGGTTGTAAAACAGAATATAGTCCATTATACTGTCACACAAAAAATAAAAACAAATTTCAACTATAATTTCTTGATTAAACTTCAGAATATGCGAAATACATTTTTGATTTTACTGCTTTCGTCCTTTTATACTTTCTGATCAGTCCATTCGATGGCAACTACTACAATGTCTGAAGCATTTTCAGGCAGAGTTCAGTCCTTGCTCACATTCATAGAACAATTATACCTTTGATTGAGTGTCCAAGTCCGTGTAGTAATCAGGTATTGGGAACAAATCTGGATGTTCAGTCACCATTTGTGCCAGCTGAGCCTCTGCCACCTTTGCAGTTGCCATCCTGGACATCTGCTGGACAAAAGCTTTTGTAAGTACATTTCTCAGAATGGGTCTGATGCAACAAACCAATACAATGATTATAACCAGGACTATCAGAACTGTTGTTCGTTGTGGCACGACTGTGGCCACCGTGGGTTACTCAACACACATGCACTGTTTGAGTTTTAACTGTTTTATTTACACACGCGTGCACAGAGAACAAACTCGCCGTCCTTGGCTCCTTGAGTCTGTCGGGGACCTCTACCGAGCTGGCGTCTCTCTCTGTGCTCCTTCAGTTCTCTCTCTCGCCGCCCAGACCAGCACACTACTAATAGAGGGGAGAGTGATTAGCCTACGATGTTCAGGTGTGTCAATCATCTCCCCTCCCACTGCCCTCCTGAGTCCCCTCCACACCCCTCTTCTGCACCTGATGCACCACCCCCCCCCCACATACCCCCACCGCCCAACTTAGGCCGGGGAGCCGTCCGGCCTAACCCCCCCCCCCTCATGGGAGCGGGAGAGGAAGTCAGCCACAGCCATCTGCGCCCCCGGCCTATGAACCACCTTGAACTTAAACGGCTGCAAAGCCAGATACCAACGGGTGATCCGGGCGTTAGTATCCTTCATGCGGTGGAGCCACTGGAGGGGAGCATGGTCCGAACAGAGGGTGAATGGGCGCCCCAGCAGGTAGTACCGCAGAGTACCGACCGCCCACCGGATGGCCAGGCACTCCTTCTCCACTGTGCTGTACCTGGACTCCCTCTCAGATAGTTTCCGGCTGATGTATAGCACTGGACGGTCGATGCCCCGTACCTGCTGTGACAGAACGGCCCCCAGCCCTCTGTTCGATGCATCAGTCTGCAGAATAAAAGGGAGAGAGAAGTTAGGTGTGTGGAGAAGAGGCTCCCCACAGAGGGTCTGCTTTACCCTCTCAAGCGACACCTGGCACTGCTCCGTCCACTGGACCGGATCTGAGGCACCCTTTCGGGTGAGGTCGGTCAAGGGGCTGGTCAGCTCAGCGAAGTTGGGAATGAATCGCCGATAATAGCCGGCCAGCCCCAAAAACCGCCTCACCTCTTTTTAGGGCGGAGCAGGTACCCTGCGAGGACCCTATTGTAACTGCTCTGTTTTTAGGGCCCGAGCATCTCACAGACCTGCGAGGTCCCTATTGTTTTTCTAGTGATTTTTTTTTTTTTCTGCCCAAATGATCGCATTTTTCACTGCCTGAATATACCCCAAAAGTCACCAAACTTGGAATATAAGTCATACCTGGCAAAAATTTAATAATCTATTGTCGTCCTGAATTTCCACCACTAGATGGCGCTATAATGAAGGAAAGTGTGTTTTGGCTTATAACTCCCATATACTTTGTCGCACATTCAAAAACCTTACATCCACACGTTCACTGAATGATGCTGAATCTCGTGATATAGGCCACGCCCATTTCCGCCTACCGTTTTTTTTCACAAACTGGCAAAATGTCGCAAACCTACTTTTTCGAACTCCTCCTTGGGATTTTGTCCAATCTGCCTGAAACTTGGCATGTACACTCTTCTGATGGAGCTCATCAAAAGTTGTGCAAAGATTCTGATTAGTTTCAAAAATGCGCAAATTATTAACAAACTAATTTCTGTAGCTAGCTATAAAAATGGTAACTGTTGCATATCTTTGTCAAAGTAAATGCTATTAACAACAAACTTCAGTTCCTTGGTTGGCATGTGACTGTGGGGCTAAGAATTCAATTTGGCGAATGTAGCCCACTAGGGGGCGCTACAAATATGGAAAGTTTATTTCTCTTAAATGGCTGAACCGATTTCTTCGAAATTCAGTCAGTATGATGTAGGCCCCGTCCTGAGGCCGTATCTTGAAGGTGGTTGTCACTGCTAAATGTGGGCGTGGCCTATTACCAATTAAGCATACTGTTGTGCTGAGGACTTTGACATTTTTACAGTAAGTATAGAATAGGACATCGACCTTCCATATTGAAAATTGCGCTGTACTCCACTAGGTGGCGCTATAACTGACGAAAACGCGTTTTTGCCTGTAAGTTCCACAGTTTTTATGACACATTCAAAACCATTATATCCCTGTATTCCCTGATTACAGCTGAGTTTTCTGACATAGGCCACGCCCACTTCTGCTGCAAATTTCCATGGCTAACTCACCGTATATCCAAAACCTACTTTTTCGAACTCCGCCTACACGAATCTTCGATTTGCACCAAAATTTGGATGTAGCATGTGTGGAATGTCCTGACAAAAAGTTATCAAAAGAATTTTGATAGTCCAAAATAATTATTAACTTTATAAATAACAACTTCCTGCAGATTTTGGTTTAAACAGGAACTGTTGGATATCTCCACATTGGTGGGGCCGATTTACATGAAACTCTGAATACGACTTCCCCATGAGCCACTAAGGCGATCTGCCAAATTTTGGGCGATGACCACTAGGTGGCGCTCTTTAAATTTAAGTATTTTATATCTCCACATCGGTTGGTCAGATTAACACAAAACTTGGTACAATTGTTGTCAATGCCCTCCTGAGGATATCCGTTGAAGGTCTTACCGATCCGCCCCTAGGTGGCTCTCTGGTGGCAGTCTGAATTTACATGAGTGTGTATTGCGGGAGCTACAGTGTGTGACATCATCTCTAGAGTGGAGAGCAGCTGGAAAAAGTGGAGAAAAATTCTCTTCAGCCTGATGTGGATCCCACATCTTTTACTTCACATAGACAATATATACATAGAAATGTAAATCTCGCCTCTAGCAGCCCCCGCTTGCAACAGCCCATGCATTCAGCACGCCGCATACAGTATGCAGCACCATCAGGCCACAAATGCTGCACACCGCGATGCCGGTACTCGCCGACACGCAGCAGGCCGCAATTGCTGCACACCACGACGGCAGCACTCGCCGACACGCGTGGACTGCGAGGGCCCGTTCATCGCTGCTTGCAGCTTTAATTTGGTCTTGGGCCTCGGGCAGGCTGCAATTGCTGCTGTCTTGTCCACCTGTGGACGCACCTGCCCGCCGCCCAAGTGGTACCCCAGATACCGTACCTCCCTCCGTCCAACTGCACACTTCTTCGGGTTGGCCGTGAGCCCCACCTGGCTCAGAGACTTGAGCACCGCAGCCACCTGCCGCACATGCTCCGCCCAGCTATTACTATGGATGATCACATCATCCAGGTAGGCGGCAGCATATGCAACATGCGGGCGCAGCACCCGATCCATGAGGCGTTGAAACGTGGCTGGGGCCCCGAACAACCCGAACGGAAGTGTGACAAATTGGTACAAACCGTACGGAGTGGAGAAGGCCGTTTTCTCATTAGACTCTGGAGATAGGGGAATCTGCCAGTAGCCTTTGGTCAAATCCAGCGTCGTAAAAAAACCGAGCAGTGCCCAGGCGATCCAGGAGTTCGTCGACCTGGGGCATAGGATAGGCATCAAACTGTGAAACATCATTCACCTTGCGATAGTCCACACAGAACCGGATAGACCCATCTTTCTTGATTACCAGAACGATGGGGCTACACCAAGCACTGTTGGACTCTTCTATTACCCCCATCTCCAACATGGCTTTCAATTCTGCCTGAACCACTTTTCTATTGTGCTCAGGCAACCGGTAGGGCCGTGAACGCACCGTCACGCCCGGGTGAGTCTCCACATGGTGTTGAATAAGGCTTGTGCGACCTGGCAGGGGGGAGAACACATCGGTGTAACGCCGTTGCAACTCGGCCACATCTGCTCTCTGGGATGGGGAGAGATGGCTTTCACAAAGGAGCGAGGCAGGATTGGTTGATTTTGGTACCTCAGGCCCCAGCTCACATCTCTCTGCAATTGTCGTCACCAGAGAAACAGACTCAGCCTCTCTCCGAACTTTAAGGAGGTTGAGGTGATAAATCTGCGTCGCATCCCCCCTGTCAGATCGCACAAGCTCATAGTCAACGTCACCCACTCGCCGTGTGACCACAAAAGGCCCTTGCCACTTGGCGAGTAATTTGGTTCCTCTGCAAAACTCATCAACATCTCTGGCATCCTTTGACCTACAGACACCATTCAAACTTTAAAATGTAGAGACAAGTCCAGGCTATCAACGAACGTGGGCTTCAACTTTTTTGGCAGCTTTTCATAGTCACGGCGGGGCCAAACAGCACAGCCCACTCTCGCGATTCCCCGCAGGGGAATTGTCTAGTTAGTGGGCTGTGCTCGCAAGCCTATGGAATTAGATTTGTGCCAAAAGTAACAAACAAAACTTTTTAAATTGCAAACAAAAATAGGAATTTGAGAGAACGTAAAACTAATTTCAAAAATAAAACGTATAACTTGCAATCAAATAATTTGTCAAATACTGTAAAGAATTGGTCTTTTACTCTTCCAATAACACATTATTTTGTTTACGGTTCCCTTTGCTTCTCTCTCTCCGCTCAGACTTTTGCGCTGACTCTCAGCTTTGCAGTCTCGCTGCAGCTCTTTCTCGTTTGCGCTCCCTGATTTTTTGTTTGCAGTTTTGGCACAAACGTCTCGGGTGGGCGGGCTTTTTCAGCAGAGCGTCCCCATTGGCTAATTAGTTTTTGACTGACACAGCTCGACGTCCGCACTATACGGTACGCAAGTTTCCCAGAATGCATTTCGCTGCAGCGGTAGAGCTGCTAAAAGCTGTTTTAATTCTCACCTTAGCGCTGTTAATACATCACTTTCTTAAGTTTTAATATATGTTTATGCGAGAAAGTACCTATTTAGATCCTTAATATGCAATTAGTTTATCCAAATGACGCCTGTTTGTAAATTTGTTACGACGTTTTCGGAGATGTGAAGAGCCACCTGTGGGACCAGCGCTCCGGGAGGTCTCAGAGACAGCAGCCCGTTTCCTGATGTGATGGGCCGGTCTAACCACATCGTTAGATTTCCTTCATGATACCAATATTTATCTAACAAAAATAGTTTAACAAGCCAGCGGTTAATCTTTGAAGAGCTGCATTTAAGATGACTGGCTCGCCGTCACACCCGGGATGACGACGAAGATTGACCGGCCCATCACATCAGGAGACGGGCTGCTGTCTCTGAGACCTCCCGGAGCGCTGGTCCCACAGGTGGCTCTTCACATCTATTGTTCTTCTAATCTTTATTATTAGTGTGAATGCTGACAAGCATTCACACTATTGTTCTTCTAATCTTTATTATTATTATTATTATTAGTGTGAATGCTGACAAGCATTCACACTATTGTTCTTCTAATCTTTATTATTAGTGTGAATGCTGACAAGCATTCACACTATTGTTCTTCTAATCTTTATTATTATTATTATTATTATTTTTCTTCTTCCGTGCATCCCTACTACTCCCACAAATTTTGTCCCACAAAAATAAAACTTATATCACTAGATTCAGCTCGTTGAAGACATGTGTGCTTGTATTTTACTTATTTCTACTATTAATATTTTACAAATTATTCAACTTTTTCTACAAAGATTTTCCCATTTGAAATGCATTGGACAAACTTCAAATCTTTCTACAAACCTTCTACAAACTTTCTACAATTTAAACCACTTCTACTACCACTACAGACTTCATACAAATTTCAAATTGTACACAAGACTTTAAACTATTAAACTCGTATTGAACTTTTTTACAAATCTTTTACCGTTTTTAAAATATCCGACCTCAAAGTTGAGCAAATTTTCACTCAGGGGCCAACTGACATTCTAGGTGCACCTAACTGCTAGGCCCTGGCAGTTGGGCCTGGTTGCTTGGCAACCTCAAGTCAGAGGGGGGAGAGGCTGTTCTCACTGTTTCTTCAGCTAATGTTCGACTTTTTTCTACAATACTTCACAATTTTCAGCAACTCTACCTTTTCATACAAATTTCTACAGTATTATACAACATTGTACCACTTCATACTATTCTCCCATTTCATTCAATATTCTACAATTCTACCTTTTCTTACAAATTTTTTACAGTATGATACAACATTGTACCACTTCATACTATTTTACTCACACACACACACACACACACACACACACACACACACACACACACACAGACAGACTGTTTCTGCAAATTCTTGACCATTCATTCTCATAGTTTTATGCATATCCTGCAGAACATTCAGCAGATTTCGGAAATCACTTCAGCCATTAGCATTCACACTGTATTTTCGCAGGAAATGCAATTTTCTAGTTATTATTATTTTTCTTCTTCCGTGCATCCCTACTACTCCCACAAATTATGTCCCACAAAAATAAAACTTATATCACTAGATTCAGCTCGTTGAAGACATGTGTGCTTGTATTTTACTTATTTCTACAATTAATATTTTACAAATTATTCAACTTTTTCTACAAAGATTTTCCCATTTGAAATGCATTGGACAAACTTCAAATCTTTCTACAAACCTTCTACAAACTTTCTACAATTTAAACCACTTCTACTACTACTACAGACTTCATACAAATTTCAAATTGTACACAAGACTTTAAACTATTAAACTCGTATTTAACTTTTTGACAAATCTTTTACCGTTTTTAAAATATCCAACCTCAAAGTTGAGCAAATTTTCACTCAGGGGCCAACTGACATTCTAGGTGCACCTAACTGCTAGGGCCTGGCAGTTGGGCCTGGTTGCTTGGCAACCTCAAGCCAGAGGGGGGAGAGGCTGTTCTCACTGTTTCTTCAGCTAATGTTCTACTTTTTTCTACAATATTTCACAGTTTTCAGCAATTCTACCTTTTCATACACATTTCTACAGTATTATACAACATTGTACCACCTCATACTATTCTCCCATTTCATTCAATATTCTACAATTCTACCTTTTCTTACAAATTTTTTTACAGTATGATACAACATTGTACCACTTCATACTATTCTACTCACACACACACACACACACACACACACACACACACACACACACAAACAGACAGACTTTTTCTGCAAATTCTTGACCATTCATTCTCATAGTTTTATGCATATACTGCAGTACATTCAGCAGATTTCGGAAATCACTTCAGCCATTAGCATTCACACTGTATTTTCGCAGGAAATGCAATTTTCTAGTTATTATTATTTTTCTTCTTCCGTGCATCCTTACTACTCCCACAAATTTTGTCCCACAAAAATAAAACTTATATCACTAGATTCAGCTCGTTGAAGACATGTGTGCTTGTATTTTACTTATTTCTACTATTAATATTTTACAAATTATTCAACTTTTTCTACAAATATTTTCCCATTTGAAATGCATTGGACAAACTTCAAATCTTTCTACAAACCTTCTACAAACTTTCTACAATTTAAACCACTTCTACTACTACTACAGACTTCATACAAATTTCAAATTGTACACAAGACTTTAAACTATTAAACTCGTATTGAACTTTTTTACAAATCTTTTACCGTTTTTAAAATATCCGACCTCAAAGTTGAGCAAATTTTCACTCAGGGGCCAACTGACATTCTAGGTGCACCTAACTGCTAGGGCCTGGCAGTTGGGCCTGGTTGCTTGGCAACCTCAAGCCAGAGGGGGAGAGGCTGTTCTCACTGTTTCTTCAGCTAATGTTCGACTTTTTTCTACAATCCTTCACAATTTTCAGCAATTCTACCTTTTCATACACATTTCTACAGTATTATACAACATTGTACCACTTCATACTATTTTACCATTTCATTCAATACTCTACAATTCTACCTTTTCATACACATTTCTACAGTATTATACAACATTGTACCACTTCATACTATTCTACTCACACACACACACACACACACACACACACACACACACACACACACAAACAGACAGACTTTTTCTGCAAATTTTTGACCATTCATTCTCATAGTTTTATGCATATCCTGCAGTACATTCAGCAGATTTCGGAAATCACTTCAGCCATTAGCATTCACACTGTATTTTCGCAGGAAATGCAATTTTCTAGTTATTATTAGTGTGAATGCTGACAAGCATTCACACTATTGTTCTTCTAATCTTTATTATTATTATTATTATTATTATTAGTGTGAATGCTGACAAGCATTCACACTATTGTTCTTCTAATCTTTATTATTATTATTATTATTATTATTTTTCTTCTTCCGTGCATCCTTACTACTCCCACAAATTTTGTCCCACAAAAATAAAACTTATATCACTAGATTCAGCTCGTTGAAGACATGTGTGCTTGTATTTTACTTATTTCTACTATTAATATTTTACAAATTATTCAACTTTTTCTACAAATATTTTCCCATTTGAAATGCATTGGACAAACTTCAAATCTTTCTACAAACCTTCTACAAACTTTCTACAATTTAAACCACTTCTACTACCACTACAGACTTCATACAAATTTCAAATTGTACACAAGACTTTAAACTATTAAACTCGTATTTAACTTTTTGACAAATCTTTTACCGTTTTTAAAATATCCGACCCCAAAGTTGAGCAAATTTTCACTCAGGGGCCAACTGACATTCTAGGTGCACCTAACTGCTAGGGCCTGGCAGTTGGGCCTGGTTGCTTGGCAACCTCAAGCCAGAGGGGGGAGAGGCTGTTCTCACTGTTTCTTCAGCTAATGTTCGACTTTTTTCTACAATACTTCACAATTTTCAGCAATTCTACCTTTTCATACACATTTCTACAGTATTATACAACATTGTACCACTTCATGCTATTTTACCATTTCATTCAATACTCTACAATTCTACCTTTTCATACACATTTCTACAGTATTATACAACATTGTACCACTTCATACTATTCTACTCACACACACACACACACACACACACACACACACACACACACACACACACAAACAGACAGACTTTTTCTGCAAATTTTTGACCATTCATTCTCATAGTTTTATGCATATCCTGCAGTACATTCAGCAGATTTCGGAAATCACTTCAGCCATTAGCATTCACACTGTATTTTCGCAGGAAATGCAATTTTCTAGTTATTATTTTTCTTCTTCCGTGCATCCCTACTACTCCCACAAATTTTGTCCCACAAAAATAAAACTTATATCACTAGATTCAGCTCGTTGAAGACATGTGTGCTTGTATTTTACTTATTTCTACTATTAATATTTTACAAATTATTCAACTTTTTCTACAAAGATTTTCCCATTTGAAATGCATTGGACAAACTTCAAATCTTTCTACAAACCTTCTACAAACTTTCTACAATTTAAACCACTTCTACTACTACTACAGACTTCATACAAATTTCAAATTGTACACAAGACTTTAAACTATTAAACTTGTATTTAACTTTTTTACAAATCTTTTACCGTTTTTAAAATATCCGACCTCAAAGTTGAGCAAATTTTCACTCAGGGGCCAACTGACATTCTAGGTGCACCTAACTGCTAGGGCCTGGCAGTTGGGCCTGGTTGCTTGGCAACCTCAAGCCAGAGGGGGAGAGGCTGTTCTCACTGTTTCTTCAGCTAATGTTCGACTTTTTTCTACAATATTTCACAGTTTTCAGCAATTCTACCTTTTCATACACATTTCTACAGTATTATACAACATTGTACCACTTCATACTATTCTCCCATTTCATTCAATATTCTACAATTCTATCTTTTCATACAAATTTCTACAGTATTATACAACATTGTACCACTTCATACTATTCTCCCATTCCATTTAATATTCTACAATTCTACCTTTTCATACAAATTTCTACAGTATAATACAACATTGTACCACTTCATACTATTCTACCATTTCATTCAATATTCTACAATTCTACCTTTTCATACAAATTTCTACAGTATTATACAACATTGTACCACTTCATACTATTCTACCATTTCATTCAATATTCTACAATTCTACATTTTCATAAAAATTTCTACAGTATTATACAACATTGTACCACTTCATACTATTCTACTCACACACACACACACACACACACACACACACACACACACACACACACAGACAGGCAGACTTTTTCTGCAAATTCTTGACCATTCATTCTCATAGTTTTATGCATATCCTGCAGTACATTCAGCAGATTTCGGAAATCACTTCAGCCATTAGCATTCACACTGTATTTTCGCAGGAAATGCAATTTTCTAGTCTTTATTATTATTATTTTTCTTCTTCCGTGCATCCCTACTACTCCCACAAATTATGTCCCACAAAAATAAAACTTATATCACTAGATTCAGCTCGTTGAAGACATGTGTGCTTGTATTTTACTTATTTCTACAATTAATATTTTACAAATTATTCAACTTTTTCTACAAAGATTTTCCCATTTGAAATGCATTGGACAAACTTCAAATCTTTCTACAAACCTTCTACAAACTTTCTACAATTTAAACCACTTCTACTACCACTACAGACTTCATACAAATTTCAAATTGTACACAAGACTTTAAACTATTAAACTCGTATTTAACTTTTTGACAAATCTTTTACCGTTTTTAAAATATCCAACCTCAAAGTTGAGCAAATTTTCACTCAGGGGCCAACTGACATTTTAGGTGCACCTAACTGCTAGGGCCTGGCAGTTGGGCCTGGTTGCTTGGCAACCTCAAGTCAGAGGGGGAGAGGCTGTTCTCACTGTTTCTTCAGCTAATGTTCTACTTTTTTCTACAATATTTCACAGTTTTCAGCAATTCTACCTTTTCATACACATTTCTACAGTATTATACAACATTGTACCACCTCATACTATTCTCCCATTTCATTCAATATTCTACAATTCAACCTTTTCTTACAAATTTTTTTACAGTATGATACAACATTGTACCACTTCATACTATTCTACTCACACACACACACACACACACACACACACACACACACACAAACAGACAGACTTTTTCTGCAAATTCTTGACCATTCATTCTCATAGTTTTATGCATATACTGCAGTACATTCAGCAGATTTCGGAAATCACTTCAGCCATTAGCATTCACACTGTATTTTCGCAGGAAATGCAATTTTCTAGTTATTTTTCTTCTTCCGTGCATCCCTACTACTCCCACAAATTATGTCCCACAAAAATAAAACTTATATCACTAGATTCAGCTCGTTGAAGACATGTGTGCTTGTATTTTACTTATTTCTACTATTAATATTTCACAAGTTATACAACTTTTTCTACAAATATTTTCCCATTTGAAATGCATTGGACAAACTTCAAATCTTTCTGCAAACCTTCTACAAACTTTCTACAATTTAAACCACTTCTACTACTACTACAGACTTCATACAAATTTCAAATTGTACACAAGACTTTAAACTATTAAACTTGTATTTAACTTTTTTACAAATCTTTTACCGTTTTTAAAATATCCGACCTCAAATATGAGCAAATTTTCACTCAGGGGCCAACTGACATTCTAGGTGCACCTAACTGCCACGGCCTGGCAGTTGGGCCTGGTTGCTTGGCAACCTCAAGCCAGAGGGGGGAGAGGCTGTTCTCACTGTTTCTTCAGCTAATGTTCGACTTTTTTCTACAATATTTCACAGTTTTCAGCAACTCTACCTTTTCATACAAATTTCTACAGTATTATACAACATTGTACCACTTCATACTATTCTACCATTCCATTCAATATTCTACAATTCTACCTTTTCTTACAAATTTTTTTACAGTATGATACAACATTGTACCACTTCATACTATTCTCCCATTTCATTTAATATTCTACAATTCTACCTTTTCATACAAATTTCTACAGTATTATACAACATTGTACCACTTCATACTATTCTACTCACACACATACAAACAGACAGACTTTTTCTGCAAATTCTTGACCATTCATTCTCATAGTTTTATGCATATCCTGCAGTACATTCAGCAGATTTCGGAAATCACTTCAGCCATTAGCATTCACACTGTATTTTCGCAGGAAATGCAATTTTCTAGTTAGTGTGAATGCTAACAAGCATTCACACTATTGTTCTTCTGGAATTTATTAGTGTGAATGCTAACAAGCATTCACACTATTGTTATTCTGGAATTTATTAGTGTGAATGCTAACAAGCATTCACACTATTGTTATTCTGGAATTTATTATTACATTTTATTCCTGATTCCGTACGTTTTTGTGCTCTTTTCAGCTCCTTCAAATTTTCAGCCACAAAAACCATTCAACTATCAAAATGTTCAGCTTTTTAAGGACATGTGTGCTTGTATTTTTGGCTTTTCTACCTTTTATACTTTTTGAAATATTCAGCTTTTTCTGCCAAAATTTTCCCATTCATCCTTATGGGGAATTTTTCAAATTTCATTCTTCAACTACTTCAGCATACGTTCAGCTATAGAAACCATTCAACTATTAAAATGTTCAGCTTTTTCAGCTCTTTCAGCCTTGTACTTTTCAGCTTTTTAACTTTTCAGCTTTTTAAAATATTCAGCTTTTTCAAAAAAAAAATTAACATTGAAGTAAATGGGACAATCTTAAAATCGTCTTCAAAACTCCTCGACTTTCAAACTCTTCTTCTTCCTCATACTTTGAGCTAGAGACACCATTCAAACTTTAAAATACTCAGAAGACCTTGAACTATTGGGCTTGTATACAGATTTTTAAAATCTTTTACGGTTTTGAAATTATCACAGTTTTAGTTTTAAGGATTTTCAACTGCTCTTCTGAGTTTATAATGGGTGTGTATTGCGTGAGCTAGAGTGCGTGACATCATCGCTAGAGTGGAGAGCAGTTGGAAAAACTGGAGAAAAAATTATCTTCAGCTCGATTCTTTTGATTTGGATCCCACATCTTTTACTTCACATAGACAATATATACATAGAAATGTAGGAAATCTTGTTGGCTTTCAGATGATGGTCTTATTTCAGATGTAGGACTTACGGTTTTGGCTGTAGAAGCCCTAGAGCGACAAGCACTCCAGCAGCTCCCCCATAAGCCACAATGTTAATTTTGATCCTAAATTTCTGGAGGAGAGCAGATGGTACCTGTTCTGTCTCTCACTCTGGCACCCTCATTTTTCACTCTACAGAAATTAAAAACACATCACAGAGTTCAGCAATGTCTGCTGTTTCTCTGTATATAAATATTTTGGCAATAACCATTAAACTTTTTTCAAAAATTGCAGGAGTTTGGGAGGTGTTTTCCCATTCATCCTTATGGGGATAAGTTTGGCTCTGCTACTGCTCCAGCACATGTGCAGCCAGAGAAACTGTTCACCTTTTTGAGCTCTTTCAGCCCTCTTACTTTTCAGCTTTTTAAAACATCCAGCTTTCTGCTTTTTCAGCTTTGTCCAATATTCAGCTTTTCAGCCTTTTCACACATTCAGCTTCATGTTCAGCTATCAAAATGTTCAACTTTTTTAGCCCATTCAGCCCATTACCTTTCAGCCTTTCTGCCTTTTCAGCTCATTCAAACATTCAGCTTTATATTCAGCTATCAAAATGTTCAGTTTTTATAGCCCATTCAGCCCATTACCTTTCAGCCTTTCTGCCTTTTCAGCTCATTCAAACATTCAGTTTTATGTTCAGCTATCAAAATGTTCAACTTTTTTAGCCAATTCAGCCCACTACTTTTCAGTCTTTCTGCTTTTTTAACTTTTTCCAATATTCAGCTTTCTGCCTTTTCAGCCTGTTCAGATATTCAGCTTTATGTTCAGCTATCAAAATATTAAACTTTTTTAGCCCATTCAAGCTATTATTTTTCAGCCTTTCCGCATTTTCAGCTTTCTCATACATTCAGCTTCATGTGCGTCCTATATCTTCACAGCTCTCAAGCCTTTTCAGCTTCTTAAAATATTCAGCTTCTGCCTTTTCAGCTTTTTAAAACATTCAGCTTTCTGCCTATTCAGCTTTTTAAAACATTCAGCTTTCTGCCTTTTCAGCTTTTCATACATTCAGTTTCATGTTCATCAAAATGTTCAACTTTTTCAGCCCATTCAGCTTTTGAAAAATTCAGCTTTGTCTGCAAATTCTTGACCATTCATTCTTATAGTTTTATGTATTTTAGGCATTAAATTCAGCAGATTTCGCAAATCCATTCAGCAGTTAGCATTCACACTGTATTTTCGCAGGAAATGCAATTTTTCTAGTTAAAGTTATTATTCTTCTTCCGTACGTTTTTTGGCACTCTTCTACTCCTTCAAATTTTCAGCCACAAAAACCATTCAACTATCAAAATGTTCAGCTTTTTAAGGACATGTGTGCTTGTATTTTTGTTTTTTCTACCTTTCATACTTTTTGAAATATTCAGCTTTTTCTGCAAGATTTTTCCCATTCATCCTTATGGGGAATTTTTCAAATTTCATTCTTCAACTACTTCAGCATACGTTCAGCTATAGAAACCATTCAACTATTAAAATGTTCAGCTTTTTCAGCTCTTTCAGCCTTGTACTTTTCAGCTTTTTAACTCTTCAGCTTTTTAAAATATTCAGCTTTTTCAAAATAAAATTTAACATTGAAGTAAATGGGAAAATCTTAAAATCATCTTCAAAACTCCTCAACTTTCAACCTCTTCTAGTTCCTCATGCTTTGAGCTAGAGACACCATTCAAACTTTAAAATACTCAGAAGACCTTGAACTATTTGGTATGTATTCAGATTTTCAAAATCTTTTACGGTTTTGAAATTATCACAGTTTTAATTTTAAGGATTTTCAACTGCTCTTCTGAGTTTATAATGGGTGTGTATTGCGTGAGCTAGAGTGTATGGACATCTTCGCTAGAGTGGAGAGCAGTTGGAAAAACTGGAGAAAAAAATATCTTCAGCTCGATTCTTTTGATTTGGATCCCACATCTTTTACTTCACATACACAATATATACATAGAAATGTAGGAAATCTTGTTAGCTTTCAGATGATGGACTTATTTCAGTTGTAGGACTTACGGTTTTGGCTGTAGAAGCCCTAGAGTGACAAGCACTCCAGCAGCTCCCCCATAAGCCACAATGTTAATTTTGATCCTAAATTTCTGGAGGAGAGCAGATGGTACCTGTTCTGTCTCTCACTCTGGCACCCTCATTTTTCACTCTACAGAAATTAAAAACACATCACAGAGTTCAGCAATGTCTGCTGTTTCTCTGTATATAAATATTTTGGCAATAACCGTTAAACTTTTTTCAAAAATTGCAGGAGTTTGGGAGGTGTTTTCCCATTCATCCTTATGGGGATAAGTTTGGCTCTGCTACTGCTCCAGCACATGTGCAGCCAGAGAAACTGTTCACCTTTTTGAGCTCTTTCAGCCCTCTTACTTTTTAGCTTTTTAAAACATCCCGCTTTCTGCTTTTTCAGCTTTGTCCAATATTCAGCTTTTCAGCCTTTTCACTCATTCAGCTTTATGTTCAGCTATCAAAATGTTCAACTTTTTTAGCCCATTCAGCCGATAACTTTTCAGCCTCTCTGCCTTTTCAGCTCCTTCAAACATTCAGCTTTATGTTCAGCCATCAAAATATTCAACTTTTTTAGCCCATTCAATCTCTCATTTTTCAGCCTTTCTGCCATTTCAGCTTTCTCATACATGCAGTTTCATGTGCATCCTATGTCTTCTCAGCTTTCAAGCCTTTTCAGCTTCTTCAAATATTCAGCTATTCAGCCTTTTCAGCTCTTTAAAACATTCAGCTTTCTGCTTTTTCCAATATTCAGCTTTCTGCCTTTTCAGCTTTTCATACATTCAGCTTTATGTTCAGCTATCAAAATGTTCAACTTTTTTAGCTCATTCAGCCAATAACTTTTCAGCTTTCTGCTTTTTCAGCTTTTTCCAATATTCAGCTTTCTGCCTTTTCAGCTCCTTCAAACATTCAGCTTTGTGTTCAGCTATCAAAATGTTCAACTTTTTTAGCTCATTCAGCCTAATACTTTTCAGCCTTTCTGCCTTTTCAGTCTTCGAAAAATTCAGCTTTTTCTGCAAATTCTTGACCATTCATTCTTATAGTTTTATGCATTTCCTGCAGTACATTCAGCAGATTTCGCAAATCCATTCAGCTGTTAGCATTCACACTGTATTTTCGCAGGAAATGCAAATGTTTCTAGTTATTATTCTTCTTCCGTACGTTTTTTGGCTCTCTTCTCCTCCTACAAATTTTCAGCCACAAAAACCATTCAACTATCAAAATGTTCAGCTTTTTAAGGACATGTGTGCTTGTATTTTTGTTTTTTCTACCTTTCATACTTTTTGAAATATTCAGCTTTTTCTGCAAGATTTTTCCCATTCATCCTTATGGGGAATTTTTCAAATTTCATTCTTCAACTACTTCAGCATACGTTCAGCTATAGAAACCATTCAACTATTAAAATGTTCAGCTTTTTCAGCTCTTTCAGCCTTGTACTTTTCAGCTTTTTAACTCTTCAGCTTTTTAAAATATTCAGCTTTTTCAAAATAAAATTTAACATTGAAGTAAATGGGAAAATCTTAAAATCATCTTCAAAACTCCTCAACTTTCAACCTCTTCTAGTTCCTCATGCTTTGAGCTAGAGACACCATTCAAACTTTAAAATACTCAGAAGACCTTGAACTATTTGGTATGTATTCAGATTTTCAAAATCTTTTACGGTTTTGAAATTATCACAGTTTTAATTTTAAGGATTTTCAACTGCTCTTCTGAGTTTATAATGGGTGTGTATTGCGTGAGCTAGAGTGCGTGACATCATCGCTAGA
Source organism: Lagodon rhomboides (assembly GCA_039737535.1). Taxonomy (NCBI): domain Eukaryota; kingdom Metazoa; phylum Chordata; class Actinopteri; order Spariformes; family Sparidae; genus Lagodon; species Lagodon rhomboides. Next base: position 208,599 of record JBBNBP010000031.1, on the reverse strand, counting down.
GTGGAGAGCAGTTGGAAAAACTGGAGAAAAAAATATCTTCAGCTCGATTCTTTTGATTTGGATCCCACATCTTTTACTTCACATACACAATATATACATAGAAATGTAGGAAATCTTGTTAGCTTTCAGATGATGGACTTATTTCAGTTGTAGGACTTACGGTTTTGGCTGTAGAAGCCCTAGAGTGACAAGCACTCCAGCAGCTCCCCCATAAGCCACAATGTTAATTTTGATCCTAAATTTCTGGAGGAGAGCAGATGGTACCTGTTCTGTCTCTCACTCTGGCACCCTCATTTTTCACTCTACAGAAATTAAAAACACATCACAGAGTTCAGCAATGTCTGCTGTTTCTCTGTATATAAATATTTTGGCAATAACCGTTAAACTTTTTTCAAAAATTGCAGGAGTTTGGGAGGTGTTTTCCCATTCATCCTTATGGGGATAAGTTTGGCTCTGCTACTGCTCCAGCACATGTGCAGCCAGAGAAACTGTTCACCTTTTTGAGCTCTTTCAGCCCTCTTACTTTTTAGCTTTTTAAAACATCCCGCTTTCTGCTTTTTCAGCTTTGTCCAATATTCAGCTTTTCAGCCTTTTCACTCATTCAGCTTTATGTTCATCTATCAAAAGGTTCAACTTTTTTAGCCCATTTAGCCGATAACTTTTCAGCCTTTCTGCCTTTTCAGCTCCTTCAAATATTCAGCTTTAGGTTCAGCTATCAAAATGTTCAACTTTTTTAGCCCATTCAGCCTAGAACTTTTCAGCTTCTCTGCCTTTTCAGCTCCTTCAAACATTCAGCTTTATGTTCAGCCATCAAAATGTTCAACTTTTTTAGCCCATTCAATCTCTCATTTTTCAGCCTTTCTGCCATTTCAGCTTTCTCATACATGCAGTTTCATGTGCATCCTATGTCTTCTCAGCTTTCAAGCCTTTTCAGCTTCTTCAAATATTCAGCTATTGAGCCTTTTCAGCTCTTTAAAACATTCAGCTTTCTGCTTTTTCCAATATTCAGCTTTCTGCCTTTTCAGCTTTTCATACATTCAGCTTTGTGTTCAGCTATCAAAATGTTCAACTTTTTTAGCTCATTCAGCCTAATACTTTTCAGCCTTTCTGCCTTTTCAGTCTTCGAAAAATTCAGCTTTTTCTGCAAATTCTTGACCATTCATTCTTATAGTTTTATGCATTTCCTGCAGTACATTCAGCAGATTTTGCAAATCCATTCAGCTGTTAGCATTCACACTGTATTTTCGCAGGAAATGCAAATGTTTCTAGTTAGTGGGCTGTGCTCGCAAGCCCACTATGGACACCTCTATAGCAAAGCTATAGGTGTCCATAGTGGGCTGTGCAAAGCACAGCCCACTATTGTTATTGCTCGCCCCTCTTCTTATTCCTTTTCCTACGTCCTATTTTCGGTTCGTAACTAGTCCCGCACCGTTGATCGCACACACACAAAAAATACATCAAAACGTGCGGCTCGTTCTAACTCGCTATGCTATTACTTTCTCATCCGAAGTATAAATAAATAAATGCTAACAAGCATTCACACTATTGTTATTCTGGAATTTATTATTACATTTTATTCCTGATTCCGTACGTTTTTGTGCTCTTTTCAGCTCCTTCAAATTTTCAGCCACAAAAACCATTCAACTATCAAAATGTTCAGCTTTTTAAGGACATGTGTGCTTGTATTTTTGGCTTTTCTACCTTTTATACTTTTTGAAATATTCAGCTTTTTCTGCCAAAATTTTCCCATTCATCCTTATGGGGAATTTTTCAAATTTCATTCTTCAACTACTTCAGCATACGTTCAGCTATAGAAACCATTCAACTATTAAAATGTTCAGCTTTTTCAGCTCTTTCAGCCTTGTACTTTTCAGCTTTTTAACTTTTCAGCTTTTTAAAATATTCAGCTTTTTCAAAAAAAAAATTAACATTGAAGTAAATGGGACAATCTTAAAATCGTCTTCAAAACTCCTCGACTTTCAAACTCTTCTTCTTCCTCATACTTTGAGCTAGAGACACCATTCAAACTTTAAAATACTCAGAAGACCTTGAACTATTGGGCTTGTATACAGATTTTTAAAATCTTTTACGGTTTTGAAATTATCACAGTTTTAGTTTTAAGGATTTTCAACTGCTCTTCTGAGTTTATAATGGGTGTGTATTGCGTGAGCTAGAGTGCGTGACATCATCGCTAGAGTGGAGAGCAGTTGGAAAAACTGGAGAAAAAATTATCTTCAGCTCGATTCTTTTGATTTTGATCCCACATCTTTTACTTCACATAGACAATATATACATAGAAATGTAGGAAATCTTGTTGGCTTTCAGATGATGGTCTTATTTCAGATGTAGGACTTACGGTTTTGGCTGTAGAAGCCCTAGAGCGACAAGCACTCCAGCAGCTCCCCTATAAGCCGCAATGTTAATTTTGAGCCTAAATTTCTGGAGTAGAGCAGATGGTACCTGTTCTGTCTCTTGCTCTGTTACCCTCATTTTTTATTCTACAGAAATAAAAAAGACATCACAGAGTTCAGCAATGTCTCCTGTCACTCTCTATATGAATATTTGGGCCATAACCATTATACTTTTTTCAAAAATTGCAGGAGTTTGGGAGGTGTTTTTCCATTCATCCTTATGGGGATAAGTTTGGCTCTGCTACTGCTCCAGCACATGTGCAGCCAGAGAAACTGTTCACCTTTTTGAGCTCTTTCAGCCCTCTTACTTTGTAGCTGTTTAAAACATCCAGCTTTCTGCTTTTTCAGCTTTTTCCAATATTCAGCTTTTCAGCCTTTTCACACATTCAGCTTCATGTTCATCTATCAAAAGGTTCAACTTTTTCAGCCCATTCAGCCTATAAGTTTTCAGCCTTTCTGCCTTTTCAGCTCCTTCAAACATTCAGCTTTATGTTCAGCCATCAAAATGTTCAACTTTTTCAGCCCATTCAGCCTATAAGTTTTCAGCCTTTCTGCCTTTTCAGCTCCTTCAAACATTTAGCTTTATGTTCAGCCATCAAAATGTTCAACTTTTTTAGCCCATTCAATCTCTCATTTTTCAGCCTTTCTGCCATTTCAGCTTTCTCATACATGCAGTTTCATGTGCATCCTATGTCTTCTCAGCTTTCAAGCCTTTTCAGCTTCTTCAAATATTCAGCTATTCTGCCTTTTCAGCTTTTCATACATTCAGCTGTATTTTCAGCTATCAAAATGTTCAACTTTTTCAGCCCATTCAGCCTTTTCAGTCTTTCTGCCTTTTCAGCTCCTTCAAACATTCAGCTTTATGTTCAGCTATCAAAATGTTCAACTTTTTTAGCCCATTCAGCTTATACCTTTTCAGCTTCTTCAATATTCAGCTTTTCATACATTCAGCTTTATGTTCACCTATTTAAATGTTCAACTTTTTCAGCCTGTTAAGCTTTTGAAAAATTCAGCTTTTTCTGCAAATTCTTGACTATTCATTCTCATAGTTTTAGGCATTTTAGGCATTGTATTCAGCAGATTTCGCAAATCCATTCAACTGTTAGCATTCACACTGTATTTTCGCAGGAAATGCAAATGTTTCTAGTTATTATTTTTCTTCTGTGCATCCCTACTACTCCCACAAATTTTGTCCCACAAAAATAAAACTTATATCACTAGATTCAGCTCGTTGAAGACATGTGTGCTTGTATTTTACTTATTTCTACTATTAATATTTTACAAATTATTCAACTTTTTCTACAAAGATTTTCCCATTTGAAATGCACTGGACAAACTTCAAATCTTTCTACAAACCTTCTACAAACTTTCTACAATTTAAACCACTTCTACTACCACTACAGACTTCATACAAATTTCAAATTGTACACAAGACTTTAAACTATTAAACTCGTATTTAACTTTTTGACAAATCTTTTACCGTTTTTAAAATATCCAACCTCAAAGTTGAGCAAATTTTCACTCAGGGGCCAACTGACATTCTAGGTGCACCTAACTGCTAGGGCCTGGCAGTTGGGCCTGGTTGCTTGGCAACCTCAAGTCAGAGGGGGGAGAGGCTGTTCTCACTGTTTCTTCAGCTAATGTTCGACTTTTTTCTACAATATTTCACAGTTTTCAGCAATTCTACCTTTTCATACACATTTCTACAGTATTATACAACATTGTACCACCTCATACTATTCTCCCATTTCATTCAATATTCTACAATTCTACCTTTTCTTACAAATTTTTTTACAGTATGATACAACATTGTACCACTTCATACTATTCTACTCACACACACACACACACACACACACACACACACACACACACACACACACACAAACAGACAGACTTTTTCTGCAAATTCTTGACCATTCATTCTCATAGTTTTATGCATATACTGCAGTACATTCAGCAGATTTCGGAAATCACTTCAGCCATTAGCATTCACACTGTATTTTCGCAGGAAATGCAATTTTCTAGTTATTATTTTTCTTCTTCCGTGCATCCCTACTACTCCCACAAATTTTGTCCCACAAAAATAAAACTTATATCACTAGATTCAGCTCGTTGAAGACATGTGTGCTTGTATTTTACTTATTTCTACTATTAATATTTTACAAATTATTCAACTTTTTCTACAAATATGTTTTTCCCATTTGAAATGCATTGTACAAACTTCAAATCTTTCTACAAACTTTCTACAAACATTCTACAATTTAAACCACTTCTACTACTACTACAGACTTCATACAAATTTCAAATTGTACACAAGACTTTAAACTATTAAACTTGTATTTAACTTTTTTACAAATCTTTTACCGTTTTTAAAATATCCGACCTCAAAGTTGAGCAAATTTTCACTCAGGGGCCAACTGACATTCTAGGTGCACCTAACTGCTAGGGCCTGGCAGTTGGGCCTGGTTGCTTGGCAACCTCAAGCCAGAGGGGGGAGAGGCTGTTCTCACTGTTTCTTCAGCTAATGTTCGACTTTTTTCTACAATATTTCACAGTTTTCAGCAATTCTACCTTTTCATACAAATTTCTACAGTATTATACAACATTGTACCACTTCATACTATTCTACTCACACACACACACAAACAGACAGACTTTTTCTACAAATTCTTGACCATTCATTCTCATAGTTTTATGCATATCCTGCAGTACATTCAGCAGATTTCGGAAATCACTTCAGCCATTAGCATTCACACTGTATTTTCGCAGGAAATGCAATTTTCTAGTTATTATTATTTTTCTTCTTCCGTGCATCCTTACTACTCCCACAAATTTTGTCCCACAAAAATAAAACTTATATCACTAGATTCAGCTCGTTGAAGACATGTGTGCTTGTATTTTACTTATTTCTACTATTAATATTTTACAAATTATTCAACTTTTTCTACAAAGATTTTCCCATTTGAAATGCATTGGACAAACTTCAAATCTTTCTACAAACCTTCTACAAACTTTCTACAATTTAAACCACTTCTACTACCACTACAGACTTCATACAAATTTCAAATTGTACACAAGACTTTAAACTATTAAACTCGTATTGAACTTTTTTACAAATCTTTTACCGTTTTTAAAATATCCGACCTCAAAGTTGAGCAAATTTTCACTCAGGGGCCAACTGACATTCTAGGTGCACCTAACTGCCAGGCCCTGGCAGTTGGGCCTGGTTGCTTGGCAACCTCAAGCCAGAGGGGGGAGAGGCTGTTCTCACTGTTTCTTCAGCTAATGTTCGACTTTTTTCTACAATACTTCACAATTTTCAGCAACTCTACCTTTTCATACAAATTTCTACAGTATTATACAACATTGTACCACTTCATACTATTCTCCCATTTCATTCAATATTCTACAATTCTACCTTTTCTTACAAATTTTTTTACAGTATGATACAACATTGTACCACTTCATACTATTTTACTCACACACACACACACACACACACACACACACACACACACACACACACACAGACAGACTGTTTCTGCAAATTCTTGACCATTCATTCTCATAGTTTTATGCATATCCTGCAGAACATTCAGCAGATTTCGGAAATCACTTCAGCCATTAGCATTCACACTGTATTTTCGCAGGAAATGCAATTTTCTAGTTATTATTTTTCTTCTTCCGTGCATCCCTACTACTCCCACAAATTTTGTCCCACAAAAATAAAACTTATATCACTAGATTCAGCTCGTTGAAGACATGTGTGCTTGTATTTTACTTATTTCTACTATTAATATTTTACAAATTATTCAACTTTTTCTACAAAGATTTTCCCATTTGAAATGCATTGGACAAACTTCAAATCTTTCTACAAACCTTCTACAAACTTTCTACAATTTAAACCACTTCTACTACCACTACAGACTTCATACAAATTTCAAATTGTACACAAGACTTTAAACTATTAAACTCGTATTTAACTTTTTGACAAATCTTTTACCGTTTTTAAAATATCCAACCTCAAAGTTGAGCAAATTTTCACTCAGGGGCCAACTGACATTCTAGGTGCACCTAACTGCTAGGGCCTGGCAGTTGGGCCTGGTTGCTTGGCAACCTCAAGCCAGAGGGGGGAGAGGCTGTTCTCACTGTTTCTTCAGCTAATGTTCTACTTTTTTCTACAATATTTCACAGTTTTCAGCAATTCTACCTTTTCATACACATTTCTACAGTATTATACAACATTGTACCACTTCATACTATTCTCCCATTTCATTCAATATTCTACAATTCTACCTTTTCTTACAAATTTTTTTACAGTATGATACAACATTGTACCACTTCATACTATTCTACTCACACACACACACACACACACACACACACACACACAAACAGACAGACTTTTTCTGCAAATTCTTGACCATTCATTCTCATAGTTTTATGCATATACTGCAGTACATTCAGCAGATTTCGGAAATCACTTCAGCCATTAGCATTCACACTGTATTTTCGCAGGAAATGCAATTTTCTAGTTATTATTATTAGTGTGAATGCTGACAAGCATTCACACTATTGTTCTTCTAATCTTTATTATTTATTATTTTTCTTCTTCCGTGCATCCCTACTACTCCCACAAATTATGTCCCACAAAAATAAAACTTATATCACTAGATTCAGCTCGTTGAAGACATGTGTGCTTGTATTTTACTTATTTCTACAATTAATATTTTACAAATTATTCAACTTTTTCTACAAAGATTTTCCCATTTGAAATGCATTGGACAAACTTCAAATCTTTCTACAAACCTTCTACAAACTTTCTACAATTTAAACCACTTCTACTACCACTACAGACTTCATACAAATTTCAAATTGTACACAAGACTTTAAACTATTAAACTCGTATTTAACTTTTTGACAAATCTTTTACCGTTTTTAAAATATCCGACCTCAAAGTTGAGCAAATTTTCACTCAGGGGCCAACTGACATTCTAGGTGCACCTAACTGCTAGGGCCTGGCAGTTGGGCCTGGTTGCTTGGCAACCTCAAGCCAGAGGGGGGAGAGGCTGTTCTCACTGTTTCTTCAGCTAATGTTCTACTTTTTTCTACAATATTTCACAGTTTTCAGCAATTCTACCTTTTCATACACATTTCTACAGTATTATACAACATTGTACCACCTCATACTATTCTCCCATTTCATTCAATATTCTACAATTCTACCTTTTCATACAAATTTCTACAGTATTATACAACATTGTACCACTTCATACTATTCTACTCATACACACACACAGAAAGACCCCCCCCCCCCCACACATAGAGTCAGACACCCTCCACACCCCTGATGCTGTTTTATACAACACACACCACACTCACACCCCCTTCACACATACACACACACACACACACTCACACACCCCTCACATTCACACCCCCCTCACACATACACACGCACAGTCAGACACCCCCCCCCCACACACACACATACTCAGACACACAAACCCACACACACATACTCAGACTCACACACACATACTCAGACACACACACACACCCACACACATACTCAGACCTCCCCACACACATACACATACTCAGACACACACATACACACACATACTCAGACACACACACACCCACACGCATACTCAGACCTCCCCACACACATACACCCCCACACACATACACACACACACACACACCCCTCACATATACACACACACACACCCCCCATACACACACTCACACCCCCCTCACACATACACCCCCCATACACACACTCACACCCCCCCACACACATACACATACTCAGACACACACATACACACACACACACACCCCTCACATATACACACACACACACTCACACACCCCCCATACACACACTCACACCCCCCTCACACATACACCCCCCATACACACACTCACACCCCCCCCCCCCACAGACACACAGACTCAGACACACACCCCCAAACACATACTCAGACACACACACACACACACACATGCTCTCTCTCTCCCTCTCACTCTCTCTGTTGTCTGCTGTCAGGTGTGTAGGTGTATGTCTGACTTGTTTGATTCGGCCACAGCATCAAACAAGTCAGACATACACCTACACACCTGACAGCAGGTGTGTAGGTGTCAGGTGTGTGTCTGACTTGTTTGATGCTGTGGCCGAATCAAACAAACCACTGTATAATGGAAGGAGCTAGGGCACCACACCATGATGTATTTTATTATTCTGAGAAAATGTTGCCCATAGTAGACTAATGATGCACATTACTGATGGATTCATAAGACATTTTAATAAGAATGCAGTAGATGTCCGCAGCTCAATACAGCACAACTCACCACTCTTCCTCCAGCAGCCTACTCATTGCGGGGAAGCCCTGATGAGTCGAGTACAGTAGATTTCCGCAGCTCAAGGATGAAAATGTTAATAAGAACTGAGCATTCAATGGAGTAATAATCAGACATTTTCATCCTTGAGCTGCGGAAATCTACTGCACTCGGTAATCGACTTGTCAGGGCTTCCCCACAGCGAGCAGGCTGCTGGAGGAGAGGGTGAGTTGTGCTGTGTTTTTAATACAAATCCAGCAAAGCTAGCAGATGTTTGATGCTTCATACTGTGTGCTGGGACTGTACATGTACTGTTGCTGAAGTTTGGTGCTGTTCTCACCATTATTTGTGGCTTTTTGATGGCGGTTTCTAGTTGGAGACATAAGCTGCAGTGTTTTGTTATCATACGCTCTTTTCTGAGGTTGCTAAATCTAGCTAAGCTAGCGGTCAGCTAACCTGACCTCTCGAGGGGCAGTCGTACTCGGTGTCAAGGTGTGTTAGACCATGGATTAAATTTACACCGGAATATCCCTTTAAAGTGTAGTGTAGTCTCTATTGTCTGTATTTTTTGTATGTCAAAATTGGATCCAGAGGCAACCAAAAAATTGAAGAATTGATACAATCAAAACATTTACATGGATTAAAGTGAAAAAAAATCTTCTGACTGAAATTTTATTCGCGCTACAGCCAAGTCACGTGCAGTGTGTGAAACATGTTCCAGGTTAGGTTACTTGACACCTGCTTAAGAAATACAAATGTATAAGACTTCAGCACCAAATGCAGCCACCACGTTTAAATGCTCGACCAAAACTGTTTTACAGGAGGAGGATTTTAAACAGCTGTTCTTTTGCATCTATTGCAATTTTTTGTTGTCTTTTCAATTAGTTTTTTTTTTTTTTTGCAAAGCTTGTCTCATATTTTACTCTCTAAAGAAAAATGAAGCATCTACATAACTTTTAATTACATGTTTTTATTTTTCCTATTATTTCAAGTAAACCTTTTATATATATGGATGGCATGTAAACGGGTCAGGGGTGAAAAAGGTGATAAGGATATTATCCCTCTAGGGGGGTCCGGGGCAAAATTTTGAATATTCCATATTTTAAAGCATCAAACTGATGCATTTTGAGATGCCTTTTTTGCCAACCTGGGGAGAGCTGGAAGACTTAACTTCAGCCATGAATCAAAATGATTATGGCCTCCTTACTAAGTATTTTGCAAGACATTTCATGCCAGCCTGTCACTGGGTCTAACATTTACAGCATATGAGGCACAATGTGGTAAGGGCTTAATGCATATAGGGATGCAGACCACCATCAGAAGCTGAAAGCACTCCTCAGGATACGCTACTATACCGTTAACGTTAGCCTAACATTAGCTAGATATGGTTACTAAAGTTAGATGCTAGCTTGTATACAAGCTAGCATAACGGTAGCGTTAGCTAGTGCTAATCATTTTCCACCGGAGCTTTAGTGCTAGCTGTCAAACGTTGCGTTCTCTCCTGCTGTGTTCAACGACTCAATTCATCAAGCTGTAGCTAACGTTAGCTAAGCCTATGTCAACAGAATTCAGTCAGGTAAAATCGCCGAGGCCAGGAGTGCTTTCAGCCTCTGATGGTGGTCTGCATCCCTTGACGTGTACGCTCTGGTCAGCACGAGCGAAACGAACTGCTTGTAAACCAATCAGGTCCCTTTTGGCACGCGCACCTGTTCGCAGTGCACTGAATCGGCTGTATTCGAAACCAGCTGCTAAAAGCTGTTTTAATTCTCGCTTTAGCGCTGTTAATACATCACTTTCTTAAGTTTTAATATTTTTTTATGCGAGAAAATACCTATTTAGATCCTTAATATGTGATTAGTTTATCCAAATGACGCCTGTTTGTAAATTTGTTCCGACGTTTTCGGAAATGTGAAGAGCCACCAGTGGGACCAGCGCTCCGGGAGGTCTCAGAGACAGCAGCCCGTCTCCTGATGTGATGGGCCGGTCAACCTTCGTCGTCATCCCGGGTGTGACAGCGAGCACCTACATTCCGCTCGGGTCACGCGCGCACGCGCAATGTACACAATATCATTGGCTCTACAGTCTGACAATCTGCCAATAAAAATGTCAGCAGCGGATCACCCCCCAAATGACGGAAATCCGTCGTAGCGACGGAGAACTTTAATCCATGCATTTATTTTTAACAGAACAGTCACGACAAACAACAATATTGAAGTAAAAAAAATAATCTAAACAGTAGAAAAAGTGTGTGTGTGTGTGAAAATGTTGAAGAACTATTTACAAAATGTGTGTGTGTGTGTGTGTGTGTGTGAAAATGTTGAAGAACTATTTACAAAATGTGTGTGTGTGTGTTTGTGTGTGTGTGTGTGTGTGTGTGTGTGAAAATGTTGAAGAACTATTTACAAAATGTGTGTTCTAAATTTCTGCCTGAAGCATCTCTGCCTCAGGCTCTTGCTGGACTTGTGCCACCTCTGCCCCTACAACTTTCCGTCCTACTACTTTAAGATTTGCAATTAAGGGGGGGCTGTCTAATTTCAGGAGCTCCTCTTCCAAAGGAAGCCACAAGTCCTCCCTAATCAGGAGGATGCTGTCTCCTTCGGTGAGGAGCTGGAGCATCCCCTCCTCCAACACCATGGGTGTTGCCCCAAGGACGCCAACTTTTTTCAGCAGCGAGGTTGTGACCTGTAGGAAAGAAACATTAGCTCAAATAGAAAGGTCCCAAGCATGTTTTAGGATACATATTTGTGAAATTTCATCATTTCATCATAAAATTAATCATATTTTTTTTCTTATTCCATTATCTCAATATAAGTTAAGTCTAGTGCCCATCTGAATTGTATCTATCTATCCTCCATATCAGAGAAAAAGTAAATGTGTTTACACAATAGTTTATGGCAACAAACCATGAAGCAAAATGATGATGATGTCACAGTGCATCACATTGACACTGACATTTATTAATCAGACCATTCACAATAATCACTCAAAATCCAAACATCTAGGAAAAGCTTTTTATGCACCAGTCTGATCTAAGTCATCTATGTTCTGTCTGTCTGTTTGTCTGCCTGTCTGCCTGTCTGCTTGTCTATCTGTCTGTTAACCTCTGTCTGTCTGTCTGTCTGTCTGTCTGTCTGCTTGTCTGTCTGTCTGTCTGTCTGTCTGCCTGTCTGCTTGTCTGTCTGCTTGTCTGTCTGTCTGTTAACCTGTATGTCTGTCTGTCTGCTTGTCTATCTGTCTGTTAACCTGTCTGTCTGCTTGTCTGTCTGTCTGTCTGTCTGTCTGTCTGTCTGCTTGTCTATCTGTCTGTTAACCTGTCTGTCTGCCTGTCTGCTTGTCTATCTGTCTGTTAACCTGTCTGTCTGTCTGTCTGCCTGTCTGCTTGTCTATCTGTCTGTTAACCTGTCTGCCTGTCTGTCTGTCTGTCTGCCTGTCTGCTTGTCTGTCTGTCTGTCTGCCTGTCTGCTTGTCTGTCTGCCTGTCTGCTTGTCTGTCTGTCTGTCTGTCTGCCTGTCTGCTTGTCTGTTAACCTGTCTGTCTGTCTGTCTGCTTGTCTGTCTGCTTGTCTGTCTGTCTGTCTGTTAACCTGTCTGTCTGCCTGTCTGCTTGTCTGTCTGTCTGTCTGCTTGTCTGTCTGTCTGTCTGTTAACCTGTCTGTCTGTCTGTCTGCTTGTCTGTCTGCTTGTCTGTCTGTCTGCTTGTCTGTCTGCTTGTCTGTCTGTTAACCTGTCTGTCTGCCTGTCTGCTTGTCTGTCTGTCTGTCTGCTTGTCTGTCTGTCTGTCTGTGAACCTGTCTGTCTGTCTGTTAACCTGTCTCTCTGTCTGCCTGTCTGCTTGTCTGTCTGTCTGTCTGCCTGTCTGCTTGTCTGTCTGTTAACCTGTCTGTTAACCTGCCTGTCTGCTTGTCTGTCTGTCTGTTAACCTCTCTGTCTGTCTGTCTGTCTGTCTGTCTGTCTGCTTGTCTGTCTGTCTGTCTGTCTGTCTGTCTGTCTGCTTGTCTGTCTGCTTGTCTGTCTGTCCGTCTGTCAAGTTCCTGTCTTTGGAGTCAGTACGAGAAAAGAACGAAGAACGTACCTCAACTGCAGTGTAGTCTGTCGTGGCCAGGGAGTAGCCATATCCCCCCTCTGTCCCTCTGACGTGGCTGACTGTAATCTGGCAGCCTTCCGTCAGAGGGAACAACGTAGCCTCCCGCCAGAGTGACAAAGTCACCCGTGTGTTGTCCTTTAAATAATATAATACAAAAATATATGGATTATTTTTATGCTCCCTTAGCAAATATTTCCTTCAGATCAAAACCTATACCCAACTCATTCAGCCATTATGTTACATTAGATACTTACAACATTAGGCATACACACCTTCTAGCAAAACTTGTCTAATAATGAATATAAAAATGAAATCCTCTGTCCTGTCACTTGTGTAGTAATCCATATAACTGTGTGTTTCAATTTAGTGTTAGATCTTAAATGACAGAGCAGACACACACACACACACACTCACCTACACACACACACACACACACCTACCTGTTGCAGAGACACTGTGCGCATGGGCACTGGTGTGGTCGTGTTCCTGACGTTCGCCCTCTTAATTTCAGATATCTGAACAACAGGGATAATATTGTGTTTGAGTGAATTATACCTTTATACTACCAAGACCACAATATGAACAATATTTGTATTTCTTCATTTATTAAGGCAATTAATTAAATGACCACACCAATAAAATAATGAACTGACCTGCAGGACCTCTCCCTCCACCGTGAGCAGCCCCCTAACCTCCCTTGAGGCCAGGGGTGTCACTGCTGATGGTGGCTGCAGCAGCAGTTCTACCCTGGCCCTGGTGTTGTTACTCACATGGAGTGGAGTAGTCCTGTAGAATCTGGTTGTTTTTGTTATATTTATGGCATACGGGGGGTCCTCTCCCTCAACGTGTAGCCTGCCATGAAATATGTTTCCTCTCTGAGGTGTTCTACAAACCCCTCAAAGATAGTGATTTTTTGTACCTCTTCCCCATCACTGATTATGGCAACTCGGTTTTTCTTCTGGCAAAGTGGCTTCACGTTGCCATTTTCCTGGAAGTCCCATGCAAGGACTTTCACCGACTCCTTCAAGCCCAGGACCACAACCCGTATGGTGGGTGGCCGGGCGTATGGGCTCTCTGGCCTGGTATTTAAGATTTTTGTCAATGACATTCTGAAATAAACAAACACAGAAAGACTTAAGTTAATGCTAATAGTTCTCTATTTCTCCTGGAAGTAATTTGACAGCTCAAACAAGACTTCAACTTTTTTAGCCCATTCAATCTCTCATTTTTCAGCCTTTCTGCTATTTCAGCTTTCTCATACATTCAGCTTCATGTGCATCCTATGTCTTCACAGCTCTCAAGCCTTTTCAGCTTCTTAAAATATTCAGCTTCTGCCTTTTCAGCTTTTTAAAAATTCAGCTTTATGTTCACAGTATATGCAGTAATAAAGCAGTACAAGTGAAATCCACAGCATTAAATACAAACAAGCCTGATGATACACAAATGGGGATCAAAACATATTTCAAAAATATTTACAAAATAATTTCAAATATATTCATGTGAACATTACGACTTTATTGCACATTACTACACAGATTATTAGATAAATCATACATCAAACGTTGATAGTTGTTCAGTTATTGAAACTAATTTAAATATATTGTAATACATTGTGAAAACGTGATTGAATAGCTTGCCTATGCATATTTTATTGCCAAAATAGCATTTAAAAAATGAATGATTCAGATTAAACTGAATCTGATGACGTTACATGATATAAACATAACTCAAGTGACATGAATTTAATGGAACTGAACATTATTAACTTAAAATCCCAGAAAACATGGAGAGGAATAAAGTACACCAATTGAAATTAGGGATATTTTAGCCTATAATATTTTATTTTATACGTTAATATTTAAAAATATATATATTTTGTGAATATGTTTGGTCCCCTAACCAATTTTGACTAGCATACGCTGTTGTGTTGATAAGGCAGCGTTTTTGACAATACTTCCTTTCTAGTCATTTGTAGTGGCAAATCATCTCTGCAGCCTGAATGACAAGATGGATTAATTCAATTTCACACATTTAACGCTATTCAAAACACAACTTTACATTATCATAATATACTGAATACTTTTAGTCGTAGAACAAAGTCACCATCTTAGCAACAAACATACAGAGTGTTGTTGTGATTTGCCACAGACAACAGGTGTAAAAGTTGTATACAGAAAACTCTCAGCACACACCCCTAGGCTATTAGTATCAACACACCAATCTGTTACAGGAGTAAATGGAGAGAACACGCCACTGTGCTATTGACCCTCATTGCCACTTAACCATCTTAATACTAGAATCCATGAAAAAAAAAAACTTGCCTCCACCTCCACCGTCATGAGGCCCTGCACAGCTTTGCACTCCCTCCAGTGTGTCACAGGTGAGGCAAGGTGAATCTGGGCCTGGACAGCTTTCTGATGCTCCTGACTGATGATCATATCTGCTGTTCGGCACACAAGCATAATTTGGTCCAATGTGTCCAATTTTGGTTTTTTCATTTTCAGCAAAACTGTGTCAAGAATATACATCTACGTTACGTGAACTAGGTGAAACAAAATGTTGGTTGAAATTTAGCATAACCAGCAGTCAGATAATATGAGGTTAATGCTAAACATAGGCTGAGTTGCCGTTAGCCGTTAAACTACAAGATTTCCTCAGTTGGCTTTCACAGTAAACTTTTACTAACGTTACATGATTCCACTAACCTGACTCTCGCCAGATGCATTTTCGTGGAACAAAATTCATCTGGCGAGAGTCAGGTTATGATTCCACAGCCTCAGGGGGATGAATCCCTGTACCACAATAATGTGGACAGATGGACACTGTTCTTCAGAACCACTGACATTGACATTACAGATGACCTTCACAGAGAGGGAGAGGCCCAGCTGCTCTCCAAGAATTTAACTATACATATTTTTTTCCAATCTGGAAGACATCATTGTCTTGTATGTGTATGATGCCACTGTTCTCCTCCTCCTCCTCCACAGGCCCCGAGGATCTCTGCATGTTGATGACGTGTTCTGGCTTCTGTTGAAAGACATAAACATATTGCTTGATATCAGCATTTTCCCAAAGAGAACAGGTAATTGATATATATACATATATACATATACATATACATATTAGGCCTGCACGATTAATCGTATTTTCATCGTCATCGCGATGTGAACATGCGCGATAAACCCATCGCAAAAGCTGGTCTGAAGTGCGATAAGTTTTGTTCACATCCGCCATGCTTTCACACTCAGCGTGCTGACATTTGGCCAATCAGATGCGGCCCTTGACACATGGGCAATGCATGCACACCGTTTAGCCAATCAGATGACGCCCAGCTCTGCTCACGTTCCTGCGTGAAAATTAGCTAGCCAGAGTAAACAGGATGTCGGAGGCAGGAGAGCAGAGCGGTGAAAATGCCGACGAAACGCTTGTGGCAAAAAGAAATAGCAGCTCCGCGATTTGGAGATACTTTGGACTTAAGCCAGAAGACAATTTACAGACCCAGGTACTGTGCAGGACCTGCAGAACAGCTGTAGCAACGTCCAGAGGTAACACCACCAACCTCCATCACCACCTGCTGCACCGCCATAAAGAGCTGCACGAGCAATTTAAGGCCAGTCAGTCTCGAGTGCAAACGTCGAGCTGCAGGCAAGTAACGCGACCATCACTGCAGCAACAGTAACATGTGTACATTAATGTTATAAGTATTTATACGTAAGTTATGTATTTTTTTTATTTAATTGTCATCAGCTATTAAGTGTTTAAGAGTACCTCAAAGCAGGGAATCTATTAATGCAGAAAAATCTGAAAGACACAGGAACTGTATGCAAACTTAAATATTTTCTTATTTATCGCAAGTCATATCGTCATCGCAATATTGAAGGGTGACATCGCACATCGCACATTTTGCTCATATCGTGCAGGCGTAATACATATATATACATATATATATATATATATACATATATATATATATACACACATATATATATATATATACACATATATATATATATACACACATATATATATATATATATATACACACACATATACATATATATATATACACACATATACATATATATATACACACACATATATATATATATATACACACACACATATACATATATATATATATATATATATATATATATATATATATATATATATATATATATATATATATATATATATATATACATATACATACTAAATACACACGTGTACATTCATCATTCATACATATATAATCAGTGTTTCCCACAGAATCAAGACTTTCAGTTGTGGCGGTGGCTAGGGATGGGAATCGAGAACCTGTTCTTCTTCATAACCGGTGCCCAGTGAATTGATTCCTCGGAACTGTTAGCATGCCTGCTTAATGATTCTGCTTGTTGCAAATGTGTCATGACATCACACACGCACTGCGTTGTTTTGGTTCAGGACGCAGCAAACATGGCGTTGAGGCAACAACCCATGGGCAGATATTGCCCATCTTTCAGAAACTGAGCAAACATTACACAGTGCAGGCAGACGACTCTGCATTTGTCAGAGGCATCAAGGAGAACATCTGGAATGATCTTTTCAGTCACTGACACATAATGATGAATTACTATATGACAATTCTCGTGTCTCTCACGTGAAGCCTCCTGTCAGTCACTCTGTCTCTGTGTGGGGAGGCGGGCCCTGCACCTGCACCTGCACCTCAGAGTGCAGCAGGAGAACGCCGTGAGGAGCAGCGAGCCAGAGGTAACACTAGTCGAGATTTGGAGGAATAACAACAAACATGGAATTGGTGTCAAAGCTGAACGTGACAGCTGCAGTGTGTCAAAAGCCCAACTGAAAATGGAAGGCCTTGTGGGTCTGTCTATCCATCAGTCTGTCTGTCTGTCTGTATGTATATAGGTAGTTAGAAATCTTCCCTGCCAATTGATAATGCATCACTGAAGGTGTTTATGGGATCAAAAACAAAAAAAACTACCTCTAGAGAACATTAGGGAACATTACCTATACGTTTTACCTACTTTGTAATAACTCACTGCTTCCTCTCGGCAGAGCCACCCCTGACACTGCCTCCAGCACAGAGCTCTTCCCCAAGCTTTGGTCTCTGATCAGGGCGATGGTAGGCAGCGCCAAGTCCCTCTCTACACCCAGAGAGCGGAGAGAGTCAATGAGGTCAATGTAGGGACGAACCCTCTCCTCATACTGCTGGTTCAGGGGTTAGGTGATATTCCTTGCCTGGATAAAACGGACATTGTAAGGAAAGGACTCAAAAGTACCAAAATACACTGTTAAGTATATCCATTGTGGGGCTTGTTCATACTTTTTCATCCATCTCTGTTTAAGCAGCTCTTGATCATCATCCAGTCAGCCCTGAGCTTTACTTGAACCAGGTTCTTCTGGGACATGTCAGACTTCATCTCTAATCAAACAAGTATTAAAAATGACAATACAACAACAATACTAGTACACCTATCTTAGTCACTGAGAGTACCCTACACATCGAATGTTGCTCCGACTAAGACCCCCCCGCCACACACACACACACACACACACACGCGCGCACACAGACACCATTGCGTGCGCATCGATCGCTACGGCGGTAAAATTACCAGCGCGTGCGGACGGTTTTTAACAGTTTGACCTACAACCGTTGACATAGGCACACATCCACATCCTAACCGCAAGAACAAGTAAGTGACTAAATATCTAAGTGACTGTAAATATATGTTCTTTACGTGTAAATACTTTCGTTTTATCTGCCACGTCTTTCCTGACAATTCCTGCTTCTTCTTCCGCATTCCCGGACGTATTCATTCATATTCCAATCGACCTGTAAGTAATTTAGCCAATGACAGCTAGCTCGACCCATAAATTAATTTATGAACACTGGGCTTTCTTTGGTGAACTGGGCCACTTCAGCAAACACCCCTTCATTCTCAGCAAAACTGTGTCAATAATATACATTTACTTTATGTGAACTATGTGACAATTAAATGTTGGTCTAAATTGACCGTTACCGGCAGTCAGATAATATGAAGTTAACGCTAAACTTAGGATGAGTTGTCATTAGCAGCCTATGTTAGCAGGCTAAACTACGGGGTTTTCTCAGTTGGCTTTCACAATTAACTTCAATTACTAACGCTACATGATTCCTGTGGTTTAGGACCTTTTAACGTTATACCATTAGTAACATGGGTCAGTACAGCCAAAAGGGTATATGGCAGGGGTCGGCAACCTTTAACACCCAAAGAGCCATTTGGACCCGGTTTCCACGGAAGAGAAAACACTGGGAGCCGCAAATACTTCTAAATGACGATAACACTGTATATATTGCTTTTTATTACCTTTACACTTTGTATAAACAACCATAGTGTGTTGCTTATGAAATCCATGAAGTGCTACAGAGAAAATACAATTCCATTTATGTAACGAACACATTTTGAACATTTTGAATTCTTGAAAAAATAATAACAAAAAAAAAAGCAACACGCCGAGTTGAAGGTCTCTTTCAAATGAATTAAAAAGCTGAACTTAAATTATCCATGTAGCAAACAAAAGCAAAAAAATGCTGTGAGCCGTCATCCTTATATCGCCTTTGGGCTTTCGGAGCGTGTAGCGGAGCCTTGACCTGAATTAAAAAAATAAATTGGGAAAAAAAGCACTATGTCACTAAACAATGAAAAATAAATATTTGCAAAATATCTGCATAAATATTTATTTTACCTGGTTAATGGGACTTCTGCTCCTGAACCTCTGCGCACAGCATCTGCAAATCGGGGCTGTACGAAGTCACTTTCACCTTTACGCAGGACTGTAAGCTGTCGTCTGTGAGGCGTGAGCGGTGTTTGTTTTTCACGTAGTTCATGGTGGAGAATAGCTGCTCACATACATATGTGGATCCGAAGATCGACAGGACTCCAAATGCATATTTCTTCATGTTTATGTAGGTGTCGGGGATGGCGTTCCATGTTTCAAACACGAGTTTGTCCGGTCTTGGAAGGTTCTCAATATCACTCCATTTGTGATTCTGAACAAGAGTGGCCTTCTGACGGGCAACATCTTCAAGATCCTCTGTCAAGCGTTTGAATTTGGACACCCACATGTCTTTGTCAGCTATGTCAGCTAGCTCCAGCTCCAGATCAGGTTGACTTACACCTGCAAATGCAGTCACATTTAACAGGGATGGATCGATGGTCAGGGGAGTGACGGGGAAGGACAATGTGGTTTTTTCCTCTCTGAACTCACGGAATCGTTTCCCAAATGATGCTTGCATTGTGGTGATTGCAGACTGCAAATACTCTGAATTTATCACCTTGTGTGCTTGTTTGAACTCCCTTAAAGAGGGGAAGTGAGACAGTGTGCCTCTCTGTAAATCTCTGGCTAAAACTGTCAGTTTGTTCTCAAACGCTAACACCTCCTCCAGCATGTGTAGCGCTGTGCCTCCTCTCCCCTGAAGAGTTGTGTTCAGCGTGTTCAGGTTCGCTGTCATGTCCACCATGAAGTGCAGCTTTTCCAGCCACTCTGGCTGTTCCAGCTCAGGAAAGGTGAGCCCTTTGCTGCTCATGAAAGTTTTCACCTCTCCCAGACATGCAGCAAAACGTTTCAGCACCTCTCCTCTGGACAGCCACCGGACTCTGTTATGCAGCAGGAGATCAGAGTACGTGCTCTCCACCTCATCCAGTAACGAACGGAACTGACGGTGATTTAAAGCTTTTGCCATTATTTTATTGATAATCTGAATGACAAGATTCATGACCTCTGTGCATTCTGGAGGAAAAGTTTGCGCGCACAATGCCTCTTGGTGCAGGATGCAGTGAAACGTCAGCAGCTTTCTATCCAGTGACTTCTGCAGCAAGGCCACAAAGCCCCTGTGTGCTCCAGTCATATTCGGTGCCCCATCAGTAGCCACTGACACAAGGTGGGTTGTTTTTATTTCTTTGGCTCTTAAACAATCAAGCACTGCCTCACAGATGTCCTCCCCCGTGTCTGGCATTTTAGCGGTATCAGCTCAACCATTTCTTCCTGTGGTCCAGCAGAGTTCACATATCGGCAGAACAGCGCTATTTGTTCAATGTCACTTTTGTCTTTGGACTCATCACAGGCGATTGAGTACGCTGCAGCTGAATTGATGTCTTTGATTTGCTGTTTTGTGATATTTTCTGCCATTTTTATGGTTCTGTCTTTGACAGTCTTCGCAGAGAGAGGCATCTCTCTGATGTTCTGCACAATTTCACTCTTGTTTTTAAAGTCTGCGAATAGGTGTTCTGAAATCTTAATGAATGACTCTTTCATATATTCTCCGTCTGTGAACGGTTTCCCATGCCTGACTATTTCCTGAGCGGCCACAAAACTTGCATATGTAGTTGAATTTGCAGACTTCACCCACTTCTTGAATTGATTTTTTGTCAGATCAGCTTTCCGCATCAGTTCCGAAACAGCTTTTTTTCTCTCTTCTCCCTCCGGATATTTTTCAGCAAAGGCTCTGTGTTTATTTTGGAAATGTCTTGCGACATTTGACCTTTTATTGTTAGCCAGTCTTTCTCCACAAATTAGGCATATTGGTAGGCCACTCTCGCCAGAGGTAAATGCAAATGAATCTTCCCAGGCATCATTAAATGTTCTATTTTCTTCAGATATTTTTCTTTTCTTACAATTCTCCATACTTGGCCTACCTGGGGTTGAAAGTCTCAATGAATGGACGATGTTTTGGCGGCTAAACCGGCTTCCGCGAGTGTGACGCTTATTTTGAGCGACGAAAAATCACAAAATATTATTTTATTTTAATATATCAAGATCACAATAATCTTCCAATTTAGAACTAAAATAATTTAAAAAGAACTAACACAAATAAAATACACTTAAATTAAATAGGTATGTAAGGTAGTTGCTTTGGGTGGTCAGAAGACGGCGCTCTTGTTACATGTATGGCCTGGGGCGATTAAGCTGTTTGTCCCTTGAAGGACACCATATATTTGTGACCCCTGTTTTGGCGCGGTTCGCGTCTTTTGTACCGGAGGTTTCAGTGTATGTTTGACTGAATGGTTGATCGGCGAGAAATAAACGCGGTCCGAGCCGCAAATACAAAGAAAACCTGTGTCCGACCTGTCCCTCCTTCACACCCATCACAACTAAAAACAACACAACGCAGAGTCCCCGGGTGTAGAGAGGTTGTCGCACACGGGCCGGGTTACACTTATAATTTATTTTCCCAAGCCACGCAGAGCCACAGTATAAGGATGAAAGAGCCGCATGCGGCTCCGGAGCCGCGGGTTGCCGACCCCTGGTATATGGCAATATATCCGAAGACCTTTAACTCAAGGCTTGACAGTGGGCAGCCATGGCAACAACCCCGAGCTGGAGACAACAGAGCCATCAATGCAACAACGCGATTGGCAGATAGGTTTCCTCTCTACAGGCTCTCTAGGTTCAACAAACCACACGATTGGACCTTGGGGTGTGGGGGCGGGATATAAATCAAATAACCGTAATCTCTGGCTTTACGGACTTTTCTATTCACAATGCCTGAAGCGCTCTGTGTTGTCCATATGGCGCTTGAAAAGAGACGCAACCAGGAAACATTAACATATGTACAAAAACACCTTACCCACAACTTCGGGGCAAATCACATAATTATTTTTTTTAATTTACGCATAGTCCATCACAACAGTTAATCTATTAAACCATCGACTAAATTAGCTTTGTTGATCCGGGCTAACGCCTAGCTTCACGTTTGCGCAACTCGCATTAAAAACCCTCAACAAAATCGATGCAAAATACAAATACTGAATTCATTTTGGAGAACTAAAAAATGCAACGTGCCATATAATCACGCTTATTTACAATGCATCTTGCAAAACTTACCTGTGAAAGTCCTTTTATCGGACGAAAGTCCATTTTGTAGGGAGTTCGACAGCAACTGTGACGCTTGACGATTATCTCCACGCTGCAGGCAGAGACCAGGATGTCGTAAACCAACCGGGTGCAAACAGGGAACGAAGGCGTTGGTTCCGGTGTCGCACCAAATTCTGTGACCCTATGTGAATTTTGTTGCAAAATACGAATACAAAATTTCTGCAACATGCCATCGAATCAAGCTTCTGTACTATGCATCTTGCAAAACTTACCTGTAAAAGTCAATTTTGTTGGGAGCTCGACTGCAACTGCGACGTACAACGATGATCTCCAGGATGTCGTAAATCAACCGGGTGCAAACAGGGAACGAAGGCGTTGGTTCCGGTGTAACATCAAATTCTGTGACTTTACGTCACGCTATTTTATTATTATTCATTTAATGTATATATTCATTAAAATAACAATGACAATATTTAACTACATTTTCATTGAAAAAGGGTTATTATTATTATTATTATTATTATTATATTATTATTGTATAAATAGTACAAATAGACAAATGTACTTGTTGTAAGTCACTTTGGACAAAAGCGTCTGCTTAATGTCCTAAATGTTAATGTAAATGTATAATATTCTATTCCACCAAAACCACAGGTACCAAAATAAAGTATCCAATAAAGTAAGTTTTATCACATTCAACTTCTTCAGTCATTGCACAGCGTCCAAATGCTGAATAAACAAAATGTGCAGTGCAGTTACGTGTGTTGGCAGCTGGAATCCTTTATCAGGTCACTCTGATAAGACCTTTTACAGGTTCCAATTGTGTCTGTATCTGTATCTGACAAGATTAAACATTGAAATTACATTTTGTTGTTCTGATTCAGTTGTGTATTTTATTTCTCAATGTTTTTACCTTCAGGTGTGTCCTTTGTTATCAATGCTTCTTTAAATACAATGACTTTTTGCAGACAATGAATGGCTCTCAGAAATCTACTTGACACAAAAATCACCAACCCATATTACCGACCAGCACCCATCAAAATAAAAATTTTAAACCTGATTGACTGCCCAAAAGTTATTTCATGGGACTTTTCCCAATCAATGGTGCGCCCAGCTGCCACCAAAATAAACAAAGTGGCAGCAATCACTGATGGGGAAACCTGCTCGAAGATGACTGTCTTTGAGCAGTTTTCCACTAAATTCAAGTGTGGCAACACCTACATCATGAGAGGTCACACCATCAGAGGAAGCAGTCCCCCCTACTTTCTTGAGGTCGGTGCGACCACAATGTTCTTCAGAACAACTGACATGGATATCCCTGACAACCTCTACCAGCAAGCAGAGGCCCTGCTCCATCCACTGTCCCCTCTCACTCACCTCACTGAGGTCTTTAACAGCCAGGGCCTCATGAGTGTTGAGGGCCTGGTGGCGGAGGCAAGTTTTTTTCATGGCTTGTAGTATTAAGATGGTAAAGTGGCAGTGAGCGTCCATAGTGCTGTCGCAGGCAGGTTGGAATATCATTATAAAACATGTGAAACTGAATTTATCTATCTTGTCATTCAGGTATCTCTTGTGTTGAAAGTCACCTCCGGGAAGGAGTTCATCCCCCTGAGGAAACTGACCCTGCAGCAGGTAAGCTGAGAAGACATAGGTATTGTTCATGGGCAGGTAGAGATGGGGAAGAGGAAGAGGAGATGGGGAAGAGGAAGAGGAGATGGGGAAGAGAATGGGACAGAGGGACTCAAGGAGATGAACAATATGGGAAGGGGAAAGACGTGGGACATGGAGAGCAGATCCAGCTGCACAGAGGAGGAGGTGAGGAAAAAGAAGGGAGAGTAAGACAGAAGAAGAGAAGGAGGAGGAAGAAGAGAAGAAACCAGAAGACAACAGGAAAAACAAACTGTGTGCGTGCATGCCTGGCCCATATCCGAACTGACAGGATATGGGTCAGGCACAGACAAACTGAGGGGAACTGATGCTGAATCAGTTCAAACATATATTAGCAGGTGATGGACACGTAGATGGAGGGACAAAAACGAAGGGGCCAGAAGAGGGAGAAGAGCAGGAGGACGTGATAGATGAGATAGAGGAAGAGAAGGGCAGAAAGGAGGAAGACTAGCCAAGAGGAAGACCAGGGGCAGAAGGACGAGAGAAGATGAAGATGAGGTACAGCAGGAAGAGGAGGATGAAGAACAGAGAACAGGAAGAGGAAAAGATAGAAGGAGACATAGATAAAGCAGGAAAAAAGTGGGAGGAGGAAAAGATAGAGGTAGTATATAAGTGTTAAAAAATAAGTGTATTTCCCTATGTTTAACAGGGTGCAACACGAGTGGAGTCGTGCCTCTGGAGGGAGGCAGCAATTCTGCTGGCTTCTGTTGGGGATCGCCTCTCCGTGACCCACCTCAGAGCACACCAAAATGCCTCCCTGCACTCCACATGTAACACATGCTTCAAGGTACTGCCATCTTTCTGTTCATTTGTTAAACTCAAACTTTTTTCCGTATTTTTTATTTCAATGACTTTGAACCATACAAGACAAAGAAACATTTTATTAGGTTACCAAAAAAGAAATAACCAACAATTTCTCTATGAATGGAGTGTTAAAATATGAGTTAATGTTGGTCAGACTGAGTTAATGAGTGTTGAGAAGAACAGATGTCTGAAGACCCTGCTAAACCTACTGCCACCGAAACCTGACCCCAGATAAATGTTAAAGCTCATTGAAGTGAAAATGTGTGACCTAGAATGCAGAGGCTGGAGGCATTAGAACAGGTCAGAGGCATTTATTTAACTACAATAGCTGGGACATTGAGAGAGATCTGGCACAAAAGTAGTGAAGAGACTGGGTTGATCTAGCAGGAGTTGATGAGATGATGACATGCAGGTGCATCTCTCCTCTGCAGCAGCCACACCCACAGACACAGACACACCCACAGACACACCCACAGACACACCCACAGACACACCCACAGACACAGACACAGACACACCCACAGACACACCCACAGACACAGACACACCCACAGACACATTCACAGACACACCCACAGACACACCCACAGACACAGTCACAGACACACCCACAGACACAGTCACAGACACACCCACAGACACAGTCACAGACACACCCACAGACACACCCACAGACACAGACACACCCACAGACACAGTCACAGACACACACACAGACACAGACACACCCACAGACACACCCACAGACACACCCACAGACACAGTCACAGACACAGACACACCCACAGACACAGACACACCCACAGACACAGACACAGACACACCCACAGACACACCCACAGACACACCCACAGACACACCCACAGACACAGTCACAGACACACCCACAGACACAGACACACCCACAGACACAGACACAGACACACCCACAGACACACCCACAGACACACCCACAGACACAGACACACCCACACCCACAGACACACCCACAGACACAGACACACCCACAGACACAGTCACAGACACACCCACAGACACACCCACAGACACAGACACACCCACAGACACAGTCACAGACACACCCACAGACACAGACACACCCACAGACACACCCACAGACACAGACACACCCACAGACACAGACACACCCACACCCACAGACACAGACACACCCACAGACACAGACACACCCACAGACACACCCACAGACACACCCACAGACACAGTCACAGACACACCCACAGACACAGACACACCCACAGACACAGACACAGACACACCCACAGACACAGACACAGACACACCCACAGGCACAGACACACCCACAGACACACCCACAGACACACCCACAGACACACCCACAGACACACCCACAGACACAGACACACCCACAGACACAGTCACACCCACAGACACACCCACAGACACAGTCACAGACACAGGCACAGACACACACTAGGGAGAAGCAGGTGAGGGAGAAAGGAGGGGGAACAGAGGGGGAGAAAACACTAACAGCCAAACAGACAGCCACAGCAAATAATTTCATTTTGGCAAAGAAAATCTGTTCAATTTGTTATTCTGTATAGGAAAATGAGAATTTTGATCTCATGCCATATGTTTATTTCATCTCTCAACAGACACCAGAGACCGAGGAGAAGCAGGCGAGCATTGTTGGGGTGGTCGAGGAGCAGCTGGAGGAAGGCTTCTTCCAGCTGCTCCTCGATGACGACACCATCTGTGATATCGGGAATGACATCTGGGTGCCTGTGGCCGATGGCCTCAAGAAAGGGCCAATCAAAGTCAAAATGACAATAGAGGGAAAGTTGATTAAAAAAATCACTGTAATATGCAGTGAAGAATGAAAAGGGGGTCGAGTGGTGGGGGGGGGTTAAAAATAAGTTGTTGAATGTTAATGTTGAATTTAATCAGTTTGGGGGGGGGTTAAAAATAAGTTGTTGAATGTTTATGTTGAATGTAATCAGTTTTTAAACGTTCTGTTCAATGTTAATTTATGATGATTTTTTAAGATAAATAAAATTGTTATTATATGTTCACTTGTTTTTTTCACATGATTTCCATATATTAGTAGAAATAAATTACTAAAGTGTGTTTCGACTGTAAGCAGTAGCCAGCAGTCTCTGTGACAGCATCTTCGCAGCCCTGCAGCCTGTTGTGCCTATTTTGGGCTCTTATAGAAATGTACTTGCATACTGCCATGAAAATTACAGTTGTTGAAGTAGCTGTTCATAAAGTCCATGTGGGATCTCTGCCGTTTAGCAGGTGATGTTTTAGACTTCGAAAGGTCTCTTATTTTCCTGGCCAGCGCACAGCAGGTTGCTCCACTGTTTTCTGTTATCCAGAGAAGGTGCCCTGTAGCTCTGGAGAGAACTCTCAGACCTGTGTCTGCTGACTGACATTACTTCTGTGGATTCCAGTCCACCCTCAGCCAGTTTCTGGATGGTAGTGCTTCTGATGCAGTGGTTTGTGTAAATGACTGATGTTCCTGCCTCTTTGGATAAACGCGATAGCATCTAACCCAGGTAATTAACACTAATTTAGGTAATTTGCTTTGCCATAATTTCCAAGAATTTCTATTGGGAAAAATGTCCAATAACTTCACTCTTATACAGTGTAGTGTGCCCAAAATTAGTTCAACCACCAGTATAATACTGAAGTTATTGAAATGTTTTCCCAATAGAAATTCCCAAAATTATGGCACAGCACATTTTTCCAAACTAACAGTTGTAGTATAACCAGCAGGAGACCATTGATGTGTGGACTGATTTTGGGGTCACTACACTGAATAAGAGTCAAGTTATTGAATATTATTCCCAATGAAAATCACCCAAAATTATATGAAACCACATTTGTCCAAACTAACAGTTGTAGGATAACCATCAGAAGACACTTGATGTGTGGCGTGATTTTGGTGACACTACACTGAATATTAGTTAAGTTATCGAATATCTTTTGCAGTTTCTCTTTTCGGTATTGCACTTTGTAGACGGTCCCTGCGCCCTCGTCTCACACACGGCTGACCATATAGAGACCAGTGTTATGTGTCCAGCCCGGAGGAGCGCTCGTTTTGATGAAAATACGGTTGTAGCTCGTTGTCTACCTTACTATGGTGGGAAAGAGGCATCGTTTGTGTTTAACAATGTTTCGCTTATGAGATATTGATCCGTGAAGTTCGAATCTGTGAATAAATTTCCAACTTTACCGAACTGGATGAAGTTGCAGCATTACTGCGCAGAGAATTAAATATTCGTCAGGAGATGGTTATCAGACAGCGCATAGATGTTTTAGCATCTCCAGACAATTATCTTTTTGAGCGTTACCGTTTCACGTCACAGTCCATCATTTACTACATAGCCTACACAACCTAATCCGTCCTTACATTTGCAACATTACCAATCGTAGTCATGCTCTCACATCCCAGCAGATATTGGCCGCGTTTCCCAGAGTCGCTCTTAGCTTAAGAAGATCTTTCACTAAGAAGGAAGTGTAAGATCGCCCTGACCCACTCTGAACAGCCTTCTTAGCGACCAAAGTCCACGCGTGTGAGACACCATGGCTGCAATACAGCATATTCTTGCTGCTAACTAACAGCGTCGCCGTGCGCGAAGCCAGACGGTTTATATTGTAGTGACGACGGGAGGAGTGCCGATTGCGGACGGTGAGCGCTGATGGCACAAAGACTCACGGGAGTGAATTCTCAAGTGCACATGAGACTGTTCTTGTTCTGATATGTTTAGTTTTGTTGCTTTGTGTACATGTTCTGGTTGTTGTGGTTGTGTCCTGTTGTGTTCTGGAGATGTGTGTGTTGAATTGGCATGGACAGTGAGTTTTGAGTTATCTCACCACAACCGAGTGTGATGTGTAGGATAATGGCGTTCGTCAAATGTTAGTGAAAAGGGGCGTATCAAAAACAAGTTTGACAGTCTGTACCTTTGACGGATGCAAGACTTACAGTCAAAGTTACTCCTAATAAGTTTAACATGAAGTCACCCCATTAGCGCGATAACGTTTGTCGCCGCTGTCGGGCCGGGGTGTCTTATCCAAATTCCGGTTTCCCCGTACAGAGATGCAGCGCTCTGTCACGCTCGTGTTACCACACATCTATGGGTTAAACTGTTGCAATTTCGTCCTCAGCTAGGAGGTGCAGCTCCT
Organism: Lagodon rhomboides; assembly: GCA_039737535.1. Lineage (NCBI taxonomy): Eukaryota > Metazoa > Chordata > Actinopteri > Spariformes > Sparidae > Lagodon > Lagodon rhomboides. Next base: position 179,260 of record JBBNBP010000031.1, on the reverse strand, counting down.
GATCGCGCTGCGTTTACGCAGTGGGGAGCTTCCTGGAGGTGATGGGGGACCGCGGTGCTGAAACAAAAGCGGTGCAGGCCTACTGAAAAACCAACTGAAAAATTTAGTTTGACTTCATATTCTACTCCCTTTATTGGTTGTCAATAAAACTCTGGCTCTAATTTCACTCTAATGTCAGTGGAGGAATCGAAAGATGGCGGAAAGACAACGAAGTGGAGCTAGGGATGCTCTTAAGAGCGCTGTGAAAGAAGGACGTGTTTCCCAGAGTCGTTCTTAGCTTAAGAAGATCTTTCACTGAGAAGGAAGTGTAAGATCGCCCTGACCCACTCTTAACAGCCTTCTTAGCGACCAAACGCTCAGTGCAGCCGCATCAGGGAAAGTTATATTGGACACTCAAAGGAATACTAAAACCATGCGAACCGCTGCTGCGGAGATAATGTGGCTTCTCCTGTGTGTGTGTGTGTGTGTGTGTGTGTGTGTGTGTGTGTGTGTGTGTAAAAGGCATGGATAGGGACATCATAATGAAGTGATGAATGTCACACTAGTAACGGCAAATCCCAGACTCCCTTGCAAATTGATTAATTTTAAGAGTTGTTGCATCACGAGGGGAAACTTGATCCAATTTTTGAAACGTCTATGACAAATTTTAACTCATTGGTGCCTTCTTTTAAATTCGGCATTATGTACCATACATTAAGATTTTTCTTTCATTGTGAAAAGTGTCAGTTTCTTTGCGACATCGCTGTAAAACCCTGCTACTTCTTCGCCGGACTCCCTGAAAAAGCACTCACTTTTTAAACTTGGTGCGTTAGGAGAAACTGTATAAACGTTGTAAAATGCAGTGTACAGCACATCCTTTACTATTTGGACACGGTTGTTCATTCGGCAAATGTTTTACATGAAGGAAGGTTTTCTTTGTGTAAGAAACGTCTCCGTTTGTTCCAATGTTGTCAGCGTAGCCCTTTATTTTTGTATCTAGCGGGGCGCGACGCGTTTAATGTCGGACATCATATGCGCTGTTATCTACTTTATCTATTTCCGCTCTAACGTCGGCTGGGGTCACTTATATTTGTGACTCCCACAAAGTTAATAATATTACACGAATCCTGACTTCTTTTACCACTGGTTCAATGAGGTATTGCAGGATTTGGAACTCGGATTCAGAGGGTTTTGTGTTTAACGTCAGAATTTCCGAGTGTCACCTGAACGCCTCAACCAAACGGTCTTGCATCATCCGGATGTTCCCTCAGTCGCTGGATACTGTTTGACAGGTAAGTCCGCTCGTCACGGTCAGCAGTTATGAACGGTCCAAATATAGGTTTATTGTTTTAGAAGTACGTTAATAGGGGTGTTTAATACCGGAGTAAACATGAATTTGTGGGTGCAGAGGTTTTTTTTGTTGTTGTTCGGCAAAGCCGTTATTGTTGGCTACCCGTTGGTAACGTTGCTAGCATAACCGCTAACGCTAACCAAGATAACTGACGAGCGCGTGAAGGAGTTATGAAAGCAGAGCGGATGTTAGTTGGCTGCAGTTAATAGCAGCCTAGTGTATTTGGCTTATTTGGTACGTTAATAGGGGTGTTTAATACCAGAGTAAACATGAATTTGTGGGTGCAGAGTTGTTTTTTTTTGTTGTTTGGCAAAGCCGTTATTGTTGGCTACCCGTTGGTAACGTTGCTAGCATAACCGCTAACGCTAACCAAGATAACTGAGGAGCGCATGAAGGAGTGCTGAAAAATGAGCGGACGTTAGTTGGCTGCAGTTAATAGCAGCCTAGTGTATTTGGCTAATTTGGTACTGTGTTTGGTACGTTAATAGGGGTGTTTAATACCGGAGTAAACATGAATTTGTGGGTGCAGAGTTTTTTTGTTTTTTTTTTGTTCGGCAAAGCCGTTATTGTTGGCTACCCGTTGGTAATGTTGCTAGCATAACCGCTAACGCTAACCAAGATAACTGACAAGCGCGTGAAGGAGTCATGAAAGCAGAGCGGATGTTAGTTGGCTGCAGTTAATAGAAGATGGCGCCCAGTGTATTTGGCTGAGACAACCAACAGCCAGCGTACTAACAGCAGTTTTAAGTTCAGGGCATTGTCCCACTTTTAATCCTATTTCTTTTCAGTCTACAGATGAAATTTCATAAGTTATAAACCAAAGGCTACAGCTTTTTGTCGCAAGCAACCTTAATTTGAGTGACACAAAAGTAGGATGATAATATACTGTATTACTGTATTAATATTAGTAGTATTCTACCATTCTATGATATGTTGCTGCCTCTGTGCAGACACTACTCTGCAGACCATAAATTCAAATGAGCTGTGACACTGGTTTTCTGAAGTTAACTGAAACTCTCAACTTCTCTCTCCTCCACCACCCCCAAACTGCTGGCCCTCCCTGTGTTCCTGCTGACGTCCTGTGCTGACTCTACAGTGTGAGTACAAACACTTTTGTTTGTTATGACTGTCACTAAACTGATATGTGAGTCGTTTTGTAGTTTGGAATGACTTTCCGTCCATATAATCTTTGTTGACAGGAATTACATCCATACATTGAAAATTGAATACCCAGAAAATAAGTATCAAACAATGTGATCTCAATTGAAATAAGATGAGACCTGCTGGTTTTTTGAGAACAAAAAAAAGTAGGATAATAATGTTAATAATATTGTGTGTTACAGTTTCTCTTTTACTACTGTGATATGCACCTGTCTCTCAGCAGACAGTACTGTGAAGTCTTGCTCAGTGTCCGACCCACAACCACATTTATTTTGATACTTGCTCTTTGAGTTTACAGAGAACTTTTCATTTAGTTTAAATCTGTTACTATGTGGCTAGCTAATATGTAGTCAGTTGTGCAAGTTAAAAACCAAAGGCTACAGCTTTTTGTATTATAATAATATCAATAATGTTGTGTATTACAGTTCTACTTTTACTACTGTGATATGTAGCTGTCTCTCTGCAGACAGCACTGTGAAGCCTTGCTCAGTGTCTGACCCACAACCAGCTTTTTGTTGCGAGCAACCTTAATTTGAGTGACAAAAAAGTAGGATAATCATATACTGTATTGCAGTATTACTATTACTACTATTGTACCATTCTATGATATGTAGCTGCCACTCTGCAGACACTACTCTGAAGCCCATACATTCAAATGAGCTGTGACACTGCTTTTCTGAAGTTAACTGAAACTCTCAACTTCTCTCTCCTCCACCACCCCCAAACTGCTGACCCTCCCTGTGTTCCTGCTGACGTCCTGTGCTGACTCTACAGTGTGAGTACAAACACACACATTTTGTTTGTTACGACTGTCACTAAACTGATATGTGAGTCGTTTTGTAGTTTGGAATGAATTCCCATCCATATAATCTTTGTTGACAGGAATTACGTCCATACATTGAAAATTCAATACCCAGAAAATAATGATCAAACAGTGTGATCTCAGTTCAAATAAGATGAGACCTGCTGGTTTTCGGAGAAGAAATAAAGTAGGATAATAATATTATTAATATAGTGTATTACAGTTTTACTTTTACTAATTTAAGTGACAAAAAAGCAGGATAATAATATACTGTATTGCAGTATTACTATTACTAGTATTGTACCATTCTATGATATGTAGCTGCCTCTGTGCAGACACTACTCTGCAGACCATAAATTCAAATGAGATGTGACACTGGTTTTCTGAAGTTAACTGAAACTCTCAACTTCTCTCCCCCCCATCACCCCCAAACTGCTGGCCCTCCCTGTGTTCCTGCTGACGTCCTGTGCTGACTCTACAGTGTGCGTACCATCACACACACATTTTGTTTGTAATGACTGTCACTAAACTGAGTTTTTGGGAATCCATATAATCTTTGTTGACAGGAATTACATCCATACATAGAAAAATTCAACACCCAGAAAATAATAATCAAAGAATGTGATCTTCATTAAAATGAGATGACACTTGCTGCTTTTCTGCGAACCAACTAAACATCTCAGTCTGTCTCCAAACTCCTTCTGGTGGCCCAACCACACTGTAGTCTTGCTCAATGTCCTGCCTAAGTTGCCATAAACATGACAAATCAGGATTTAATATGACACCAAGCACATCCAGTTTTGCCACAACTGTTGTGTGTGTGTGTGTGTGTGTGTGTGTGTGTGTGTGTGTGTATGTGTGTGTGTCTTTGTGGGTTTGTGCGTGCTGCAAGAAACAGAGGGTAGAAGCTGCGTGACCCTACTACCAACAAAATTATATACAAGTATACATTGACCGACCGCTGCGATTTTGCCTGGTATGTATGGGAGCTGCAACAGTTTACATAAATTGACATTAACTCAGTTTAGTGTCTCAAACTGTTTAATCTTGTTTGGATTAAAGGGATATTCCGGTGTAAATTTAATCCATGGTCTAACGCACCTTGACACCGAGTAAGACTCCCCCTTGAGAGGTCAAGTTTGCTGACTGCTAGCTTAGCTAGTTTTAGCAACCTCAGAAAAGACCGCACAGTAACATTACACTGCTGCTTATGCCTCCAACTAGAAACCGCCATCAAAAAGCCACAATTAATGGTGAGAACAGCACCAAACTTCAGCAACAGTACATGTACAGTCCTAGCACACAGTATGAAGCCTCAAACATTTGCTAGCTTTGCCGGATTTGCATTGTAAAGACAGCACAACTCACCATTCTACTTCAGCCGCTTGCTCGTTGTGGGGAAGCTCAAGGATGGAAATGTATGATTATTACTCCATGGAATTCTCAGTTCTTATTATCGAGAGCTGACAGGGAAAAGAACGGAAGTAATGGAGTAATAATCATACATTTTCATCCTTGAGCTGCGGAAATCTACTGCACTCGGTAATCTTCTTATCAGGGCTTCCCCACAACGAGCAAGCAGCTGGAGGAGAGGGTGAGTTGTGCTGTGTTTTCAATGTGTTTTCAATGCAAATCCGGCAAAGCTAGCAGATGTTTGAGGCTTCATACTGTGTGCTGGGACTGTACATGTTCTGAGCATTATTTCTAATTGTTTCTAATTGGAGACATAAGCTGCAGTGTATTCTTATCGTGCGGTCTTTTCTGAAGTAGCTACAACTAGTCGGCAAACTTGATCTCTCGGGGGGGGGGGTCTTACTCGGTGTCACGGTGTGTTAGACCATGGATTAAATTTACACCAGAATATCCCTTTAATTGAAATTAATTGTGAGGTTGGTTTTCTTTAGTGAATAGATCAATCTCAATCTCTCTCAAACTCTGAGGGTAAGAGCACACAGAGACATTGTGATTGTTTTAAACTGATATTTCATGGGTTTACAATTTAGGATGTGTTCCCATTTAAATAAACTTTGTTGATGAGAATCACATACACACTTTATATAATCAATAATAAATTTAAACACTCTGAAAAACAATTTGATGCGGATATATATGAGATGTGACCCTCTGATTTCCTGAGAAGAAAGTGAACATCATGTCTTTCTGTCTCCATACTTCTTCTGGCTGTGTCTAGCTGCTGACTAGGGCTCAGCTTTATGGACCAAATTCATATCATGGTATTTTCAGGCTGATTGTCAACACAAGCTAGATATATCTCAGCATTTTCTACACAGTGGGCTGAATTATCAGCTGTAACCAAAACCACATTTGATATGTTGCAAGAAGTTTTATTTAAACAGACTGTAACACAGCTACACAACATGTAAATTCAAATCTAAAAATTAATTAATAAAATTAATTATAAATTATTATTTATGGACATATGATTGATAGAGAAAGAGAGAGAGACTTGATCAGCTTTTGTATAAAACACTTTTATCGTCTTTGCACTGCATTTTTGTAAACACATGTGTAGCTTGTATCCAGACACTGTCTCTTTGTAGCTTGTATCCAGACACTGTCTCTTTGTAGCTTGTATCCAGACACTGTCTCTTTGTAGCTTGTATCCAGACACTGTCTCTTTGTAGCTTGTATCCAGACACTGTCTCTTTGTAGCTTGTATCCAGACACTGTCTCTTTGTAGCTTGTATCCAGACACTGTCTCTTTGTAGCTTGCATCCAGACACTGTCTCTTTGTAGCTTGCATCCAGACACTGTCTCTTTGTAGCTTGTATCCAGGCACTGTCTCTTTGTAGCTTGTATCCAGGCACTGTCTCTTTGTAGCTTGTATCCAGGCACTGTCTCTTTGTAGCTTGTATCCAGGCACTGTCTCTTTGTAGCTTGCATCCAGACACTGTCTCTTTGTAGCTTGTATCCAGGCACTGTCTCTTTGTAGCTTGTATCCAGGCACTGTCTCTTTGTAGCTTGTATCCAGGCACTGTCTCTTTGTAGCTTGTATCCAGGCACTGTCTCTTTGTAGCTTGTATCCAGGTACTGTCTCTCTGTCACACTCACTCACAAACGAGCACACAGACAGTTGCCTGACTCAGACAAACAGTGTGTGTCTCTTACACAGCTCAGCCCTGTATGACTGGGCTACTACTGCTGTAATGTCATTCATGGCACAGATTTTGGCCTTGCACAGGCAAACATGCACTCTATCAGGGTTGGCACTCTGCAGTGATTTGACCGTTAGCACACACTTTCTAAAACTATTGGCTACAGCAGCTGCTTGGAGGCACTGTTGTGAAATTGTAGTGGGGAAAAAATGAGACCTCAAGATAAGCCCTGCTGAATTGATGCATTTCATGACTACTGGTTTTCACATTTCAGATGAATGTACAGTAATCCCTGCTGGCCGATAATTTATCAGCATGATTTATTATGTGCAACCCCAATGTTTTTACACCATGTTCATGTTTAGCTCAGGGTAGAAGCCATAGACATTTATACATAGACGCTTCATTGAGCACTGGACCCAGGGGTGCAGATCCAATGTCGGGATTGGGGGGGACACAAAAGTGATTTTGCCCGAATGAATCTTATACCATGCCACCATAAATCACAACTTCGTAGAGGCTCGCCATATCATTCAAGAAGTACTGCACAGAGAACCATTAACTGTGCTCACCTTTCTTGTTTATTTATCCTAAACCGTCAACGGCACGTATCACTGCTTGCTAAACTGTTAGAGTAGTAAATCATAATTTTAAGGACAGACATGTACTTTCTACTCATGTTCTTATCTTTCGCCTCCCTCCAACCCTCCTAGATCCTCAATTCTTCTCACCATCTTCCTTTTATTTTTAGAAGTGAATCTAAAATGGGAAGAATGTGAAGTCTGAAATAAATTGTTTCAATTTTGAATAATTTAGGGCCTGATCTGCACCCATGACTGGACCGTACATCGATGTCGCCGCCATATTGGAGGAGGCAGCTCCGCCCCGTGAACTAATACCAGCCAATGGAGTGAACTTTATAAAGCCTCTTCTATGATGATTCATGACAGTTTAATATTGAATCTGTGTCTATAATAACCAGATCCTATAATAACCAACTTGTTTCATTTTAACTTTAAATATGGACAACTGACTAGTTATGAATCAGAATCAGAAATACTTTATTGCCCAACGGAAATTGCAGTGTTACAGCTGCTCCCATTCAAAGTCAAGAATATGCAGAAAAATAGTAATAATAAAAATATTAATTACACTGTCTGTGTGTGTGTGTTATTGCTCGTGGACACCTATAGCTTTGCTATAGAGGTGTCCATAGTGGGCTTGCAAGCACAGCCCACTAACTAGACAATTCCCCTGTGGGGAATCGCGAGAGTGGGCTGTGCGGTTTGGCCCCGCCGTGACTATGAAAACGATGAAAACTGCCAAAAAGTCGACACACACGTTCATACTTTGGACTTTTCCCTACAGTTTAAAGTTCGAATGGTGTCTCTAGGTCAAAGTATGCCAGAGATGTCGATGAGTTTTGCAGAGGATCTCTCTGTTGGCCCAGAGGATCTCAGTTGACGGTCCTGGGAGAGCTGATTTCATAGTGATTTCAGCTGAGGCTCAGCTCACATCAGGGACGTCAAACTACTGCTATTTTTGAGAAAAGTGTAATGGTTATCGCCAAAATATGTATATGTTGAGCAACAGGAGACATTGCTGAACTCTGACATGTCGTTTTTATTTCTGTAGAAAAATGAGGACACAGGAGCGAGAGACAAAACAGGTACCATCTGCTCTCCTCCAGGGATTTAGGCTCAACATTAACATTGGGGCTTGTGGGGGAGTTGCTGGAGTTCTTGTCGCTCCAGGGCTTCAACAGCCAAAAGTGTAAATCGTACCGATAAAGTAGACACATTGTGAGAAAGAAGACAAGTGTGGCTACGTTCTTGGAAAATATCACTATTGTAGTGTGAAATTTGTGGCTGGGAGCGTCATTTAAAGAGAACATTTCTGAGAGATTTTTGAGTCTCCCCCACTCTGTCAGTTGACTCCTCCATTGTGCTGGCTCGAACATCCTGCCACACATCACTCACGATCAATTAAGGGTCACCGTTCAAAAACTACACACTGTAGGAAAAAAGTTCAAATACAATTCAAATAGACAGGACTTGTGCCTACATTTTAAAGTTTGAATGGTGTTTCTAGGTGAATGTATGCCAGAGCAGGAGATGTTTGACAAACGTTGAAGATTTGACCTCGTCCCATTCATTCCTTATGGGAAATCTTTCACAGTTTTTCGTGACCTACGTCGCAAAATATTAATATTTCGGAAATAAAAATAATAGCATACCGAGTCAGATCGAGCCACACGTATTGATGTAGTATTTGTTTGTGTGCGCTCAACGGTGTGGGACGAGTTAGCGACAGAAAAAAGGGCTCTCTGTATATGTGGGTAGTAAAATAAACACTAGACAATTCCCCTGCGGGGAATCGCAAGAGTGGGCTGTGCGGTTTGGCCCCGCCGTGACTATGAAAAGCTGCAAAAAAGTCGAAGTCCACGTCGATGGCCTGGACTTGTCCCTACATTTTGAAGTTTGAATGGTGTCTCTAGGTCAAAGTATGGCAGAGATGTCCATGAGTTTTGCAGAGGATCTGATCTCTCTGTTGGCCCAGTGGATCTCAGCACAGCACGCTAAAGCATGGCTGTATGTGTGTGTGTGTGTGTACATGTGTGGTCATGTGTGCATGCTAACGCATGTACATTTGACTGCATATGTGTGTGTGTGTCTGTCTGTCTTTGTGTGTATGCCTGTGTCTGTCTGTCTGTGTGTGTGTGTGTCTGGCTGGCACTCTCTCTGTTGGCCCAGAGGATCTCGGTTGCCACGGTGACAGTTGTCCAGTGCACCTGACAACAGTGACTGAGACAGCTGATTTCAGAGCGATTTCAGCTAAGGATCACCTCGTAAACTACTGCTTTTTCTTCGAAATCAAAGATGATATCGGCAAAATTTTTTCACCATCAAGCAGGAAAGGCCTTAAGGAACACAGTCATCCACTTTTTGTGGTCCTACTTTGAAAAATGTGGTAATGGGAGCGAGTTAAAAAAGGGGCAGTTTCTGCTTTTCTCCGTAAATCCTCTTCCCGTTTAACATAGGGGCTTATGGGGCGGTTGCTGGAGTTTGTGTCGGTTAGACGCAGATAATTCAAAAACCGTACATCCTACCGATAAAGTGGACACATTGTGAGAAAGAAGACAAGTGTGGCTACGTTTCTGGAAAATATCACTATTGTACTGTGAAATTTGTGGCTAGGATCGTCATCTAAAGAAAAATTTTCGGCAAGTTTTTTTCAGGCTCCCCCACTCTGCCAGTTGGTGCTGCGCGAACATTCCGCAATACACACACATTGAAAATCCTTAATTTTTCAGAATTTTTTTGAAATCACTCATGATCAATTAAGGGTCACCGTTCAAAAACTAAACATCGTAGAAAGAAAGTTCAAATACAACTCAAATAGAAAAGACTTGTACCTACATTTTAAAGTTTGAATGGTGTCTCTAGCTCAAAGTATGCCAGAGCAGGAGAAGTTTGAAAAACGTCGATTTTTTGCGATTTTTTTGACCCGTCCCATTCATTCCTTATGGGAAATTTGTCGCAGTTTTTCGCGACTTACGTCGCGATTTATTTATGATTTTTTGAGAAAAGTAATAGCACACCGAGTCAGAACGAGCCGCACGTTTTGATGTATTTTTTGTGTGTGTGCGATAAACGGTGCGGGACGAGTTACGAACCGAAAAACGGAGGAGGATGAATAAGAATAAGAAGAGGCCCGGTCCATAACAATAGTGGGCTGTGCTTTGCACAGCCCACTATGGACACCTATAGCTTTGCTATAGAGGTGTCCATAGTGGGCTTGCAAGCACAGCCCACTAACTAGACAATTCCCCTGCGGGGAATCGCGAGAGTGGGCTGTGCGGTTTGGCCCCGCCGTGACTATGAAAACGATGAAAGCTAGCTGCCAAAAAGTCATTGATGGCCTGGACTTGTCTCTACATTTTAAAGTTTGAATGGTGTCTCTAGGTCAAAGTATGCCAGAGATGTCGATGAGTTTTGCAGAGGATCTCTCTGTTGGCCCAGTGGATCTCAGCAGAGCACGCTCAAGCATGGCTGTATGTGTGTGTGTGTGTGTACATGTGTGGTCATGTGTGCATGCTAACGCATGCACATTTGACTGCATATGTGTGTGTGTCTGTCTGTCTATGTGTGCGTGCGTGTATCTGTCTGTCTGTGTGTGTGTGTGTGTGTGTGTGTGTGTCTGTCTGTCTGTCTGTCTGTCTGTGTGTCTGTCTGTCTGTCTGTCTGTCTGTCTGTGTGTGCGTGTCTGTCTGGCACTCTCTCTGTTGACCCAGAGGATCTCGGTTGCCACAGTGACGGTTGTCAAGTGCACCTGACGACAGTGACTGAGACAGCTGATTTCAGAGCCATTTCAGCTGAGGATCACCTCGTCAAACTGCTGCTTTTTCTTCAAAATCAAAGATGATATCGGCAAAATTTTTTCACCATCGAGCGGGAAAGGCCTTAAAGAACACATTCATCAAGTTTTGTGGTCTTACTTTGAAAAATGTGATAATGGGAGCGAGTTAAAAAAGGGGCAGTTTCTGCTTTTCTCTGAAAATCCTCTTCCTGTTTAACATTGGGGCTTATGGGGGCAGTTGCTGGAGTTTGTGTCGATTAGGCACAGATAATTCAAAAACCGTACATCCTACCGATAAAGTGGACACATCGTGAGAAAGAAGACAAGAGTGGCTACGTTCTTGGAAAATATCACTATTGTAGTGTGAAATTTGTGGCTAGGATCGTCATCTAAAGAAAAGTTTTCAAAGAGTTTTTTTCAGGCTCCCCCACTCTGCCAGTTGGTGCTGCGCGAACATTCCGCAATACACACACATTGAAAATCCTTAATTTTTCAGAATTTTTTTGAAATCACTCACGATCAATTAAGGGTCACCGTTCAAAAACTAAACATCGTAGAAAGAAAGTTCAAATACAACTCAAATAGATAAGACTTGTGCCTACATTTTAAAGTTTGAATGGTGTCTCTAGGTCAAAGTATGCCAGAGCAGGAGATGTTTGAAAAACGTCGATTTTTTGCGATTTTTTTGACCCCGTCCCATTCATTCCTTATGGGACGATTTTTGGCAGTTTTTCGCGACTTACGTCGCTATTTATTTGTACTTCGGTGAGAAAAGTAATAGCAACCCGAGTCAGAACGAGCCGCACGTTTTGATGTATTTTTTGTGTGTGTGCGACCAACGGTGCGGGACGAGTTACGAACCGAAAAAAGGTCGTAAGAATAAGAACTAGACAATTCCCCTGCGGGGAATCGCGAGAGTGGGCTGTGCGGTTTGGCCCCGCCGTGACTATGAAAAGCTGCAAAAAAGTCGAAGCCCACGTTGATGGCCTGGACTTGTCTTTACATTTTAAAGTTTGAATGGTGTCTCTAGGTCAAAGTATGCCAGAGATACCGATGAGTTTTTCAGAGGATCTCTCTGTTGGCCCAGTGGATCTCAGCACAGCACGCTTAAGCCTGGTTGTATGTGTGTGTGTGTCTGTCTGTCTGTGTGTGTGTGTGTGTCTGTGCCTGTGTGTGTGTGTGTGTGTGTGTGTGTGTGTGTGTGTGTGTGTGTGTTTGTCTGTTTGTCTGTTTGTCTGTGTCTGTATGTGTGTGTGTGTACATGTGTGGTCATGTGTGCATGCTGACGCATGCACATTTGACTGCATATGTGTGTGTGTCTGTCTGTCTATGTGTGCGTGTGTCTGTCTGTCTGTCTGTGTGTCTGTCTGTCTGTCTGTCTGTGTGTCTATCTGGCACCTTCTCTGTTGACCCAGAGGATCTCGGTTGCCACGGTGACACCAGTGACTGAGACAGCTGATTTCAGAGCGATTTCAGCTGAGGATCACCTCGTCAAACTACTGCTTTTTCTTCAAAATCAAAGATGATATCGGCAAAATTTTTTCACCATCAAGCGGGAAAGGCCTAAAAGAACACAGTCATCCATTTTTTGTGGTCCTACTTTGAAAAATGTGGTAAAAGGGGCGATTTGAAAATGGGCAGTTTCTGCTTTTCTCCGAAAATCCTCTTCCCGTTTAACATTGGGGCTTATGGGGCAGTTGCTGGAGTTTGTGTCGGTTAGACGCAGATAATTCAAAAACCGTAGATCCTACCGATAAAGTGGACACATTGTGAGAAAGAAGACAATTTTGGCTACGTTCTTGGAAAATATCACTATTGTACTGTGAAATTTGTGGCTAGGATCGTCATCTAAACAAAAATTTTCAGAGAGTTTTTTTCAGGCTCCCCCACTCTGCCAGTTGGTGCTGCACGAACATTCCGCAATACACACACATTGAAAATCCTTAATTTTTCAGAGTTTTTTCAAAATCGCTCACGATCAATTAAGGGTCACGGTTCAAAAACTAAACATCGTAGAAAGAAAATTCAAATACAACTCAAATAGATAAGACTTGTGCCTACATTTTAAAGTTTGAATGCTGTCTCTAGGTCAAAGTATGCCAGAGCAGGAGATGTTTGAAAAACGTCGTTTTTTTGCGATTTTTTTGACCCCGTCCCATTCATTCCTTATGGGAAATTTGTCGCAGTTTTTCGCGACTTACGTCGCGATTTATTTGTATTTCGGTGAGAAAAGTAATAGCATACCGAGTCAGAACGAGCCGCACGTTTTGATGTATTTTTTGTGTGTGTGCGATCAACGGTGCGGGACGAGTTAGCGACGGAAATTTTGGGGGAGGAAAAAGAATAAAAAGAGACACGAGCAATAACAATAGTGGGCTGTGCAAAGCACAGCCCACTATGGACACCTATAGCTTTGCTATAGAGGTGTTCATAGTGGGCTTGCAAGCACAGCCCACTAACTAGAAAATTGCATTTCCTGCGAAAATACAGTGTGAATGCTAATGGCTGAAGTGATTTCCGAAATCTGCTGAATGTACTGCAGTATATGCATAAAACTATGAGAATGAATGGTCAAGAATTTGCAGAAAAAGTCTGTCTGTTTGTGTGTGTGTGTGTGTGTGTGTGTGTGTGTGTGTGTGAGTAGAATAGTATGAAGTGGTACAATGTTGTATCATACTGTAAAAAAATTTGTAAGAAAAGGTAGAATTGTAGAATATTGAATGAAATGGGAGAATAGTATGAGGTGGTACAATGTTGTATAATACTGTAGAAATGTGTATGAAAAGGTAGAATTGCTGAAAACTGTGAAATATTGTAGAAAAAAGTAGAACATTAGCTGAAGAAACAGTGAGAACAGCCTCTCCCCCCTCTGACTTGAGGTTGCCAAGCAACCAGGCCCAACTGCCAGGCCCTAGCAGTTAGGTGCACCTAGAATGTCAGTTGGCCCCTGAGTGAAAATTTGCTCAACTTTGAGGTTGGATATTTTAAAAACGGTAAAAGATTTGTCAAAAAGTTAAATACGAGTTTAATAGTTTAAAGTCTTGTGTACAATTTGAAATTTGTATGAAGTCTGTAGTGGTAGTAGAAGTGGTTTAAATTGTAGAAAGTTTGTAGAAGGTTTGTAGAAAGATTTGAAGTTTGTCCAATGCATTTCAAATGGGAAAATCTTTGTAGAAAAAGTTGAATAATTTGTAAAATATTAATAGTAGAAATAAGTAAAATACAAGCACACATGTCTTCAACGAGCTGAATCTAGTGATATAAGTTTTATTTTTGTGGGACATAATTTGTGGGAGTAGTAGGGATGCACGGAAGAAGAAAAATAATAACTAGAAAATTGCATTTCCTGCGAAAATACAGTGTGAATGCTAATGGCTGAAGTGATTTCCGAAATCTGCTGAATGTACTGCAGGATATGCATAAAACTATGAGAATGAATGGTCAAAAATTTGCAGAAAAAGTCTGTCTGTTGTGTGTGTGTGTGTGTGTGTGTGTGTGTGTGTGTGTGTGTGTGTGTGAGTAGAATAGTATGAAGTGGTACAATGTTGTATAATACTGTAGAAATGTGTATGAAAAGGTAGAATTGTAGAGTATTGAATGAAATGGTAAAATAGTATGAAGTGGTACAATGTTGTATAATACTGTAGAAATGTGTATGAAAAGGTAGAATTGCTGAAAATTGTGAAGGATTGTAGAAAAAAGTCGAACATTAGCTGAAGAAACAGTGAGAACAGCCTCTCCCCCCTCTGGCTTGAGGTTGCCAAGCAACCAGGCCCAACTGCCAGGCCCTAGCAGTTAGGTGCACCTAGAATGTCAGTTGGCCCCTGAGTGAAAATTTGCTCAACTTTGAGGTCGGATATTTTAAAAACGGTAAAAGATTTGTAAAAAAGTTAAATACAAGTTTAATAGTTTAAAGTCTTGTGTACAATTTGAAATTTGTATGAAGTCTGTAGTAGTAGTAGAAGTGGTTTAAATTGTAGAAAGTTTGTAGAAGGTTTGTAGAAAGATTTGAAGTTTGTCCAATGCATTTCAAATGGGAAAATCTTTGTAGAAAAAGTTGAATAATTTGTAAAATATTAATAGTAGAAATAAGTAAAATACAAGCACACATGTCTTCAACGAGCTGAATCTAGTGATATAAGTTTTATTTTTGTGGGACAAAATTTGTGGGAGTAGTAAGGATGCACGGAAGAAGAAAAATAATAATAATAATAATAATAATAAAGATTAGAAGAACAATAGTGTGAATGCTTGTCAGCATTCACACTAATAATAAAGATTAGAAGAACAATAGTGTGAATGCTTGTCAGCATTCACACTAACTAGACAATTCCCCTGCGGGGAATCGCAAGAGTGGGCTGTGCGGTTTGGCCCCGCCGTGACTATTAAAAAAAAGTTAAAAGCTGCCAAAAAGTCGAAGCCCACGTTGACGGCCTGGACTTGTCTCTACATTTTAAAGTTTGAATGGTGTCTCTAGGTCAAAGTATGCCAGAGATGTCCATGAGTTTTGCAGAGGATCTGATCTCTCTGTTTGCCCAGTGGATCTCGGTTGCCATGGTGACGGTTGTCAACTGCCAAGTCCACCTGACAACAGTGACTGAGACAGCTGATTTCAGAGCGATTTCAGCTGAGAATCACCTCGTCAAACTACTGCTATTTCTTCAAAAATCAAAGATGATATTGGCAAAAAATTTTCACCATCAAGTGGGAAAGGCCTTAAAGAACACAGTCATCAAGTTTTGTGGTCCTACTTTGAAAAATGTGGTAATAAGAGCGAGTTAAAAAAGGGGCATTTTCTGCTTTTCTGCGAAAATCCTCTTCCCGTTTAACATTGGGGCTTATGGGGCAGTTGCTGGAGTTTGTGTCGGTTAGACGCAGATAATTCAAAAACCGTACATCCTACCGATAAAGTGGACACATTGTGAAAAAGAAGACAACTGTGGCTACATTCTTTGAAAATATCACTATTGTAGTGTGAAATTTGTGGCTAGGATCGTCATCTAAAAAAAAAATTTCGGCAAGTTTTTTCAGGCTCCCCCACTCTGCCAGTTGGTGCTGCACGAACATTCCGCAATACACACACATTGAAAATCCTTAATTTTTCAGAATTTTTTCGAAATCGCTCACGATCAATTAAGGGTCACCGTTCAAAAACTAAACATCGTAGAAAGAAAGTTCAAATACAACTCAAATAGATAGAGACTTGTGCCTACATTTTAAAGTTTGAATGGTGTCTCTAGGTCAAAGTATGCCAGAGCAGGAGATGTTTGAAAAACGTCGATTTTTTGCGATTTTTTTGACCCCGTCCCATTCATTCCTTATGGGACAATTTTTGGCAGTTTTTCGCGACTTACGTCGCGATTTATTTGTACTTCGGTGAGAAAAGTAATAGCATACCCGAGTCAGAACGAGCCGCACGTTTTGATGTATTTTTTGTGTTTGTGCGATCAACGGTGCGGGAGGAGATAGCGACAG
The DNA here is from genome assembly GCA_039737535.1 of Lagodon rhomboides. Lineage (NCBI taxonomy): Eukaryota > Metazoa > Chordata > Actinopteri > Spariformes > Sparidae > Lagodon > Lagodon rhomboides. The sequence continues at coordinate 163,017 of JBBNBP010000031.1, read as the reverse complement.
AAAAAAGCGGGATGTTGAATAAGAATAAAAAGAGGCCCGGGCAAGAACAATAGTGGGCTGTGCTTTGCACAGCCCACTATGGACACCTATAGCTTTGCTATAGAGGTGTCCATAGTGGGCTTGCAAGCACAGCCCACTAAAAAGAGGCCCGGTCCAGAACAATAGTGGGCTTGCGAGCACAGCCCACTATGGACACCTATAGCTTTGCTATAGAGGTGTCCATAGTGGGCTTGCGAGCACAGCCCACTAACTAGGCAATTCCCATGTGGGGAATCGCGAGAGTGGGCTGTGCGGTTTGGCCCCGCCGTGACTATTAAAAAAAGTTAAAAGCTGCCAAAAAGTCGAAGCCCACGTTGACGGCCTGGACTTGTCTCTACATTTTAAAGTTTGAATGGTGTCTCTAGGTCAAAGTATGCCAAAGATGTCGATGAGTTTTGCAGAGGATCTCTCTGTTGGCCCAGTGGATCTCGGTTGCCATGGTGACAGTTGTCAACTGCCAAGTCCACCTGACAACAGTGACTGAGACAGCTGATTTCAGAGCGATTTCAGCTGAGAATCACCTCGTCAAACTACTGCTATTTCTTCAAAAATCAAAGATGATATCGGCAAAAAATTTTCACCATCAAGCGGGAAAGGCCTTAAAGAACACAGTGATCAAGTTTTGTGGTCCTACTTTGAAAAATGTGGTAATGGGAGCGAGTTAAAAAAGGGGCATTTCTGCTTTTCTCCGAAAATCCTCTTCCCGTTTAACATTGGGGCTTATGGGGGCAGTTGCTGGAGTTTGTGTCGGTTAGACGCAGATAATTCAAAAACTGTACATACTCCCGATAAAGTGGACACATTGTGAGAAAGAGGACAACTGTGGCTACGTTCTTGGAAAATATCACTATTGTAGTGTGAAATCTGTGGCTAGGATCATCATCTAAAGAAAATTTTTCAGAGAGTTTTTTTCAGGCTCCCCCACTCTGCCAGTTGGTGCTGCGCGAACATTCCGCAATACACACACATTGAAAATCCTGAATTTTTCTGATTTTTTTCGAAATCTCTAACAATCAATTAAGGGTCATGGTTCAAAAACTAAACATCGTAGAAAGAAAGTTCAAATACAACTCGAATAGATTTGACTTGTGCCTACATTTTAAAGTTTGAATGGTGTCTCTAGGTCAAAGTATGCCAGAGCAGGAGATGTGTGCTTTGCACAGCCCACTATGGACACCTATAGCTTTGCTATAGAGGTGTCCATAGTGGGCTTGCAAGCACAGCCCACTAACTAGAAAAATTGCATTTCCTGCGAAAATACAGTGTGAATGCTAACTGCTGAATGGATTTGCGAAATCTGCTGAATTTAATGCCTAAAATGCATAAAAGTATAAGAATGAATGGTCAAGAATTTGCAGACAAAGCTGAATTTTTCTAAAGCTGAATAGGCTTAAAAAGTTGAACATTTTGATAGCTGAAAATACAGCTGAATATTTGAACAGGCTGAAAAGGCAGAAAGGCTGAGAAGTAGTGGGCTGAATGGGCTAAAAAAGTTGAACATTTTGATAGCTGAACATGAAACTGAATGTATGAAAAGCTGAAAAAGCAGAAAGCTGAATGTTTTCAAAATTGAAAAGGCTGAAAAGCTGAAAAATTATTGGCTGAATGGGCTAAAAAAAAGTTGAAAATGTTGATATCTGAACATGAAGCTGAATGTATGAAAAGCTGAAAGGGCTGAAAGTTGAATATTTGAAAAAGCTGAAAAGGCAGAAAAGCTGAAAAGTTATTGGCTGAATGGGCTAAAAAACTTGAACATTTTAATAGCTGAACATGATGCTGAATGTATGAAATGCTGAAAAAGCAGAAAGCTGAATGTTTTTAAAAGCTGAAAAGGCTGAAAAGCTGAAAAGTAAGAGGCTGAAAGAACTTAAAAAGATGAACAGCTTCTCTTGCTGCACATATGCTGAAGGTGCAGAACCAAAGTTTAAAATGTCCCCATAAGAATGAATGGGAAAATGCCTCCCAAACTCCTGCAATTTTTGAAAAAAGTATAATGGTTATGGCCCAAATATTCATATAGACAGTAACAGGTGACATTGCTGAACTATGTGATGTCTTTTTTATTTCTGTAGAATGAAAAATGAGGGTAACAGAGCAAGAGACAGAACAGGTACCATCTGCTCTCCTCCAGAAATTTAGTCTCAGAATTAACATTACGGCTTATGGGGGAGCTGCTGGAGTGCTTGTCGCTCTAGGGCTTCTACAGCCAAAACCATAAGTCCTACATCTGAAATAAGACCATAACCGGAAAGCCAAGAAAATTGTCTACATTTCTATGTATATATTGTCTATGTGAAGTAAAAGATGTGGGATCCAAATCAAGCTGAAGAGAATTTTTTCTCAACTTTTTCCAGCTGCTCTCCACTCTAGCGATGATGTCACGCACTCTAGCAGGATCTAGGTCACGCAATACACACCCATTATAAACTCAGAAGAGCAGTTGAAAATCCTTAAAACTAAAACTGTGATTATTTAAAAACTGTAAAAGATATTCAAAATCTGAATACAAGCCCAATAGTTCAAGGTCTTCTGAGTATTTTAAAGTTTGAATGGTGTCTCTAGCTCAAAGTACGAGGAACTAGAAGAGGTTGAAAGTTGAGGAGTTTTGAAGACGATTTGAAGATTTTCCCATTTACTTCCATATTAATTTTATTTTAGAAAAAGCTGAATATTTTAAAAAGCTGAAAAGTTAAAAAGCTGAAAAGTACAAAGCTGAAAGAGCTGAAAAAGCTGAACATTTGAATATTTGAATGGTTTGAATAGCTGAACGTATGCTGAAGTAGTTGAAGAATGAAATTTGAAAAATTCCCCATAAGGATGAATGGGAAAAATTTTGCAGAAAAAGCTGAATATTTCAAAAAGTATAAAAGGTAGAAAAGCCAAAAATACAAGCAGTAATGTCCTTAAAAAGCTGAACATTTTGATATTTGAATGGTTTTTGTGGCTGAAAATTTGAAGGAGCTGAAAAGTGCTGAAAAACGTACGGAATCTTGAATAATAATAATAACTAGACAATTCCCCTGCGAGGAATCGCGAGAGTGGGCTGTGCGGTGTGGCCCCGCCGTGACTATTAAAAAAAAGTTAAAAGCTGCCAAAAAGTTGAAGCCCACGTCGATACTTTGGACTTTTCTCTACATTTTAAAGTTTGAATGGTGTCTCTAGGTCAAAGTATGCCAGAGATGTCGATGAGTTTTGCAGAGGATCTGATCTCTCTGTTGGCCCAGTGGATCTCAGCAGAGCACGCTCAAGCATGGCTGTATGTGTGTGTGTGTGTGTGTACATGTGTGGTCATGTGTGCATGCTAACGCATGCACATTTGACTGCATATGTGTGTGTGTCTGTCTGTCTATATGTGCGTGCGTGTATCTGTCTGTCTGTCTGTGTGTGTGTGTGTGTGTGTGTGTGTGTCTGTCTGTCTGTCTGTCTGTGTCTGTGTGTGTGTGTCTGGCACTCTCTCTGTTGACCCAGAGGATCTCGGTTGCCACAGTGACGGTTGTCCCGTGCACCTGACGACAGTGACTGAGACAGCTGATTTCAGAGCGATTTCAGCTGAGGATCACCTCGTCAAACTGCTGCTTTTTCTTCAAAATCAAAGATGATATCGGCAAAATTTTTACACCATCAAGCAGGAAAGGCCTTAAAGAACACAGTCATCCATTTTTTGTGGTCCTACTTTGAAAAATGTGGTAATGGGAGCGAGTTAAAAAAGGGGAAGTTTCTGCTTTTCTCCGAAAATCCTCTTCCCGTTTAACATTGGGGCTTATGGGGGCAGTTGCTGGAGTTTGTGTCGATTAGACGTAGATAATTCAAAAACTGTACATACTCCCGATAAAGTGGACACATCGTGAGAAAGAGGATAACTGTGGCTACGTTCTTGGAAAATATCACTATTGTAGTGTGAAATCTGTGGCTAGGATCATCATCTAAAGAAAAATTTTCTGAGAGTTTTTTTCAGGCTCCTCCACTCTGCCAGTTGGTGCTGTGCGAACATTCCGCAATACACACACATTGAAAATCCTTAATTTTTCAGGATTTTTTCGAAATCGCTCATGATCAATTACGGGTCACCGTTCAAAAACTAAACATCGTACAAAGAAAGTTCAAATACAACTCAAATAGATAAGACTTGTGCCTACATTTTAAAGTTTGAATGGTGTCTCTAGGTCAAAGTATGCCAGAGCAGGAGATGTTTGAAAAACATCGATTTTTTGCGATTTTTTTGACCCCGTCCCATTCATTCCTTATGGGAAATTTTTCGCAGTTTTTCGCAACTTACGTCGCGATTTATTTATACTTCGGTGAGAAAAGTAATAGCATAGCGAGTTAGAACGAGCCGCACGTTTTGATGTATTTTTTGTGTGTGTGCGATCAACGGTGCGGGACGAGTTACGAACCGAAAATAGGACGTAGGAAAAAGAATAAGAAGAGGCCCGGTCAATAACAATAGTGGGCTGTGCAAAGCACAGCCCACTATGGACACCTATAGCTTTGCTATAGAGGTGTCCATAGTGGGCTTGCAAGCACAGCCCACTAATAATAACTAGAAACATTTGCATTTCCTGCGAAAATACAGTGTGAATGCTAACAGCTGAATGGATTTGCGAAATCTGCTGAATGTACAGCAGGAAAAGCATGAATCTATAAGAATGAATGGTCAAGAATTTGCAGAAAAAGCTGAATTTTTCAAAGGTTGAAAAGGCAGAAAGGCTGAAAAGTAGTATCTGAATGTTTGAAGGAGCTGAAAAGGCTGAAAAGCTGAAAAGTTATAAACTGAATGGGCTAAAAAAGTTGAACATTTTGAAAGCTGAACATGAAGCTGAATGTATAAAAAGCTGAAAAAGCTGAAAGCTGAATGTTTTAAAAAGCTGAAAAAGCTGAAAGCTGACTGTTTTAAAAAGCTGAAAAGGCTGAAAAGCTGAAAACTTATAAGCTGAATGGGCTGAAAAAGTTGAACATTTTGATAGCTGAACATAAAGCTGAATGTATGAAAAGCTGAAAAGGCTGAAAGTTGAATATTTGAAAATGCTGAAAAGGCAGAAAAGCTGAAAAGTAAGAGGCTGAAAGAGCTTAAAAAGATGAACAGCTTCTCTGGCTGCACATATGCTGAAGGTGCATAACAAAAGTTGAAAATGTCCCCATAAGAATGAATGGGAAAATGCCTCCCAAACTCCTGCAATTTTTGAAAAAAGTATAATGGTTATGGCCCAAATATTCATATAGACAGTAACAGGAGACATTGCTGAACTATGTGATGTCTTTTTTATTTCTGTAGAATGAAAAATGAGGGTAACAGAGCAAGAGACAGAACAGGTACCATCTGCTCTCCTCCAGAAATTTAGTCTCAGAATTAACATTACGGCTTATGGGGGAGCTGCTGGACTGCTTGTAGCTCTAGGGCTTCTACAGTCAAAACCATAAGTCCTACATCTGAAATAAGACCATAACCGGAAAGCCAAGAAAATTTTCTACATTTCTATGTATATATTGTCTATGTGAAGTAAAAGATGTGGGATCCAAATCAAGCTGAAGAGAATTTTTTCTCAACTTTTTCCAACTGCTCTCCACTCTAGCGATGATGTCACGCACTCTAGCAGGATCTAGGTCACGCAATACACACCCATTATATACTCAGAAGAGCAGTTGAAAATCCTTAAAACTAAAACTGTGATTATTAAAAAACTGTAAAAGATATTCAAAATCTGAATACAAGCCCAATAGTTCAAGGTCTTCTGAGTATTTTAAAGTTTGAATGGTGTCTCTAGCTCAAAGTACGAGGAACTAGAAGAGGTTGAAAGTTGAGGAGTTTTGAAGACGATTTGAAGATTTTCCCATTTACTTCCATATTAATTTTATTTTAGAAAAAGCTGAATATTTTAAAAAGCTGAAAAGTTAAAAAGCTGAAAAGTACAAAGCTGAAAGAGCTGAAAAAGCTGAACATTTGAATATTTGAATGGTTTGAATAGCTGAACGTATGCTGAAGTAGTTGAAGAATGAAATTTGAAAAATTCCCCATAAGGATGAATGGGAAAATTTCTGCAGAAAAAGCTGAATATTTCAAAAAGTATAAAAGGTAGAAAAGCCAAAAGTAATAGCAGTAATGTCCTTAAAAAGCTGAACATTTTGATATTTGAATGGTTTCTGTAGCTCAAAATTTGAAGGAGAAGAAGCGTGCTGAAAAACGTACGGAATCTTGAATAATATTAATAAATTCCAGAATAACAATAGTGTGAATGCTTGTTAGCATTCACACTAATAATAACTAGAAACATTTGCATTTCCTGCGAAAATACAGTGTGAATGCTAACAGCTGAATGGATTTGCGAAATCTGCTGAATATAATGCATAAAATGCATACAACTATAAGAATGAATGGTCAAGAATTTGCAGAAAAAACTAAAACTGTGATTATTTAAAAACTGCAAAAGATATTCAAAATCTGAATACAAGCCCAATAGTTCAAGGTCTTCTGAGTATTTTAAAGTTTAAATGGTGTCTCTAGCTCAAAGTATGAGGAACTAGAAGAGGTTGAAAGTTGAGGAGTTTTGAAGACGATTTGAAGATTTTCTCATTTACTTCCATATTAATTTTATTTTAGAAAAAGCTGAATATTTTAAAAAGCTGAAAAGTTAAAAAGCTGAAAAGTACAAAGCTGAAAGAGCTGAAAAAGCTGAACATTTTAATATTTGAATGGTTTGAATAGCTGAACGTATGCTGAAGTAGTTGAAGAATGAAATTTGAAAAATTCCCCATAAGGATGAATGGGAAAAAATTTGCAGAAAAAGCTGAATATTTCAAAAAGTATAAAGGGTAGAAAAGCCAAAAATACAAGCAGTAATGTCCTTAAAAAGCTGAACATTTTGATATTTGAATGGTTTTTGTGGTTGAAAATTTGAAGGAGCTGAAAAGTGCTGAAAAACGTACGGAATCTTGAATAATAATAATAATAATAATAATAATAATAATAATAATAACTAGAAACATTTGCATTTCCTGCGAAAATACAGTGTGAATGCTAACAGCTGAATGGATTTGCGAAATCTGCTGAATATAATGCATAAAATGCATACAACTATAAGAATGAATGGTCAAGAATTTGCAGAAAAAGCTGAATTTTTCAAAAGCTGAAATGGCAGAAAGGCTGAAAAAGTAGAGATTGAATGGGCTAAAAAAGTTGAACATTTTGATGGCTGAACATAAAGCTGGATGTTTGAAGGAGCTGAAAAGGCAGAAAGGCTTAAAACTTATAGGCTGAATGGGCTAAAAAAGTTGAACATTTTGATAGCTGAACATAAAGCTGAATGTTTGAAGGAGCTGAAAAGGCAAAAAGGCTGAAAAGTAATGGGCTGAATGGGCTAAAGAAGTTGAACATTTTGATAGCTGAACCTAAAGCTGAATATTTGAAGGAGCTGAAAAGGCAGAAAGCTGAATGTTTTAAAAAGCTAAAAAAAAAAAAGGCTGAAAAGCTGAAAAGTTATTGGCTGAATGGGCTAAAAAAAGTTGAAAATTTTGAAAGCTGAACATAAAGCTGAATGTATGAAAAGCTGAAAAAGCAGAAAGCTGAATGTTTTCAAAATTGAAAAGGCTGAAAAGCTGAAAAATTATTGGCTGAATGGGCTAAAAAAAAGTTGAAAATGTTGATATCTGAACATGAAGCTGAATGTATGAAAAGCTGAAAGGGCTGAAAGTTGAATATTTGAAAAAGCTGAAAAGGCAGAAAAGCTGAAAAGTTATTGGCTGAATGGGCTAAAAAACTTGAACATTTTAATAGCTGAACATGATGCTGAATGTATGAAATGCTGAAAAAGCAGAAAGCTGAATGTTTTTAAAAGCTGAAAAGGCTGAAAAGCTGAAAAGTAAGAGGCTGAAAGAACTTAAAAAGATGAACAGCTTCTCTTGCTGCACATATGCTGAAGGTGAAGAACCAAAGTTTAAAATGTCCCCATAAGAATGAATGGGAAAATGCCTCCCAAACTCCTGCAATTTTTGAAAAAAGTATAATGGTTATGGCCCAAATATTCATATAGACAGTAACAGGTGACATTGCTGAACTATGTGATGTATTTTTTATTTCTGTAGAATGAAAAATGAGGGTAACAGAGCAAGAGACAGAACAGGTACCATCTGCTCTCCTCCAGAAATTTAGTCTCAGAATTAACATTACGGCTTATGGGGGAGCTGCTGGAGTGCTTGTCGCTCTAGGGCTTCTACAGCCAAAACCATAAGTCCTACATCTGAAATAAGACCATAACCGGAAAGCCAAGAAAATTTTCTACATTTCTATGTATATATTGTCTATGTGAAGTAAAAGATGTGGGATCCAAATCAAGCTGAAGATAATTTTTTCTCAACTTTTTCCAGCTGCTCTCCACTCTAGCGATGATGTCACGCACTCTAGCAGGATCTAGGTCACGCAATACACACCCATTATAAACTCAGACGTGCAGTTGAAAATCCTCAAAACTAAAACTGTGATGATTTCAAAACCGTAAAAGATTTTAAAAATCTGAATACAAGCCCAATAGTTCAAGGTCTTCTGAGTATTTTAAAGTTTGAATGGTGTCTCTCGCTCAAAGTATGAGGAACTAGAAGAGGTTGAAAGTTGAGGAGTTTTGAAGACGATTTGAAGATTTTCCCATTTACTTCCATATTAATTTTATTTTAGAAAAAGCTGAATATTTTAAAAAGCTGAAAAGTTAAAAAGCTGAAAAGTACAAAGCTGAAAGAGCTGAAAAAGCTGAACATTTTAATATTTGAATGGTTTGAATAGCTGAACGTATGCTGAAGTAGTTGAAGAATGAAATTTGAAAAATTCCCCATAAGGATGAATGGGAAAAATCTTGCAGAAAAAGCTGAATATTTCAAAAAGTATTAAAGGTAGAAAAGCCAAAAATACAAGCAGTAATGTCCTTAAAAAGCTGAACATTTTGATATTTGAATGGTTTTTGTGGCTGAAAATTTGAAGGAGCTGAAAAGTGCTGAAAAACGTACGGAATCTTGAATAATAATAATAATAATAATAATAATAACTAGAAAAATTGCATTTCCTGCGAAAATACAGTGTGAATGCTAACTGCTGAATGGATTTGCGAAATCTGCTGAATTTAATGCCTAAAATACATAAAACTATAAGAATGAATGGTCAAGAATTTGCAGACAAAGCTGAATTTTTCAAAAGCTGAATGGGCTGAAAAAGTTGAACATTTTGATGAACATGAAACTGAATGTATGAAAAGCTGAAAAGGCAGAAAGCTGAATATTTTAAGAAGCTGAAAAGGCTTGAGAGCTGTGAAGATATAGGACGCACATGAAGCTGAATGTATGAGAAAGCTGAAAATGCGGAAAGGCTGAAAAATAATAGCTTGAATGGGCTAAAAAAGTTTAATATTTTGATAGCTGAACATAAAGCTGAATATCTGAACAGGCTGAAAAGGCAGAAAGGCTGAAAAGTAAGAGGGCTGAAAGTGCTTAAAAAGGTAAAGGGTTTGATAACTGAACAGTTTATCTAGCTGAATATAAAGCTGAATGTGTGAAAAGCTGAAAAGGCAGAAAGCTGAATATTGGAAAAATTTAAAAAAGCAGAAAGACTGAAAAGTAGTGGGCTGAATTGGCTAAAAAAGTTGAACATTTTGATAGCTGAACATAAAACTGAATGTTTGAATGAGCTGAAAAGGCAGAAAGACTGAAAGGTAATGGGCTGAATGGGCTATAAAAACTGAACATTTTGATAGCTGAATATAAAGCTGAATGTTTGAATGAGCTGAAAAGGCAGAAAGGCTGAAAGGTAATGGGCTGAATGGGCTAAAAAAGTTGAACATTTTGATAGCTGAACATGAAGCTGAATGTGTGAAAAGGCTGAAAAGCTGAATATTGGACAAAGCTGAAAAAGCAGAAAGCAGGATGTTTTAAAAAGCTAAAAAGTAAGAGGGCTGAAAGAGCTCAAAAAGGTGAACAGTTTCTCTGGCTGCACATGTGCTGGAGCAGTAGCAGAGCCAAACTTATCCCCATAAGGATGAATGGGAAAACACCTCCCAAACTCCTGCAATTTTTGAAAAAAGTTTAATGGTTATTGCCAAAATATTTATATACAGAGAAACAGCAGACATTGCTGAACTCTGTGATGTGTTTTTAATTTCTGTAGAGTGAAAAATGAGGGTGCCAGAGTGAGAGACAGAACAGGTACCATCTGCTCTCCTCCAGAAATTTAGGAACAAAATTAACATTGTGGCTTATGGGGGAGCTGCTGGAGTGCTTGTCACTCTAGGGCTTCTACAGCCAAAACCGTAAGTCCTACAACTGAAATAAGACCATCATCTGAAAGCTAACAAGATTTCCTACATTTCTATGTATATATTGTGTATGTGAAGTAAAAGATGTGGGATCCAAATCAAAATAATCGAGCTGAAGAGAATTTTTTCTCCAGTTTTTCCAACTGCTCTCCACTCTAGCGAAAATTCCACACACTCTAGCTCACGCAATACACACCCATTATAAACTCAGAAGAGCAGTTGAAAATCCTTAAAATTAAAACTGTGATGATTTCAAAACCGTAAAAGATTTTGAAAGTCTGAATACATGCCAAATAGTTCAAGGTCTTCCGAGTATTTTAAAGTTTGAATGGTGTCTCTAGCTCAAAGTATGAGGAACGAGAAGAGGTTGAAAGTTGAGGAGTTTTGAAGACGATTTGAAGATTTTCCCATTTACTTCAATGTTAAATTTTTTTTTGAAAAAGCTGAATATTTCAAAAAGCTGAAAAGTTAAAAAGCTGAAAAGTACAAGGCTGAAAGAGCTGAAAAAGCTGAACATTTTAATAGTTGAATGGTTTCTATAGCTGAACGTATGCTGAAGTAGTTGAAGAATGAAATTTGAAAAATTCCCCATAAGGATGAATGGGAAAAATTTTGCAGAAAAAGCTGAATATTTCAAAAAGTATAAAAGATAGAAAAAAGAAAAATAGACGCCATCATGTCCTTAAAAAGCTGAACATTTTGATAGTTGAATGGTTTCTGTAGCACAAAAGTTGTAGGAGGAGAAGCGTGCCGAAAAACGTACGGAATCATGAATAATAATAGAAGAAGATAAATTCCAGAAGAACAATAGTGTGAATGCTTGTCAGCATTCACACTAACTAGAAACATTTGCATTTCCTGCGAAAATACAGTGTGAATGCTAACAGCTGAATGGATTTGCGAAATCTGCTGAATGTACTGCAGGAAATGCATAAAACTATAAGAATGAATGGTCAAGAATTTGCAGAAAAAGCTGAATTTTTCGAAGACTGAAAAGGCAGAAAGGCTGAAAAGTATTAGGCTGAATGAGCTAAAAAAGTTGAACATTTTGATAGCTGAACACAAAGCTGAATGTTTGAAGGAGCTGAAAAGGCAGAAAGCTGAATATTGGAAAAAGCTGAAAAAGCAGAAAGCTGAAAAGTTATTGGCTGAATGAGCTAAAAAAGTTGAACATTTTGATAGCTGAACATAAAGCTGAATGTATGAAAAGCTGAAAAGGCAGAAAGCTGAATATTGGAAAAAGCTGAAAGCTGAATGTTTTAAAGAGCTGAAAAGGCTGAATAGCTGAATATTTGAAGAAGCTGAAAAGGCTTGAAAGCTGAGAAGACATAGGATGCACATGAAACTGCATGTATGAGAAAGCTGAAATGGCAGAAAGGCTGAAAAATGAGAGATTGAATGGGCTAAAAAAGTTGAATATTTTGATGGCTGAACATAAAGCTGAATGTTTGAAGGAGCTGAAAAGGCAGAGAGGCTGAAAAGTTATCGGCTGAATGGGCTAAAAAAGTTGAACATTTTGATAGCTGAACATAAAGCTGAATGAGTGAAAAGGCTGAAAAGCTGAATATTGGACAAAGCTGAAAAAGCAGAAAGCGGGATGTTTTAAAAAGCTAAAAAGTAAGAGGGCTGAAAGAGCTCAAAAAGGTGAACAGTTTCTCTGGCTGCACATGTGCTGGAGCAGTAGCAGAGCCAAACTTATCCCCATAAGGATGAATGGGAAAACACCTCCCAAACTCCTGCAATTTTTGAAAAAAGTTTAACGGTTATTGCCAAAATATTTATATACAGAGAAACAGCAGACATTGCTGAACTCTGTGATGTGTTTTTAATTTCTGTAGAGTGAAAAATGAGGGTGCCAGAGTGAGAGACAGAACAGGTACCATCTGCTCTCCTCCAGAAATTTAGGATCAAAATTAACATTGTGGCTTATGGGGGAGCTGCTGGAGTGCTTGTCACTCTAGGGCTTCTACAGCCAAAACCGTAAGTCCTACAACTGAAATAAGTCCATCATCTGAAAGCTAACAAGATTTCCTACATTTCTATGTATATATTGTGTATGTGAAGTAAAAGATGTGGGATCCAAATCAAAAGAATCGAGCTGAAGATATTTTTTTCTCCAGTTTTTCCAACTGCTCTCCACTCTAGCGATGATGTCACGCACTCTAGCTCACGCAATACACACCCATTATAAACTCAGAAGAGCAGTTGAAAATCCTTAAAATTAAAACTGTGATAATTTCAAAACCGTAAAAGATTTTGAAAATCTGAATACATACCAAATAGTTCAAGGTCTTCTGAGTATTTTAAAGTTTGAATGGTGTCTCTAGCTCAAAGCATGAGGAACTAGAAGAGGTTGAAAGTTGAGGAGTTTTGAAGATGATTTTAAGATTTTCCCATTTACTTCAATGTTAAATTTTATTTTGAAAAAGCTGAATATTTTAAAAAGCTGAAGAGTTAAAAAGCTGAAAAGTACAAGGCTGAAAGAGCTGAAAAAGCTGAACATTTTAATAGTTGAATGGTTTCTATAGCTGAACGTATGCTGAAGTAGTTGAAGAATGAAATTTGAAAAATTCCCCATAAGGATGAATGGGAAAAATCTTGCAGAAAAAGCTGAATATTTCAAAAAGTATGAAAGGTAGAAAAAACAAAAATACAAGCACACATGTCCTTAAAAAGCTGAACATTTTGATAGTTGAATGGTTTTTGTGGCTGAAAATTTGAAGGAGTAGAAGAGTGCCAAAAAACGTACGGAAGAAGAATAATAACTTTAACTAGAAAAATTGCATTTCCTGCGAAAATACAGTGTGAATGCTAACTGCTGAATGGATTTGCGAAATCTGCTGAATTTAATGCATAAAATGCATAAAACTATAAGAATGAATGGTCAAGAATTTGCAGAAAAAGCTGAATTTTTCAAAAGCTGAATGGGCTAAAAAAGTTGAACATTTTGATTGCTGAACATGAAGCTGAATGTTTGAAGGAGCTGAAAAGCTGAAAAGTTATAAGCTAAATGGGCTAAAAAAGTTGAACATTTTGATAGCTGAACATGAAGCTGAATGTATGAAAAGCTGAAAAGGCAGAAAGCTGAATGTTTTAAAAAGCTGAAAAGGCAGAAAGCTGAATATTTTAAGAAGCTGAAAAGGCTTGAGAGCTGTGAAGATATAGGATGCACATGAAGCTGAATGTATGAGAAAGCTGAAAATGCGGAAAGGCTGAAAAATAATAGCTTGAATGGGCTAAAAAAGTTTAATATTTTGATAGCTGAACATAAAGCTGAATATTTGAACAGGCTGAAAAGGCAGAAAGGCTGAAAAGTACGAGGGCTGAAAGTGCTTAAAAAGGTTAAGGGTTTGATAACTGAACAGTTTATCTAGTTGAATATAAAGCTGAATGTATGAAAAGCTGAAAAGGCAGAAAACTGAACATTGGAAAAAGCTGAAAAAGCAGAAAGACTGAAAAGTAGTGGGCTGAATTGGCTAAAAAAGTTGAACATTTTGATAGCTGAACATAAAGCTGAATGTTTGAATGAGCTGAAAAGGCAGAAAGGTTAAAAAGTAATGGGCTGAATGGGCTAAAAAAGTTGAACATTTTCATAGCTGAACATGAAGCTGAATGTGTGAAAAGGCTGAAAAGCTGAATATTGGAAAAAGCAGAAAGCTGGATGTTTTAAAAAGCTAAAAAGTAAGAGGGCTGAAAGAGCTCAAAAAGGTGAACAGTTTCTCTGGCTGCACATGTGCTGGAGCAGTAGCAGAGCCAAACTTATCCCCATAAGGATGAATGGGAAAACACCTCCCAAACTCCTGCAATTTTTGAAAAAAGTGTAATGGTTATCGCCAAAATATTTATATAGAGAGTAAGAGCAGACATTGCTGAACTCTGTGATGTGTTTTTTATTTCTGTAGAGTGAAAAATGAGGGTGCCAGAGTGAGAGACAGAACAGGTACCATCTGCTCTCCTCCAGAAATTTAGGCTCAAAATTAACATTGCGGCTTATGGAGGAGCTGTTGGAGTGCTTGTCACTCAAGGGCTTCTACAGCCAAAACCGTAAGTCCTATATCTGAAATAAGACCATCAGCTGAAAGCCAACAAGATTTCCTACATTTCTATGTATATATTGTCTATGTGAAGTAAAAGATGTGGGATCCAAATCAAAAGAATCGAGCTGAAGATCATTTTTTCTCCAGTTTTTCCAACTGCTCTCCACTCTAGCGAAGATTCCACACACTCTAGTTCACGCAATACACACCCATTATAAACTCAGAAGAGCAGTTGAAAATCCTTAAAACTAAAACTGTGATAATTTCAAAACCGTAAAAGATTTTGAAAATCTGAATACAAGCCCAATAGTTCAAGGTCTTCTGAGTATTTTAAAGTTTGAATGGTGTCTCTAGCTCAAAGTATGAGGAACGAGAAGAGGTTGAAAGTTGAGGAGTTTTGAAGATGATTTTAAGATTTTCCCATTTACTTCAATGTTAAATGTTATTTTGAAAAAGCTGAATATTTTAAAAAGCTGAAGAGTTAAAAAGCTGAAAAGTACAAGGCTGAAAGAGCTGAAAAAGCTGAACATTTTAATAGTTGAATGGTTTCTATAGCTGAACGTATGCTGAAGTAGTTGAAGAATGAAATTTGAAAAATTCCCCATAAGGATGAATGGGAAAAATCTTGCAGAAAAAGCTGAATATTTCAAAAAGTATGAAAGGTAGAAAAAACAAAAATACAAGCACACATGTCCTTAAAAAGCTGAACATTTTGATAGTTGAATGGTTTTTGTGGCTGAAAATTTGAAGGAGTAGAAGAGTGCCAAAAAACGTACGGAAGAAGAATAATAACTTTAATAAATTCCAGAAGAACAATAGTGTGAATGCTTGTTAGCATTCACACTAACTAGAAAAATTGCATTTCCTGCGAAAATACAGTGTGAATGCTAACTGCTGAATGGATTTGCGAAATCTGCTGAATTTAATGCATAAAATGCATAAAACTATAAGAATGAATGGTCAAGAATTTGCAGAAAAAGCTGAATTTTTCAAAAGCTGAATGGGCTAAAAAAGTTGAACATTTTGATTGCTGAACATGAAGCTGAATGTTTGAAGGAGCTGAAAAGCTGAAAAGTTATAAGCTAAATGGGCTAAAAAAGTTGAACATTTTGATAGCTGAACATGAAGCTGAATGTATGAAAAGCTGAAAAGGCAGAAAGCTGAATGTTTTAAAAAGCTGAAAAGGCAGAAAGCTGAATATTTTAAGAAGCTGAAAAGGCTTGAGAGCTGTGAAGATATAGGATGCACATGAAGCTGAATGTATGAGAAAGCTGAAAATGCGGAAAGGCTGAAAAATAATAGCTTGAATGGGCTAAAAAAGTTTAATATTTTGATAGCTGAACATAAAGCTGAATATTTGAACAGGCTGAAAAGGCAGAAAGGCTGAAAAGTACGAGGGCTGAAAGTGCTTAAAAAGGTTAAGGGTTTGATAACTGAACAGTTTATCTAGTTGAATATAAAGCTGAATGTATGAAAAGCTGAAAAGGCAGAAAACTGAACATTGGAAAAAGCTGAAAAAGCAGAAAGACTGAAAAGTAGTGGGCTGAATTGGCTAAAAAAGTTGAACATTTTGATAGCTGAACATAAAGCTGAATGTTTGAATGAGCTGAAAAGGCAGAAAGGTTAAAAAGTAATGGGCTGAATGGGCTAAAAAAGTTGAACATTTTCATAGCTGAACATGAAGCTGAATGTGTGAAAAGGCTGAAAAGCTGAATATTGGAAAAAGCAGAAAGCTGGATGTTTTAAAAAGCTAAAAAGTAAGAGGGCTGAAAGAGCTCAAAAAGGTGAACAGTTTCTCTGGCTGCACATGTGCTGGAGCAGTAGCAGAGCCAAACTTATCCCCATAAGGATGAATGGGAAAACACCTCCCAAACTCCTGCAATTTTTGAAAAAAGTGTAATGGTTATCGCCAAAATATTTATATAGAGAGTAAGAGCAGACATTGCTGAACTCTGTGATGTGTTTTTTATTTCTGTAGAGTGAAAAATGAGGGTGCCAGAGTGAGAGACAGAACAGGTACCATCTGCTCTCCTCCAGAAATTTAGGCTCAAAATTAACATTGCGGCTTATGGAGGAGCTGTTGGAGTGCTTGTCACTCAAGGGCTTCTACAGCCAAAACCGTAAGTCCTATATCTGAAATAAGACCATCAGCTGAAAGCCAACAAGATTTCCTACATTTCTATGTATATATTGTCTATGTGAAGTAAAAGATGTGGGATCCAAATCAAAATAATCGAGCTGAAGATCATTTTTTCTCCAGTTTTTCCAACTGCTCTCCACTCTAGCGAAGATTCCACACACTCTAGTTCACGCAATACACACCCATTATAAACTCAGAAGAGCAGTTGAAAATCCTTAAAACTAAAACTGTGATAATTTCAAAACCGTAAAAGATTTTGAAAATCTGAATACAAGCCCAATAGTTCAAGGTCTTCTGAGTATTTTAAAGTTTGAATGGTGTCTCTAGCTCAAAGTATGAGGAACGAGAAGAGGTTGAAAGTTGAGGAGTTTTGAAGATGATTTTAAGATTTTCCCATTTACTTCAATGTTAAATTTTATTTTGAAAAAGCTGAATATTTTAAAAAGCTGAAGAGTTAAAAAGCTGAAAAGTACAAGGCTGAAAGAGCTGAAAAAGCTGAACATTTTAATAGTTGAATGGTTTCTATAGCTGAACGTATGCTGAAGTAGTTGAAGAATGAAATTTGAAAAATTCCCCATAAGGATGAATGGGAAAAATCTTGCAGAAAAAGCTGAATATTTCAAAAAGTATGAAAGGTAGAAAAAACAAAAATACAAGCACACATGTCCTTAAAAAGCTGAACATTTTGATAGTTGAATGGTTTTTGTGGCTGAAAATTTGAAGGAGTAGAAGAGTGCCAAAAAACGTACGGAAGAAGAATAATAACTTTAACTAGAAACATTTGCATTTCCTGCGAAAATACAGTGTGAATGCTAACAGCTGAATGGATTTGCGAAATCTGCTGAATACAATGCCTTAAACTATAAGAATGAATGGTCAAGATTTTGCAGAAAAAGCTGAATTTTAAGAAAGCTGAAAAGGCAGAAAGGCTGAAAAGTAGTAGCTTGAATGGGCTAAAACAGTTGAACATTTTGAGAGCTGAACATGAAGCTGAATGTATGAAAAGCTGAAAAGGCAGAAAGCTGAATATTGGAAAAAGCTGAAAAAGCAGAAAGCTGAATGTTTTAAAAAGCTGAAAAGGCTGAAAAGCTGAAAAGTTGAATGGGCTAAAAAAGTTCAACATTTTAATAGCTGAACATGCAGCTGAATGTATGAAAAGCTGAAAAGGGAAAAAGCTGAATGTTTTAAAAAGCTGAAAAATCAGAAAGCTGAATGTTTTTAAATAGCTGAAAAGGTTGAAAAGCTGAAAACTTATTGGCTGAATGAGCTAAAAAAAAGTTGAACATTTTGAAAGCTGAACATAAAGCTGAATGTATGAAAAGCTGAAAAGGCAGAAAGCTGAATATTGGAAAAAGCTGAAAAAGCAGAAAGCTGAATGTTTTCAAAATTGAAAAGGCTGAAAAGCTGAAAAATTATTGGCTGAATGGGCTAAAAAAGTTGAACATTTTGATATCTGAACATGAAGCTGAATGTATGAAAAGCTGAAAGGGCTGAAAGTTGAATATTTGAAAAAGCTGAAAAGGCAGAAAAGCTGAAAAGTTATTGGCTGAATGGGCTAAAAAAAACTTGAACATTTTAGTAGCTGAACATGAAGCTGAATGTATGAAATGCTGAAAAAGCAGAAAGCTGAATGTTTTTAAAAGCTGAAAAGCTGAAAGTAAGAGGCTGAAAGAACTTAAAAAGATGAACAGCTTCTCTTGCTGCACATATGCTGAAGGTGCAGAACCAAAGTTTAAAATGTCCCCATAAGAATGAATGGGAAAATGCCTCCCAAACTCCTGCAATTTTTGAAAAAAGTATAATGGTTATGGCCCAAATATTCATATAGACAGTAACAGGTGACATTGCTGAACTATGTGATGTATTTTTTATTTCTGTAGAATGAAAAATGAGGGTAACAGAGCAAGAGACAGAACAGGTACCATCTGCTCTCCTCCAGAAATTTAGGCTCAGAATTAACATTACGGCTTATGGGGGAGCTGCTGGAGTGCTTGTCGCTCTAGGGCTTCTACAGCCAAAACCATAAGTCCTACATCTGAAATAAGACCATAACCGGAAAGCCAAGAAATTTTTCTACATTTCTATGTATATATTGTCTATGTGAAGTAAAAGATGTGGGATCCAAATCAAGCTGAAGATAATTTTTTCTCAACTTTTTCCAGCTGCTCTCCACTCTAGCGATGATGTCACGCACTCTAGCAGGATCTAGGTCACGCAATACACACCCATTATAAACTCAGACGTGCAGTTGAAAATCCTCAAAACTAAAACTGTGATGATTTCAAAACCGTAAAAGATTTTAAAAATCTGAATACAAGCCCAATAGTTCAAGGTCTTCTGAGTATTTTAAAGTTTGAATGGTGTCTCTCGCTCAAAGTATGAGGAACTAGAAGAGGTTGAAAGTTGAGGAGTTTTGAAGACGATTTGAAGATTTTCCCATTTACTTCCATATTAATTTTATTTTAGAAAAAGCTGAATATTTTAAAAAGCTGAAAAGTTAAAAAGCTGAAAAGTACAAAGCTGAAAGAGCTGAAAAAGCTGAACATTTTAATATTTGAATGGTTTGAATAGCTGAACGTATGCTGAAGTAGTTGAAGAATGAAATTTGAAAAATTCCCCATAAGGATGAATGGGAAAAATCTTGCAGAAAAAGCTGAATATTTCAAAAAGTATTAAAGGTAGAAAAGCCAAAAATACAAGCAGTAATGTCCTTAAAAAGCTGAACATTTTGATATTTGAATGGTTTTTGTGGCTGAAAATTTGAAGGAGCTGAAAAGTGCTGAAAAACGTACGGAATCTTGAATAATAATAATAATAATAATAATAATAATAATAATAAATTCCAGAAGAACAATAGTGTGAATGCTTTGAAGCATTCACACTAATAAATTCCAGAAGAACAATAGTGTGAATGCTTGTTAGCATTCACACTAACTAGAAAATTGCATTTCCTGCGAAAATACAGTGTGAATGCTAATGGCTGAAGTGATTTCCGAAATCTGCTGAATGTACTGCAGGATATGCATAAAACTATGAGAATGAATGGTCAAAAATTTGCAGAAAAAGTCTGTCTGTTTGTGTGTGTGTGTGTGTGTGTGTGTGTGTGTGTGTGTGTGTGTGTGAGTAGAATAGTATGAAGTGGTACAATGTTGTATAATACTGTAGAAATGTGTATGAAAAGGTAGAATTGTAGAGTATTGAATGAAATGGTAAAATAGTATGAAGTGGTACAATGTTGTATAATACTGTAGAAATGTGTATGAAAAGGTAGAATTGCTGAAAATTGTGAAGTATTGTAGAAAAAAGTCGAACATTAGCTGAAGAAACAGTGAGAACAGCCTCTCCCCCTCTGGCTTGAGGTTGCCAAGCAACCAGGCCCAACTGCCAGGCCCTAGCAGTTAGGTGCACCTAGAATGTCAGTTGGCCCCTGAGTGAAAATTTGCTCAACTTTGAGGTCGGATATTTTAAAAACGGTAAAAGATTTGTAAAAAAGTTCAATACGAGTTTAATAGTTTAAAGTCTTGTGTACAATTTGAAATTTGTATGAAGTCTGTAGTAGTAGTAGAAGTGGTTTAAATTGTAGAAAGTTTGTAGAAGGTTTGTAGAAAGATTTGAAGTTTGTCCAATGCATTTCAAATGGGAAAATATTTGTAGAAAAAGTTGAATAATTTGTAAAATATTAATAGTAGAAATAAGTAAAATACAAGCACACATGTCTTCAACGAGCTGAATCTAGTGATATAAGTTTTATTTTTGTGGGACAAAATTTGTGGGAGTAGTAAGGATGCACGGAAGAAGAAAAATAATAATAATAATAATAATAATAAAGATTAGAAGAACAATAGTGTGAATGCTTGTCAGCATTCACACTAACTAGAAAATTGCATTTCCTGCGAAAATACAGTGTGAATGCTAATGGCTGAAGTGATTTCCGAAATCTGCTGAATGTACTGCAGGATATGCATAAAACTATGAGAATGAATGGTCAAAAATTTGCAGAAAAAGTCTGTCTGTTTGTGTGTGTGTGTGTGTGTGTGTGTGTGTGTGTGTGTGAGTAGAATAGTATGAAGTGGTACAATGTTGTATAATACTGTAGAAATGTGTATGAAAAGGTAGAATTGTAGAGTATTGAATGAAATGGTAAAATAGTATGAAGTGGTACAATGTTGTATAATACTGTAGAAATGTGTATGAAAAGGTAGAATTGCTGAAAATTGTGAAGGATTGTAGAAAAAAGTCGAACATTAGCTGAAGAAACAGTGAGAACAGCCTCTCCCCCTCTGGCTTGAGGTTGCCAAGCAACCAGGCCCAACTGCCAGGCCCTAGCAGTTAGGTGCACCTAGAATGTCAGTTGGCCCCTGAGTGAAAATTTGCTCAACTTTGAGGTCGGATATTTTAAAAACGGTAAAAGATTTGTAAAAAAGTTCAATACGAGTTTAATAGTTTAAAGTCTTGTGTACAATTTGAAATTTGTATGAAGTCTGTAGTAGTAGTAGAAGTGGTTTAAATTGTAGAAAGTTTGTAGAAGGTTTGTAGAAAGATTTGAAGTTTGTCCAATGCATTTCAAATGGGAAAATCTTTGTAGAAAAAGTTGAATAATTTGTAAAATATTAATAGTAGAAATAAGTAAAATACAAGCACACATGTCTTCAACGAGCTGAATCTAGTGATATAAGTTTTATTTTTGTGGGACAAAATTTGTGGGAGTAGTAAGGATGCACGGAAGAAGAAAAATAATAATAATAACTAGAAAATTGCATTTCCTGCGAAAATACAGTGTGAATGCTAATGGCTGAAGTGATTTCCGAAATCTGCTGAATGTTCTGCAGGATATGCATAAAACTATGAGAATGAATGGTCAAGAATTTGCAGAAACAGTCTGTCTGTGTGTGTGTGTGTGTGTGTGTGTGTGTGTGTGTGTGTGTGTGTGTGTGAGTAAAATAGTATGAAGTGGTACAATGTTGTATCATACTGTAAAAAAATTTGTAAGAAAAGGTAGAATTGTAGAATATTGAATGAAATGGGAGAATAGTATGAAGTGGTACAATGTTGTATAATACTGTAGAAATGTGTATGAAAAGGTAGAATTGCTGAAAATTGTGAAGTATTGTAGAAAAAAGTCGAACATTAGCTGAAGAAACAGTGAGAACAGCCTCTCCCCCTCTGACTTGAGGTTGCCAAGCAACCAGGCCCAACTGCCAGGGCCTAGCAGTTAGGTGCACCTAGAATGTCAGTTGGCCCCTGAGTGAAAATTTGCTCAACTTTGAGGTCGGATATTTTAAAAACGGTAAAAGATTTGTAAAAAAGTTCAATACGAGTTTAATAGTTTAAAGTCTTGTGTACAATTTGAAATTTGTATGAAGTCTGTAGTGGTAGTAGAAGTGGTTTAAATTGTAGAAAGTTTGTAGAAGGTTTGTAGAAAGATTTGAAGTTTGTCCAATGCATTTCAAATGGGAAAATCTTTGTAGAAAAAGTTGAATAATTTGTAAAATATTAATAGTAGAAATAAGTAAAATACAAGCACACATGTCTTCAACGAGCTGAATCTAGTGATATAAGTTTTATTTTTGTGGGACAAAATTTGTGGGAGTAGTAGGGATGCACGGAAGAAGAAAAATAATAATAATAACTAGAAAATTGCATTTCCTGCGAAAATACAGTGTGAATGCTAATGGCTGAAGTGATTTCCGAAATCTGCTGAATGTACTGCAGGATATGCATTAAACTATGAGAATGAATGGTCAAAAATTTGCAGAAAAAGTCTGTCTGTTTGTGTGTGTGTGTGTGTGTGTGTGTGTGTGTGTGTGTGTGTGTGTGAGTAGAATAGTATGAAGTGGTACAATGTTGTATAATACTGTAGAAATGTGTATGAAAAGGTAGAATTGTAGAGTATTGAATGAAATGGTAAAATAGTATGAAGTGGTACAATGTTGTATAATACTGTAGAAATGTGTATGAAAAGGTAGAATTGCTGAAAATTGTGAAGTATTGTAGAAAAAAGTCGAACATTAGCTGAAGAAACAGTGAGAACAGCCTCTCCCCCTCTGGCTTGAGGTTGCCAAGCAACCAGGCCCAACTGCCAGGCCCTAGCAGTTAGGTGCACCTAGAATGTCAGTTGGCCCCTGAGTGAAAATTTGCTCAACTTTGAGGTCGGATATTTTAAAAACGGTAAAAGATTTGTAAAAAAGTTCAATACGAGTTTAATAGTTTAAAGTCTTGTGTACAATTTGAAATTTGTATGAAGTCTGTAGTAGTAGTAGAAGTGGTTTAAATTGTAGAAAGTTTGTAGAAGGTTTGTAGAAAGATTTGAAGTTTGTCCAATGCATTTCAAATGGGAAAATATTTGTAGAAAAAGTTGAATAATTTGTAAAATATTAATAGTAGAAATAAGTAAAATACAAGCACACATGTCTTCAACGAGCTGAATCTAGTGATATAAGTTTTATTTTTGTGGGACAAAATTTGTGGGAGTAGTAAGGATGCACGGAAGAAGAAAAATAATAATAATAATAATAATAATAAAGATTAGAAGAACAATAGTGTGAATGCTTGTCAGCATTCACACTAATAATAATAATAATAAAGATTAGAAGAACAATAGTGTGAATGCTTGTCAGCATTCACACTAATAATAATAAAGATTAGAAGAACAATAGTGTGAATGCTTGTCAGCATTCACACTAATAAATTCCAGAAGAACAATAGTGTGAATGCTTGTTAGCATTCACACTAATAAATTCCAGAAGAACAATAGTGTGAATGCTTGTTAGCATTCACACTAACTAGAAAAATTGCATTTCCTGCGAAAATACAGTGTGAATGCTAACTGCTGATTGGATTTGCGAAATCTGCTGAATTTAATGCCTAAAATGCATAAAAGTATAAGAATGAATGGTCAAGAATTTGCAGACAAAGCTGAATGTTTGAAAGAGCTGAAAAGGCAGAAAGGTTGAAAAGTAATGGGCTGAATGGGCTATAAAAGTTGAACATTTTGATAGCTGAACATAAAGCTGAATGTTGGAAGGAGCTGAAAAGGCAGAAAGGCTGAAAAATAATACGCTTACATGTGCTAAAAAATTTGAACATTTTGATAGCTGAACATAAAGCTGAATGTTGGAAGGAGCTGAAAAGGCAGAAAGGTTGAAAAGTAATGGGCTGAATGGGCTATAAAAGTTGAACATTTTGATAGCTGAACAAAGCTGAATGTTGGAAGGAGCTGAAAAGGCAGAAAGGCTGAAAAATAATAACTTACATGTGCTAAAAAATTTGAACATTTTGATAGCTGAACATAAAGCTGAATGTTTGAAGGAGCTGAAAAGGCAGAAAGTTGAATATTTGAAAAGCTGAAAAGGCATAAAACCTGAAAAGTAAGAGGGCTGAAAGAGCTCAAAAAGGTGAACAGTTTCTCTGGCTGCACATGTGCTGGAACAGTAGCAGAGCCAAACTTATCCCCATAAGGATGAATGGGAAAACACCTCCCAAACTCCTGCAATTTTTGAAAAAAGTTTGATGGTTGTCGCCAAAATATTTATATAGAGAGTAAGAGCAGACATTGCTGAACTCTGTGATGTGTTTTTAATTTCTGTAGAGTGAAAAATGAGGGTGCCAGAGTGAGAGACAGAACAGGTACCATCTGCTCTCCTCCAGAAATTTAGGCTCAAAATTAACATTGTGGCTTATGGAGGAGCTGTTGGAGTGCTTGTCACTCTAGGGCTTCTACAGCCAAAACCGCAAGTCCTACAACTGAAATAAGACCATCATCTGAAAGCCAACAAGATTTCCTACATTTCTATGTATATATTGTGTATGTGAAGTAAAAGATGTGGGATCCAAATCAAAAGAATCGAGCTGAAGATAATTTTTTCTCCAGTTTTTCCAACTGCTCTCCACTCTAGCGAAAATTCCACACACTCTAGCTCACGCAATACACACCCATTATAAACTCAGAAGAGCAGTTGAAAATCCTTAAAACTAAAACTGTGATGATTTCAAAACCGTAAAAGATTTTGAAAATCTGAATACATGCCAAATAGTTCAAGGTCTTCTGAGTATTTTAAAGTTTGAATGGTGTCTCTAGCTCAAAGTATGAGGAACGAGAAGAGGTTGAAAGTTGAGGAGTTTTGAAGACGATTTGAAGATTTTCCCATTTACTTCAATGTTAAATTTTATTTTGAAAAAGCTGAATATTTTAAAAAGCTGAAGAGTTAAAAAGCTGAAAAGTACAAGGCTGAAAGAGCTGAAAAAGCTGAACATTTTGATAGTTGAATGGTTTCTATAGCTGAACGTATGCTGAAGTAGTTGAAGAATGAAATTTGAAAAATTCCCCATAAGGATGAATGGGAAATATTTGGCAGAAAAAGCTGAATATTTCAAAAAGTATGAAAGATAGAAAAAAGAAAAATAGACGCCATCATGTCCTTAAAAAGCTGAACATTTTGATAGTTGAATGGTTTTTGTGGCTTAAAATTTGTAGGAGGAGAAGAGAGCCAAAAAACGTACGGAATCATGAATAATAATAGAAGAAGAAGAAGATAAATTCCAGAAGAACACTAGAAAAATTGCATTTCCTGCGAAAATACAGTGTGAATGCTAACTGCTGAATGGATTTGCGAAATCTGCTGAATTTAATGCCTAAAATGCATAAAAGTATAAGAATGAATGGTCAAGAATTTGCAGACAAAGCTGAATTTTTCAAAAGCTGAATAGGCTTAAAAAGTTGAACATTTTGATAGCTGAACATGAAGCTGAATGTATGAAAAGCTGAAAAGGCAGAAAGCTGAATGTTTTAAAAAGCTGAATAGGCAGAAAGCTGAATGTTTTAAAAAGCTGAAAAGGCAGAAGCTGAATATTTTAAGAAGCTGAAAAGGCTTGAGAGCTGTGAAGAGATAGGATGCACATGAAGCTGAATGTATGAGAAAGCTGAAAATGTGGAAAGGCTGAAAAATAATACCTTGAATGGGCTAAAAAAGTTTAATATTTTGATAGCTGATCATAAAGCTGAATGTTTGAATGAGCTGAAAAGGCAGAAAGGCTGAAAAGTAATGGGCTGAATGGGCTATAAAAACTGAACATTTTGATAGCTGAATATAAAGCTGAATATCTGAAGGAGCTGAAAAGGCAGAAAGGCTGAAAAGTAATGGGCTGATTGGGCTAAAAAAGTTGAACATTTTCATAGCTGAACATGAAGCTGAATGTGTGAAAAGGCTGAAAAGCTGAATATTGGAAAAAGCTGAAAAAGCAGAAAGCGGGATGTTTTAAAAAGCTGAAAAGTAAGAGGGCTGAAAGAGCTCAAAAAGGTGAACAGTTTCTCTGGCTGCACATGTGCTGGAGCAGTAGCAGAGCCAAACTTATCCCCATAAGGATGAATGGGAAAACACCTCCCAAACTCCTGCAATTTTTGAAAAAAGTGTAATGGTTATCGCCAAAATATTTATATAGAGAGTAAGAGCAGACATTGCTGAACTCTGTGATGTGTTTTTTATTTCTGTAGAGTGAAAAATGAGGGTGCCAGAGTGAGAGACAGAACAGGTACCATCTGCTCTCCTCCAGAAATTTAGGCTCAAAATTAACATTGTGGCTTATGGAGGAGCTGTTGGAGTGCTTGTCACTCTAGGGCTTCTACAGCCAAAACCGTAAGTCCTACATCTGAAATAAGACCATCAGCTGAAAGCCAACAAGATTTCCTACATTTCTATGTATATATTGTGTATGTGAAGTAAAAGATGTGGGATCCAAATCAAAAGAATCGAGCTGAAGATAATTTTTTCTCCAGTTTTTCCAACTGCTCTCCACTCTAGCGAAGATTCCACACACTCTAGCTCACGCAATACACACCCATTATAAACTCAGAAGAGCAGTTGAAAATCCTTAAAACTAAAACTGTGATGATTTCAAAACCGTAAAAGATTTTGAAAATCTGAATACATGCCAAATAGTTCAAGGTCTTCTGAGTATTTTAAAGTTGGAATGGTGTCTCTAGCTCAAAGTATGAGAAACGAGAAGAGGTTGAAAGTTGAGGAGTTTTGAAGACGATTTGAAGATTTTCCCATTTACTTCAATGTTAATTTTTTTTTTGAAAAAGCTGAATATCTTAAAAAGCTGAAAAGTTAAAAAGCTGAAAAGTACAAGGCTGAAAGAGCTGAAAAAGCTGAACATTTTGATAGTTGAATGGTTTGAATAGCTGAACGTATGCTGAAGTAGTTGAAGAATGAAATTTGAAAAATTCCCCATAAGGATGAATGGGAAAAATTTGGCAGAAAAAGCTGAATATTTCAAAAAGTATGAAAGATAGAAAAAAGAAAAATAGACGCCATCATGTCCTTAAAAAGCTGAACATTTTGATAGTTGAATGGTTTTTGTGGCTTAAAATTTGTAGGAGGAGAAGAGAGCCAAAAAACGTACGGAATCATGAATAATAATAGAAGAAGAAGAAGATAAATTCCAGAAGAACAATAGTGTGAATGCTTGTTAGCATTCACACTAATAAATTCCGGAATAACAATAGTGTGAATGCTTGTCAGCATTCACACTAACTAGAAAAATTGCATTTCCTGCGAAAATACAGTGTGAATGCTAACTGCTGAATGGATTTGCAAAATCTGCTGAATTTAATGCCTAAAATGCATAAAAGTATAAGAATGAATGGTCAAGAATTTGAAGACAAAGCTGAATTTTTCAAAAGCTGAAAAGGCAGAAAGGCTCAGAAGCTTGAATGGGCTAAAAAAGTTGAACATTTTGATAGCTGAAAATACAGCTGAATATTTGAACAGGCTGAAAAGGCAGAAAGGCTGAGAAGTAGTGTGCTGAATGGGCTAAAAAAGTTGAACATTTTGATAGCTGAACATGAAGCTGAATGTATGAAAAGCTGAAAAGGCAGAAAGCTGAATGTTTTAAAAAGCTGAAAAGGCAGAAGCTGAATGTTTTAAAAAGCTGAAAAGGCAGAAGGTGAATATTTTAAGAAGCTGAAAATGCTTGAGAGCTGTGAAGATATAGGATGCACATGAAGCTGAATGTATGAGAAAGCTGAAAATGCGGAAAGGCTGAAAAATAATAGCTTGAATGGGCTAAAAAAGTTTAATATTTTGATAGCTGAACATAAAGCTGAATATTTGAACAGGCTGAAAAGGCAGAAAGGCTGAAAAGTACGAGGGCTGAAAGTGCTTAAAAAGGTTAAGGGTTTGATAACTGAACAGTTTATCTAGTTGAATATAAAGCTGAATGTATGAAAAGCTGAAAAGGCAGAAAACTGAACATTGGAAAAAGCTGAAAAAGCAGAAAGACTGAAAAGTAGTGGGCTGAATTGGCTAAAAAAGTTGAACATTTTGATAGCTGAACATAAAGCTGAATGTTTGAATGAGCTGAAAAGGCAGAAAGGTTAAAAAGTAATGGGCTGAATGGGCTAAAAAAGTTGAACATTTTCATAGCTGAACATGAAGCTGAATGTGTGAAAAGGCTGAAAAGCTGAATATTGGAAAAAGCAGAAAGCTGGATGTTTTAAAAAGCTAAAAAGTAAGAGGGCTGAAAGAGCTCAAAAAGGTGAACAGTTTCTCTGGCTGCACATGTGCTGGAGCAGTAGCAGAGCCAAACTTATCCCCATAAGGATGAATGGGAAAACACCTCCCAAACTCCTGCAATTTTTGAAAAAAGTGTAATGGTTATCGCCAAAATATTTATATAGAGAGTAAGAGCAGACATTGCTGAACTCTGTGATGTGTTTTTTATTTCTGTAGAGTGAAAAATGAGGGTGCCAGAGTGAGAGACAGAACAGGTACCATCTGCTCTCCTCCAGAAATTTAGGCTCAAAATTAACATTGCGGCTTATGGAGGAGCTGTTGGAGTGCTTGTCACTCAAGGGCTTCTACAGCCAAAACCGTAAGTCCTATATCTGAAATAAGACCATCAGCTGAAAGCCAACAAGATTTCCTACATTTCTATGTATATATTGTCTATGTGAAGTAAAAGATGTGGGATCCAAATCAAAATAATCGAGCTGAAGATCATTTTTTCTCCAGTTTTTCCAACTGCTCTCCACTCTAGCGAAGATTCCACACACTCTAGCTCACGCAATACACACCCATTATAAACTCAGAAGAGCAGTTGAAAATCCTTAAAACTAAAACTATGATGATTTCAAAACCGTAAAAGATTTTCAAAATCTGAATACAAGCCCAATAGTTCAAGGTCTTCTGAGTATTTTAAAGTTGGAATGGTGTCTCTAGCTCAAAGTATGAGGAACGAGAAGAGGTTGAAAGTTGAGGAGTTTTGAAGACGATTTGAAGATTTTCCCATTTACTTCAATGTTAAATTTTTTTTGAAAAAGCTGAATATTTTAAAAAGCTGAAGAGTTAAAAAGCTGAAAAGTACAAGGCTGAAAGAGCTGAAAAAGCTGAACATTTTGATAGTTGAATGGTTTCTATAGCTGAACGTATGCTGAAGTAGTTGAAGAATGAAATTTGAAAAATTCCCCATAAGGATGAATGGGAAAAATTTGGCAGAAAAAGCTGAATATTTCAAAAAGTATGAAAGATAGAAAAAAGAAAAATAGACGCCATCATGTCCTTAAAAAGCTGAACATTTTGATAGTTGAATGGTTTTTGTGGCTTAAAATTTGTAGGAGGAGAAGAGAGCCAAAAAACGTACGGAATCATGAATAACTAGAAAAATTGCATTTCCTGCGAAAATACAGTGTGAATGCTAACTGCTGAATGGATTTGCGAAATCTGCTGAATTTAATGCCTAAAATGCATAAAAGTATAAGAATGAATGGTCAAGAATTTGCAGACAAAGCTGAATTTTTCTAAAGCTGAATAGGCTGAAAAAGTTGAACATTTTGATAGCTGAAAATACAGCTGAATATTTGAACAGGCTGAAAAGGCAGAAAGGCTGAGAAGTAGTGGGCTGAATGGGCTAAAAAAGTTGAACATTTTGATAGCTGAACATGAAACTGAATGTATGAAAAGCTGAAAAGGCAGAAAGCTGAATGTTTTAAAAAGCTGAATAGGCAGAAAGCTGAATGTTTTAAAAAGCTGAAAAGGCAGAAGCTGAATATTTTAAGAAGCTGAAAAGGCTTGAGAGCTGTGAAGAGATAGGATGCACATGAAGCTGAATGTATGAGAAAGCTGAAAATGCGGAAAGGCTGAAAAATAATAGCTTGAATGGGCTAAAAAAGTTTAATATTTTGATAGCTGAACATAAAGCTGAATGTTTGAATGAGCTGAAAAGGCAGAAAGGCTGAAAAGTAATGGGCTGAATGGGCTATAAAAACTGAACATTTTGATAGCTGAATATAAAGCTGAATATCTGAAGGAGCTGAAAAGGCAGAAAGGCTGAAAAGTAATGGGCTGAATGGGCTAAAGAAGTTGAACATTTTCATAGCTGAACATGAAGCTGAATGTGTGAAAAGGCTGAAAAGCTGAATATTGGAAAAAGCTGAAAAAGCAGAAAGCTGGATGTTTTAAAAAGCTGAAAAGTAAGAGGGCTGAAAGAGCTCAAAAAGGTGAACAGTTTCTCTGGCTGCACATGTGCTGGAGCAGTAGCAGAGCCAAACTTATCCCCATAAGGATGAATGGGAAAACACCTCCCAAACTCCTGCAATTTTTGAAAAAAGTGTAATGGTTATCGCCAAAATATTTATATAGAGAGTAAGAGCAGACATTGCTGAACTCTGTGATGTGTTTTTTATTTCTGTAGAGTGAAAAATGAGGGTGCCAGAGTGAGAGACAGAACAGGTACCATCTGCTCTCCTCCAGAAATTTAGGCTCAAAATTAACATTGCGGCTTATGGAGGAGCTGTTGGAGTGCTTGTCACTCTAGGGCTTCTACAGCCAAAACCGTAAGTCCTACATCTGAAATAAGACCATCAGCTGAAAGCCAACAAGATTTCCTACATTTCTATGTATATATTGTCTATGTGAAGTAAAAGATGTGGGATCCAAATCAAAAGAATCGAGCTGAAGATAATTTTTTCTCCAGTTTTTCCAACTGCTCTCCACTCTAGCGAAGATTCCACACACTCTAGCTCACGCAATACACACCCATTATAAACTCAGAAGAGCAGTTGAAAATCCTCAAAACTAAAACTGTGATGATTTCAAAACCGTAAAAGATTTTGAAAATCTGAATACAAGGCCAATAGTTCAAGGTCTTCTGAGTATTTTAAAGTTGGAATGGTGTCTCTAGCTCAAAGTATGAGGAACTAGAAGAGGTTGAAAGTTGAGGAGTTTTGAAGACGATTTGAAGATTTTCCCATTTACTTCAATGTTAAATTTTATTTTGAAAAAGCTGAATATTTTAAAAAGCTGAAGAGTTAAAAAGCTGAAAAGTACAAGGCTGAAAGAGCTGAAAAAGCTGAACATTTTGATAGTTGAATGGTTTCTATAGCTGAACGTATGCTGAAGTAGTTGAAGAATGAAATTTGAAAAATTCCCCATAAGGATGAATGGGAAAAATTTGGCAGAAAAAGCTGAATATTTCAAAAAGTATGAAAGATAGAAAAAAGAAAAATAGACGCCATCATGTCCTTAAAAAGCTGAACATTTTGATAGTTGAATGGTTTTTGTGGCTTAAAATTTGTAGGAGGAGAAGAGAGCCAAAAAACGTACGGAATCATGAATAATAATAGAAGAAGAAGATAAATTCCAGAAGAACAATAGTGTGAATGCTTGTTAGCATTCACACTAATAATAGAAGAAGAAGATAAAAAATTCCAGAAGAACAATAGTGTGAATGCTTGTTAGCATTCACACTAACTAGAAAAATTGCATTTCCTGCGAAAATACAGTGTGAATGCTAACTGCTGAATGGATTTGCGAAATCTGCTGAATTTAATGCCTAAAATACATAAAACTATAAGAATGAATGGTCAAGAATTTGCAGACAAAGCTGAATTTTTCAAAAGCTGAATGGGCTGAAAAAGTTGAACATTTTGATGAACATGAAACTGAATGTATGAAAAGCTGAAAAGGCAGAAAGCTGAATGTTTTAAAAAGCTGAATGTTTTAAAAAGCTGAAAAGGCAGAAGCTGAATATTTTAAGAAGCTGAAAAGGCTTGAGAGCTGTGAAGATATAGGACGCACATGAAGCTGAATGTATGAGAAAGCTGAAAATGCGGAAAGGCTGAAAAATAATAGCTTGAATGGGCTAAAAAAGTTTAATATTTTGATAGCTGAACATAAAGCTGAATATCTGAACAGGCTGAAAAGGCAGAAAGGCTGAAAAGTAAGAGGGCTGAAAGTGCTTAAAAAGGTAAAGGGTTTGATAACTGAACAGTTTATCTAGCTGAATATAAAGCTGAATGTGTGAAAAGCTGAAAAGGCAGAAAGCTGAATATTGGAAAAAGTTAAAAAAGCAGAAAGACTGAAAAGTAGTGGGCTGAATTGGCTAAAAAAGTTGAACATTTTGATAGCTGAACATAAAACTGAATGTTTGAATGAGCTGAAAAGGCAGAAAGGCTGAAAGGTAATGGCCTGAATGGGCTAAAAAAGTTGAACATTTTGATAGCTGAACATAAAACTGAATGTTTGAATGAGCTGAAAAGGCAGAAAGGCTGAAAGGTAATGGGCTGAATGGGCTAAAAAAGTTGAACATTTTGATAGCTGAACATGAAGCTGAATGTGTGAAAAGGCTGAAAAGCTGAATATTGGACAAAGCTGAAAAAGCAGAAAGCTGGATGTTTTAAAAAGCTGAAAAGTAAGAGGGCTGAAAGAGCTCAAAAAGGTGAACAGTTTCTCTGGCTGCACATGTGCTGGAGCAGTAGCAGAGCCAAACTTATCCCCATAAGGATGAATGGGAAAACACCTCCCAAACTCCTGCAATTTTTGAAAAAAGTTTAATGGTTATTGCCAAAATATTTATATACAGAGAAACAGCAGACATTGCTGAACTCTGTGATGTGTTTTTAATTTCTGTAGAGTGAAAAATGAGGGTGCCAGAGTGAGAGACAGAACAGGTACCATCTGCTCTCCTCCAGAAATTTAGGATCAAAATTAACATTGTGGCTTATGGGGGAGCTGCTGGAGTGCTTGTCACTCTAGGGCTTCTACAGCCAAAACCGTAAGTCCTACAACTGAAATAAGACCATCATCTGAAAGCTAACAAGATTTCCTACATTTCTATGTATATATTGTGTATGTGAAGTAAAAGATGTGGGATCCAAATCAAAATAATCGAGCTGAAGAGAATTTTTCCTCCAGTTTTTCCAACTGCTCTCCACTCTAGCGAAAATTCCACACACTCTAGCTCACGCAATACACACCCATTATAAACTCAGAAGAGCAGTTGAAAATTTGAAAAATTTGAAAAATTCCCCATAAGGATGAATGGCAAAAATTTTGCAGAAAAAGCTGAATATTTCAAAAAGTATAAAAGATAGAAAAAAGAAAAATAGACGCCATCATGTCCTCAAAAAGCTGAACATTTTGATAGTTGAATGGTTTCTGTAGCACAAAAGTTGTAGGAGGAGAAGCGTGCCGAAAAACGTACGGAATCATGAATAATAATAGAAGAAGATAAATTCCAGAAGAACAATAGTGTGAATGCTTGTCAGCATTCACACTAATAACTTTAATAAATTCCAGAAGAACAATAGTGTGAATGCTTTGAAGCATTCACACTAATAAAAATAAAGAATTCCGTGCGTCGAACAACATATGTTGTGAATGCCTTCTGCATTCACAACCAATAATTTCCAGAAGAACAATAGTGTGAATGCTTGTTAGCATTCACACTAAAAAGAGGGGCGAGC
The DNA here is from genome assembly GCA_039737535.1 of Lagodon rhomboides. NCBI lineage: Eukaryota > Metazoa > Chordata > Actinopteri > Spariformes > Sparidae > Lagodon > Lagodon rhomboides. The sequence goes on along the minus strand of JBBNBP010000031.1, from coordinate 129,774 downwards.
AATAACAATAGCTTTGCTATAGAGGTGTCCATAGTGGGCTTGCAAGCACAGCCCACTAATAATGCTATGCCACACACACAGAGTCCAACTACATCTCAGACTGCGGCTCTGTCAACTGCTGTGCTGGATGATGCTCTTCAGAAGGAGGCAAGCCGGAGTGCTCCAAGGTTAACCACTGTTGTTACTGATGTCTGCAATAACACTGTACATGAAGCATGCACTGACATGGAGACTGAACCAGAGCCATTGAGCCAATTCACTTTGAATTCTGACACATCACATGATGCTCCTCAGAATGAATCAAACTCTTCTGCTCCAATAATTAATACAATGGTGAGTAATAGTGCCTTACCTGACATCTCCTTTAAACTAACGAAAATGAGTAAAGACAGAAGAAGAAAATATAAGAAGAGACTTTTGTACTCTGGAAAGGTATCTCAGAGAAAGGAGAATCAAAAGAGGAAAGAAAACGAAAAGTATGCTTCTGACAAAACTTTCAGGGCAAAGAAAATATCTTCTGCAAACAGGCAAAATTCAGATGAAGAACTCAGACAAAGAAAACAAGCCAATTCCAGAAACCGTGATAGAAAAAAACCTGAACTACGGCAAAAGAAGAGAAATAATATAACAACTGCATATAGAGAAAATCCTAAATTCAGACAGAAACAGAAAGATTACATAACAAACCAGTACAGAAACAACCCTGAATTCAGAATGAAACAAAAAGGCTACATAACAAACCAGTACAGACAAAATCCTGATTTCAGAGAAAAACAAAACCAGTACTTTATGAACCGATACAGAAATGATCTTGGATTTAATAGGAGGCAGCGATTATACTTTGCACAGCGATGTACACATGATCAAGCCCTCAGGGTAAAACACAGACAACTAATGAGACAACGAATGCGAGAGAGGCGTAACAACAATCTGGCATTCAGGAGTATGCATAATACAGACAAATTCATAGACTAGCACATGACAGTAACAGAGAGGCTGAAAACCCCTTGATCAATGAAGCCATATCTGTTTTCAGATCACAAATAAAGGCTGGTCCCACTTTTTGTTGCACTGTGTGTCATAAGGCTTCATTTCCAAACCAAGTTCAATGTTGCAGACGGTCAAATTATGTAAAAAATCCAGATGTGGTTAAAGCATGCCTGACTGGAAAGTATGTTCATATTTGTGACGATAACTGCAGAAGTGAACAGTGCAAAGTGCCTGATGAGAGAAAGACAGAGTGGATTTGTCACACCTGCCATAGTCACCTTAAAAATGGAACCATGCCCAGCCTTGCTGTAGCTAACAACTTGGAGCTTACTGACATTCCACCTGAACTGTGTGATCTCAACATATTGGAAAGACATCTCATCGCCAAGTGCATAACATTTGCAAAAATTATTCCTCTTCCTAAAGGCCGACAGCAGTGTATTCGAGGGAATGTTGTCTGTGTTCCATCTCAGGTTGAAGAAACTGTTAACGCTCTGCCAAGACTAAGAAGTGAGTCTCAGGTGCTGAGAGTAAAACTAAAGAGGCGCTTGTGTTACAGAGGTCATCAGCTGTTCCAGACTGTTACCTGGTCTAAACTGGTGCAAGCACTGAATAAACTCAAACACATTCACCCACAGTATAAGGACATAACTATCAGAGACGAGGCTGAGCTGTGTGACCCAACACTTCCTGATGATGATGACGATGATTGTGATGATGGTAATGCAGCCATGGAAGATGTTGATTATGATGAAGATGATTTAATGGAAATTGACATGTGTGAGAGAAATGCACTGTGTGAGGCAGAAAATGGTCCTGAAAATGAAGTGGACAACAATGAAAAGGTAATTTGTGATGACAGCCAACCAGAGGAGCAGAATGATGATCCAGAACTAGAAGGTGACATGCCAAATGGTGGTCTTGCTCTAGAGTCATGCCTTCAGCCACGCGATGTTTCAGAGGACATATTGTGTTTCAGTGAAGGAATCTACTCTGTTGCTCCTGCAGAAGGAAATAGTCCAGTGAGCTTTTTCAAAACACCTAAACTTGAGGCCATGGCTTTCCCTGTTCAGTTCCCCACTGGTCAAAACACACTAGATGAACAGAGATTTATCAAAATAACACCCAGTGGTTATTTCAAAACCAGGCTTTTAGGAGTTGATGATCGCTTTGCCAGAGACACAAACTATTTGTTCTTTGCACAGTTTGTGAGTGAAATACACTTTGCCACGTCCAGCATGACAATTCAACTGCGTAAGGGAAAACCTTTCACCAGAGATGGACGCAAAATAACATCAGGAATGTTGCGAGACAAACGAGAGGTTGAACGACTGGTGAGAAATAAAGATGCAGTCAGATTCATGCAGCCGCTCAGAGGGACACCAGCTTATTGGGAGAAAACAACCAGAGATCTGTTTGCCATGATAAGACAGCTCGGAACTCCTACTTTCTTTTGTACATTTTCTGCAGCAGAAATGCGTTGGCCTGAGGTGATCGAAGCAATAAAATGTCAGCAAGGTGAGGAAGTTGATTTTGATGAGCTCGACTGGTCCACAAAGTGTGACATATTGCGAAGCAATCCTGTGACTACAATGCGCATGTTTGATAAGCGTGTTGAGGCCTTATACAGAGATTTGATCTTGTCGCCTGCACAGCCCCTTGGCAAAGTTGTTGATTACTTTTACCGAGTTGAGTTTCAGCACAGAGGAAGCCCACACATACATTGCCTGCTATGGGTAGAAGGAGCTCCTGTTTTTGAGGAAGACGATGATCGAACTATCTGTGACTTTGTGAACAAATATATCACTGCGCAGCTACCTGACCCAGTTACACAACCTGACCTGTACCAGAAAGTCACAGAAGTGCAGATGCACAGCAAAAACCACACACGGACATGTTTCAAAAGTGCTAGCTCTGGATGTCGTTTTGGTTTTCCCCAACCACCTTCCAGAAAGACAATGATAACAAGACCTGGAGATAAAGATGATCCAGAACAACTGGCAGAAGCAAAACAAAAGCTCAGACCACTGAACTTGCTGCTGAGTGAACCTGAAACTGCCTCCCTGAGTTTAGACCAGCTCCTGGCTCAATGTAATTTAACACTCAACGAGTATGAGAAATGTCTGCACGTGATGAAACGATCAAATGCTGTGATACTGAGGCGTGACCCAAAAGACTGCTGGGTAAATCCATATAACGCAGCTCTACTTTCTGCCTGGGATGCAAATATTGATGTTCAGTTCATACTGAATTATTACAGTTTGATAAACTACATCTGCACATATATTTGCAAAAGTGAAAACTCTGTCAGCGAGTATCTCAAAACGCTCATTGAAAACTCCAACAGAGAAAATGTCAACGAGTGTGATGAAATGAGAGAAATCATGCAGGCCTATTCCAAAAAGAGAGAGGTCAGTGCCCAGGAGTGTGTCACCCGTGCATGTGGTATCAAAATGAAGAAGTGTTCACGAGGTGTCGTATTCATACCGACAGATGACAACCCAGTGAAAATGAGTCGCCCCATGTCAGACCTGGAAAACACAACATCAGAATGTGTACAAGTGTGGATGACATCTTTGACAGACAAGTACAAAGCCAGGCCTGAAACACTCGAGTATGAGGAGATGTGTATGGCAGACTTTGCCTCAACTTGCAGACTTGTGTATGGCCAGCAGACCAAAGGTAAAAAGGTTTGTCCTCTGCTGAATGACATGGGATATGTTCAAAGGAGAGAAACTGATAAGCCCGCTATCATCAGATTTCACCGCAAATCGCAGGAAAAATATCCCGAGCAGTTTTATGGCACGTTACTGAAACTGTACGTTCCTTACCGATCAGACGATGAGCTGAAACCTAATTTTTTACCCACGTATGAGTCTTTCTACAATCGTGGCCGTGTTCAGCTACCAGGTGCTAACCGTCCAGAGTCAGTCAAACGCATTGTGAAACGAAACAGAGAAAAATATGAAAAAAACAGTGAAGAAATTGAGAGTGCAATTGAGGAGTTTGAACAGAACAGAGGTGTGATTGATGAATGGTGTAATCTGGCACCTGAATCTGAAGTAGTGAGGTTGGAGTGTATTGAAGAACTGGAAGCAAGAGCACCAGATCATGAAAATGTACAGGAGGATGTTCCAGAATATGCAAGGCAGGCTAATGCTGTAACAGAAGCCAGAGCCATCAGAGAACCCACTGCAGTTGACCCCACACTCTTACGTCAAATGTATCAGAATCTGAACCAGAAACAGACATGTGTGTTCCATGCAGTCAGAGACTGGTGCATAAAGCGTGTTTGTGGCCTTGATCCTGAGCAGTTCTTCTTTTACATAAACGGTGGTGCTGGAACAGGAAAGTCACATCTCATCAAATGCATCTACTCAGAAGCATCTAAGATACTGTGCAAACTGCCGAGACGTGCTGAGGAGGCTGACATATCAAACCCCACTGTCCTGTTGACTGCTTTCACTGGAACTGCAGCCTTTAATATATCAGGTTCAACACTGCACTCGCTGCTTAAGCTGCCCAGAAGCCTAAAACCCCCATTTCAAGGACTTGGTAATAAACTGGATGAGGTCAGATCAGATCTGTTAAATGCTGAAATCATCATCATTGATGAAGTGTCCATGGTGTCAAAGCCACTTTTTGCATATGTGGATGCCAGACTGAAACAGATTAAAGGCAGTCAAAAACCATTTGGAGGCATGTCAGTAATCGCTGTTGGAGACTTCTATCAGCTACCACCAGTGAGACACAGTACACCTCTCTGCGTCCAAGAGCCTTTACAAATAGACCTGTGGGGACATTTTAAGATGGTTACACTGACTGAGATCATGCGGCAGAAAGATGATTTGGTCTTTGCAGAGATGCTGAACAGGATCCGTGTGAAAGACAAGTCAGATGAGTTGTCTGAGGCAGACAGAGCCATGCTCTCACAGACCATCACTGAACCAGCACTTTGTCCGACCGATGCCCTGCACATTTTTGCTACAAACAAACAAGTCAATTCACACAACTCTGCAACATTAGCTCTGCTCCATTCTAATATCACTGTCATTGATGCAGATGACTATAAAAAGGACCCCCAGAGTGGCAGAATGGCACGACAAGTCGAACCATTAAAAGGAGGCAAAAATGATTTACCAGATTCACTTGATGTTGCTGAAGGCGCACGTGTCATGCTCACCAGAAACATCGATGTCTCTGAGGGATTAGTGAATGGATCCTTTTGCACACTAGAAAGGATAATTACCTCTGAACAAAATGGCTTTGTACACGTCACTATGCTTGGGCTCAAGATGGATGATGAAACAGCTGGAAGGCGTTACCGCAATAGAGCACCAGGAGGACCCGATAATCTTGTGTACATTGACAGAGCTGAGGAGGATATGAAACAGAAAGGAGTGGTACGCAGACAGTTTCCCATTAAACTTGCCTTTGCTTGCACAATACATAAGGTTCAAGGTATGACAAAGACATCAGCTGTAGTCTCACTGAAACACATATTTGAACCTGGCATGGCTTATGTAGCTATCAGTAGAGTGACCTCTCTCAGTGGACTGTACATGCTGGATATTGACGAAAACAAAATCTATGCAAATCAAGACGTCACTGCAGCCTTAGAGACCATGACACATGTCAACTTGGACAACATGATGCCTCTTCTGCATTTCAAACAAACATTGAGCAGACATGACACTCTGACCGTTGTTCACCACAACACAGAAGGACTGCCATCACATGTGAATGACATCAAGAGCCATCATGAACTGTGTCTTGCAGATGTTCTGTGTCTCACAGAAACTCACCTACAAGGCTCCTTTGTTGCACAAAGCCTCCATTTAGAGGGCTACAATCTGTTCAAGCGCAACAGACACATGTCCTACACAAACCTCCCACAAATGGCAAACAGAGGTGGTGGTGGAGTTGCTGTTTATGTGAAAAACCACTTTCAGGTGCGTGAAAAACAGTATCTACACAATGTGACTGATCTTGAGTTTGTGGTTCTGAAGGTTGAAGCTCCTGTGAGTGCCCTGATTGCAGCTGTTTACAGACCTCCAGACTACAGCATTGCACCATTCCTGTCAAACCTGGTAAGTCTTTTGGATTCACTAGAGATCATGGATTGTCACCCCATCATTGTCTGTGGCGATTTCAATGAGAATCTCTTATCCAACGGCAGTATGCCAATACTGGAGCTGTTTCAGTCTAGGGGATATGCCCAACTAATCACTGCTGCAACCACAGAGAAGAACACACTGCTAGACCTCATTTTCATCTCTCAACCACAACACTGTCTCAATTCAGGTGTCATGAAAACCTACTACAGTTATCACAATCCTGTGTACTGTGTAATCTCCTGCGGCGGTTCATAAAGAAATCCGGTGAGTCTTAACCACATTGAAAAATACAAGGGATTTGTGACTAAACTAATATTTATTCATTGCAGGCATTAAGAAAATTGTTTACTACCATTTTGTATATAAAGTATCATATGTTTTTCTTTTATCAATCTAATTTTGATTTAAAACACACAAAACTTAAACTGACAATGGTAAAATCTAAAGGTTTATATCACAATGATCATGGTTTACTGAAAATGCAATGTACAGGATTTGACAGACCATGTAGTTCTACAGACTTACAGAACAAACAGTCAACAGTTACTCAGAGTTGGGGTATCCTCTTTGCAGCCCGGCTTCACAACCTCGCCGGCTGCCTCAGTCCTTCTAAGACTGTGTGGGAGGGAGGGTGGACCAAGAGGATACACCGCTCAACACTTGATATGAATGTTGTAATGGCTCTGAGAGAAATTTACCTGCAAGGATATTATGTTTCTGAGAGAATTACACACAGCAAAAAAATTCAAACTCTCCAATCTGGTTCAAAATTAAAACCTTGGCTAATTAAAAATGCTTCACAGAATACACACAAATAAGAACTAATGCAGAATAACACACGGCAGCATAGCAGTTATAGTTCAACCATCAGAAATAATCAAAAAGGCTAAATGGTTTTACAGGTAAAAAGGCTAAATGGTTTTACAGGTAAAAAGGCCAAATGGTTTTACAGGTAAAAAGGCTAAATGGTTTTACAGGTAAAAAAGCTAAATGGTTTTACAGGTAAAAAGGCTAAATGGTTTTACAGGTAAAAAGGCTATAATGGACCATATTCCCAGCACATTTTGGCCTGTGCATTTGTCAGGGTGGGTGGGTTCGGGTTGACAAATGCACAGGCCAAAACTATTCAGCAGCTGTATACAGCTGCCAACATTTACTGTAGCAAAAATAAGTAGAAAGTATGTGTTCTCAATGGAACACATACTTTCCAATGTACTTCCACCTACCAGTTGAAACCCCACATTGCCACCAAATTTCCCACTACCCTCTCTAGCAGGGTTGGTGGCCTTCCCAGATACTCTAAATTATGCAAGTTTACTGTCCCCCGGATGGGAGACACAGTGCTCCTCTGTGAGGACACCTGCCCACCTTGGTCCTATATTCTTCAATACTGTGAGGATCAACTCATGACCAGCAACACCATGGTGCCACAGACGAGGCAGCTGTACCGACTTAACTGTCAGTCGACAATGGAGCCGTCACTGCTGGATCACATAGAGACATGTGCTTCCCCTCTCAGTGCAAAGGTTTCTCCATAACTAAGCATAAGGTAGGCCATGAAGCATTTCTTTTTGAACAAATATTCTTGTGTGTGCTTTGATTAAATTGTCTTTAAGATTACAGTTGGGAGTGTATTTTGAATAAAGTTCTTTCTTCAGGTCTTCCTCCGTTGTGATCCAGCCACTCCACAGCTGAGACCTCCAGACTGCCCAGAGAGCTAAACATGCATAAGACATTCAGCCCTTCAAAACTTCTGTGTGAAGTGGCTCTGGAGGGAAAATGGATTTCTGCCCTGCAGCAGTGTTCAAGGTAGTTGATTACTTTGTATGATGCAAACTCTTGTGTAAGTTGTGTGTCATGGTCTTCAGATTATAAACTTTCTGCTGTCTTTTCTCAGGGCAAGCTCCATTCCCCTGCCTCTCAACGCCTCTGTGTCGGTGATGCTGTCCTCACGCCAGACGTGACCAGATAATAGGGAGCAGCAGCTCTTCCAGCCACTGAACATGTCAAAGGTCATGACCTCACATCCATTTACATCTTCACACTGACAGTGTGCTCTGCTGACAGTTGTGGTTTGTGGCAGCAATGAACAGATTGAACAAACAGCACCATGACAGCATCAGTCCTGAAGATTACACTACTGACCCATGGACAAAATAACCCAATCTGAAGTATAGGACACCAGTTTAGTCTGTTTTGTGAATAAGAATATTTATCTCATATGATTCGTTGAATGTTTTTCTTTATTTTACATTTCATGAAAATGAATGTTCTTTTTTTTAAAATTATTTTTCACATCATCCTTCCCTTTTCATCTTTATCTGTTGGCTATCCAAGAGACGACACAGATAAAGGGGGAGATCATATCCATTACATCAGGTGCCACATGCTTCTGAACTTGCTACCCTGTAGGGGGTACTATTTATTTTAAAAATAGTAATCATTAGTGTGGGGTTTCAGCTGGTAGGTATACTAAAGGTTTTTCACCATTGTATACTTAGCTTTGGGCTAATGTAAAACCCTCTGAAGAGCAGTTAAGGATAAGCCCAGTGCTGAGACTGTGCACTCAAAGTTGAGGGTATGGTCTTAAGAACGTCCTGAACACATGGCTTGGATATGAGCCTAGTCACATGATTTGATTGGGAACCAAACCTGGATCCCTGAAGTCACAAAAGTGACGCTAACTCCATGTTTTCAGAGAAATCTTTCAAAAGTAAAGGTTAACCCAGCTCTGGACTAACACACAATTGAAATGACAGTGTTGACCTGACTGTCAGTCCAGGGCTACTGGAGCTTGAAGCTATAAACTAATGGGGCTAATTAGCCTAAGTCTAACTACAATGTGAAAAGTCTTTTATGGTAGGGCTGAACAATATTTGAAATCACTGAAATTACAGTGTCTTCAGGCATGTACATTGGTGTCATTGCCCAATCCTGTCATCCAATATTAACCCATCATTCTTTTTCTCTCTTACAAAAAAGCAACAAATAGCAACCAACCAAACAAACAAAAGAACCCAAAAACAAACAAGAGGTTGGAGGAACAGGTACCTAAGAATGCATCTTGCCTGCACATGCCTGGTTCTACTGATTGTGATAATATATATTATGTTGAGCCCTGCCATAGAAAATATTTTGAAACCAATAACTGTTTGCCACTATGGATTTTGATTTTGATAAGGACTGCTTTCATGTATTTTCTATATATTCTTCTCTTATTTGTGTTTTAGTAATTTGTTTTATTGTGTGTTCTTTTATTTATTTCCCAAAAGGAAACTTAATGATAATCACATTTCTTATCAAATTTTATTTTAAGTTTTATTTGTTTCTCTAAACTAAGTAGTGGCCAAGGAGGAGTCAAACAATCGATAGAGATTAACCCAAAAGTCACTTCAAACCTAGTTTACTGCGTCTGAAAAACTTCGTCGCATAATTTATTTATTTATTTTTTTTTGAAATAGTCAAAAAAATCTCTTCCCTTGGCACATCAGTCGTCAAGGCTATTGCCACCAGCATGGTGCTGAAACATTTCCTTGCGATTCTTCCAAGGCGCACAGTTTTTAGGAAATTTTCATTTGTTTACTGGTTACTTGCTAGAGGCACAGTGGATTTTGGTTTTGCAAGGCCTGTTTTCTATTCTCTTATAAATTGCTCATTGGTTGGTGTTTGACAGAATATAGAAGATATATTCAATTTATTTTAAAAATCAACCAATCCCACAAATTATGGAAAATGTCCCAAATACACTTAAGGCCTTAATTAATTAGCTGGACTTTGTCTAAAGACATATGTCTATTTTTTTCTCTTTCTTTTTTTGGTTGTTTGGTTTTGTACTTTCTTCTTAATAAGTATTAATAAGTTAACTTACAAAGTTGATTGAGGGGCCTTCACAAAATCTCTGGTCTTAGTTCATGCATTTGACAGTGGTATTCTTACCATATTGCCATAAACTCCTTTAAGGTTCCTTCTGATTGATGAAAGTGCCCCCATGGTGTGGGATCACAACTTAATAATGTTTAGTTCCATTTAATTCCCTTCAGGTCATTTGAATTAGTTCTTATCATTTTAATGTCATCAAATTGTGTTTAATTCGATTCATTAACTTTTTAATCCTACTTGGGCAATGAAATGTGCATAGGCAAATTATTTAATTATGTTTTCACAATGTATTATAATTGATCTAAATTAGTTTCAATAATTGAACAACTATCCACTTTTGATTCATCATTTATTATCAAATAATCTCTGTAGTTATTATTGTGCAAAAAAGGTGTAACACTCACATGAATACATCTGAAATTATGAAATTTTTGAAATATTTTTTGAAATATGTTTTATGTTTTTTTTCTATTTGTGTATCTCATCAGGCTTGTTTGTATATTATTCTGTGGATTATTTTACTGCTTTATTACTTCTGATACTTCAATTAAATCTTTAAATGCTCTAATAACTGTGTGAATTACAAACTGACACAAATGACCCTAATCCTGACAATATAAAATGTATTTGTAATGAAGTCTCTTGTCTCCTCATGTTTTAGTAGAATATTGAGACAAATTCTTTGGTCCATAATGTCTGACACAACTAAAACTGCTATCTCTGCTACTACTGCTACTAGCTGTACTAATAGTACAACTACTACCAATACTACTACTAGTCCTACTGCTGTGAATATTGCTACTACTTACATAGAGAAACCGTTCAGCTATCAAACTGTTCACCTTTTTAAGCTCTTTCAGCCCTCTTACTTTTCAGCTTTTCAGTCTTTTCAAACATTCAGCTTTATGTTCAGCTTTCAAAATGTTCAACTTTTATAGCCCATTCAGCCTAATACTTTTCAGCCTTTCTGCCTTTTCAGCTCCTTCAAACATTCAGCTTTATGTTCAACTATCAAAATGTTCAAATTTTTTAAGCCCATTCAATCTATTATTTTTCAGCCTTTCTGCCATTTCAGCTTTCTCAGCTTCACGTGCATTCTATATCTGTATCCTAAATAACTTCCAGGATTTCCTGCAGGAGCTTGAAGGCAAGTGTTTACACCATATGAAGAAACTGGGAGATAAATGTCTGAGACTTATACAGTCATTTGTATGAAGAATATACAGCATAAGCAATTCTTCTGATTCAATTCTTAGAATTGAGGAGAGGGGTGTGAGTGTGCTTAGCAAAGCACGCTTGCACTGCAATTTACTTTTTTATTGTTGTGCCACCTTCCACCTAAATGTTGTATAGCTGCGCCTGGGTGTTCCTAGACCCCACTTTGGCTAAACCAGTGCTTCTCAATTTGCCTAACAACATCCAGCATATTTTTTTTTTACAGCCACTGTGCCATTACAGTATTTGGTCTGCTGCTGCCAAGCTGACAGTGCGCCTTATAATCCAGTGCGCCTTATATATGGACCAATATTGAGCCACAACAGGTCTCGCAACTACGGTAAGCAGCCGCCGACTTCATTTTCCCCCGTAGAAGAAGAAGCGCCCGGTGCATGCTGGGATATATGACTGCGCGAGACTGATATATCAGTCTCAACTGTGGTCCGAGCTTTCAGGAAGGCAGGAATTGTCACTGAACTGCTAGACAACAGCAGCGACACTGACTCGATTAATGACGACTTCGACGAGACGGAGCCGGGCATGTTGGATGCCCGGCTCTGTCGGGCATCCGACTGACAACGGAGTTGTCAGAACGCTGGTCTGTAATCTATTAATAAAGTTTGACTGACCTATCTGACTGTTTTGTTGACATTCCCTTTAGCGCAGCTCCATCTAATGGATGCATAACGTAACCCCAGCCTCTACTGTAGCGTCTATTCTATGCGCCTTATAATGCGGTGCGCCTTATATATGAACAAAGGGTAACCCTTCCTTTTACAGTCCCCTAATTACCAGGTATTTACCAGGTAAATATATAGTAATTCATAGCATTTTCTTGTGTAATTACCACCAGTATAAGAAGGTAAATACATGGAAACTACAGCCGAAGAACAAAGTATTTACCTGGTAAAATATATTGAAATTACAGTGTCTATTGGGTAATAACTGCTGGTAACAAGTACAGTCCCCTAATTACCAGGTATTTACCAGGTAAATATATGGTAATTCATGGCATCTTCTTTTGTTATTATTATTAGTATAAGAAGATAAATACACTGAAACTACAGCCGAAGAACAAAGTATTTACCTGGTAAAATATATTGAAATTACAGTGTATTATTAGGTAATTACTGCTGGTAACAAGTAGGTAAATACTGAGAAACTACAACTGAAACACTAAGAAAAAAATCTGCACTACTGCCCATCTTTTCAACTGAGTACCATGTAGTTGACAGGTTTTGGTTGGTAATTACTCATTTATAATTGTAGAAAATATGGAATTGTTCCTATTTAAGTTGAAATTTTTTCCACGTATTTACCTGTTATCCTCTGCAGGAACAGTTTTTCTCTGGTGTCGTAGCCCAGTGTATCTTCTTAAATACTGGGTACTAAAACAAATGTTTTTAGAACTTACCCAACATGTACGCTGGAACTGTACTGTAAAAGGAAGCCTGGTTTGTTTCCATGCTATTACTATGTTCTTACCAAATCCTTTGAAATAGAATATTCCATTGTCTGTGCAGTTCAATGAATTTGTACCATATAAGTTCTGCAACGTTACTTAGTAAAACATGCCAAATTACCCGGTTAGTAAGATGAAACTGTACTGTAAAAGGAAGCCTGGTTTGTTTCCATGCTATTAACAGGCTCTTGCCATACAATTTGTAATAGATTACTCCCTTTTCCATGCAATCAACACAAACTTGAACCTTGAAAGTTCCACAACATTACTAAGCAAAACTCATCAAATTACACAGTTAGTAAGATGCAAAGGTAATGTTTAATACCAAAATATAACAAAGGCACAGATGGAAAGTAACAAGATGTGCCGACGTTACCATAAACATTATTAAGTAATATATACTTATTAATGCAGATTTGCGGTTCAAAGACAACAGTGCAACAAAAAAAAAGAAAGAAAGAAAAAACAGAACTCAGAACAGACCAGATTGTAAACACGAGCAGACTGTAAAGTAGGCAAAAACAAATTCGGGGAAAACGTATTACCTTTCACAAAACTGTACTTTCTGCAATTAAAAAAAAAAAAAAAAAGTCTAGTCTGTAAAACAATGTACAGTAGTATAGTGTCTACTACTTAGTACTACTTCCTAAATTTACATTTGATTGGTAGCAGCTCAGATTTTTTTTTCATTTGTTTAATTTTTTCTTCAAGAGCTTTGTTAGTCTCCAGGAAGCTCTTGCAGGATTTTGCGTAATTTGCTACAGTGTCCTGCTCAGTGAACTCTGGAAGCTGCCCAAAATCTTCCCCATCTGCAGCAATCATAACTTCCGCAATGATTGCCGTTAAGGCTACAGTTTTTTCTGTCAACACTCAGCGCTTCACAGCTGAGGCTGATGCTCCTTGTCCGTCGAAATTCCTTTAGTACAGCTCTGTAACAGTGTACGACGTCCTCTGGACTCTTAATTATAAGACAGATTATAAAATATTATCTATTAACATTATATCATAATCACACAAACATTAATAATCTTGATTTTATATAGCAGGACATTCTAGAGTTAGAGTGGTAAATAAACTTAGATAATCTAGTCTCTGCACTCCAATAGTGATTTATGATAGGCCCAGCCTATATTGTGTGTGCACGCTGGTACTGAACTTTTGCCCAAAGAAAATCAGTCAACACATGAGGGTGCTACATTGAAACTAGGGTAGAAACTACCGTTCAGTCAGGACCACTTTGTCAAAAATAATTGTTACTAACTTGTACATTATATTTAGCGGTAGGGTTCTGTTCTGGGGACTCTCTGCTCTTCCACGTGCTTGCATGTAAAACCTTGAGGCAGGAAGAGCACCCCCTCCTGCCTTTCACAAGCCATCATGAATCGCCTATAAGCAGGGTGTGCAGCAGCAAAACGGAAAAATATAAAACAGAAAAGGCCATTTAAAGTTTTTAAAAAATAATAATTTGCAATCAAAAACTGTGGGTTTAAAATGTTTTGACTTTACTTTGAAGATCTATGTGGGCCTTAATTGTTCTTGTTCTGTTTAACTAATATAGAGTGTTTATAACAAATAGCTATCGTACTAAATTCTGTGTAGGACATGGTCAATATTGAAAATCAGTTTGCATCACAGTTGACAATACCCTGCCCTTGGCAATACCCTGAACTATGATAACCTATAAGCCTAATATGACTGTATAATATAAGATGATTGTGAGCTATCCTTTTCATACTGATGAAAGTTACCTCTTTTTCAAAATTTTTCCTTCTTATTCTTTCTCTTCTTCTTCTTCTTCTTCTTCCTCTTTTCTTCTTCAGAGGAGGAATCTGAATCAGAGTCAGATGTTGAAGTGTCTGAGGAATCCATGAGCCTCCATTTGTTGGACCCTTAAACAGAGTAACAAAAATGATATATAATTATTTTTCTTTTAATTCTTTTTTCTGATTTTGTACTTGAAAAAAAATATCTTATTATCTTTCGTAGTGTATTTATATTATTTGTGTGACATGGATACAAAATAAGCGACTCATTTAAACTATAAAAATAGCATTCCATGTTGTTTTTGGGAAGAACACTGTCTGGATACCTTTTGAAGATGTTGAGGGTCTGGTCTTCACTGGGTTGAGACCTTTCTCCTTAAGGAAATCCCGCTCCTCTTTCAGAAGTCGGTTCTCCTCCTTTAGAAGGCGGTTCTCCTCTTTTAGCAATCTATAATCCCCCTTGAACTTTGCCAAGGTTGGGGCAGTGGTTGGAGCAGATGGCTGTGCAATCTCTTCCACTAAAAAAGATGCAAAGGGCAATTATTTCATATTTATATATATATATATATATATACAGGGCTGTGGGGGGGTTAGTATATTATATTAGTATTTACATCCTTCGTGATAAAAAATTAAGTTACCTTCATTATCAGACTGCAGCATGCCATCATCTGGTGGGTTGCTGGTTCGTTTCGACTTGGTTTGTCTCTTACCCCGTGTCAATGGCATGACTAAATGCAAAAGAAATAAATAAAGACTAAGTTAGTCTGTTTTAGCACTTGGACTGTACTGACTAACAGGAGCTAAGAGCTAAGAGCTGGTATTTGTTCTCTGTTGTGTTTAATGAACATCTGTTGCACTAATCAAAATGCAGTACAATAAAGGAATAACGCTATGCATCTAAATTTAAGAAAGAGCTCAATTCGTGGCAGTGGCAGCTAGTAGTAGCACTTTAGGTGGCAGCTGCCACTGACCTGCCACAGCTGCCGCGGCGAAATGAGCCAGCCCTTTCTCAAATTTAGATGCATAACGCCAGCCCTTGCTGGAGACATTTTCGCTCGAGACAAAACAGTTAACTTATCCTGCATTATCAAAATACCTTGACAAAATGCTTCTTCTTGACGCGATAGTACGAAAACGTGATGTGTTGCAGCTTCCCGCCTGCGCTTTCCTCTTCTACCGGGCGAGCCTCTATGGGGGGAGCCAATGAATGGATTAGTCCATTGAATGGCATTAAACAGTTGGTAAGAGTAGTTGCGTGTAGTAGTAGTAGTAGTAGACGTGTATCAGTAACTGAAACAAAATATAACATTTAACATTTAATATTTGTATTTGGCATTACCGCGATCTAATGATTCAACACTATCTGTTTTTGCGCTATCCTACTCCCCCTCCCCCCAACACCAAGTTCAGAATGGTATGTTCCTAGAGCTCAGGTGGAAATTTCGGACAAGAAGCCCGCACAGCCGTATATGTGAATATTTCAATATGACTTTGACAAGAACATTAATTAAGAAGACAGCGCAAGGGGGTAAAAAGTTAATAAGATGGATGCAGAAGGAGAGGTTGTTAGCAAGGAAGAAACGATGCCCTGTGTGCAACAACAGAATGAAATTTAAAAGAACCAACACAACCAAGGATGGATATAGGTGGTAAGTAAAGATCAATATGCCATTATATTATATTGTAATATTCAAATTGATCAAATCTTAATAGATTATCTTCATGTAGATTCTACTCTAGCTATTGTTTCTTTTATATCAGACTAAAATCGTGAAAGAGAGATGACAAAATTAACTTATTTGAGCTATCTTTGTGTAAGTTTAATAATTTATTACTGTTATTTATTTATTTATTTAACATTATATTTTTTTTAAAAGACAAGTGTAACCATGGCGATACTATGACAAACTGTTATGTACAGGTGTTGTAGAAGAAGAACCCACAAGGGCAGGGCCATCATGAGGTCCATCAGAGAGGGCTCAGTTTTCTCCAGATCACATATTCCATTACCATCATGGATGAAAGTTATGCACAGGTTAGGTCCTCTCTCTCTCTCTCTCTCTCTCTCTCTCTCTCTCTCTCTCTCTCTGTCTGTCTGTCTGTCTTACACTGTTGTGTTTTAGTGTTTCAGAAAAAACGTAATTGATGATATGTTGATAGTTGTCATATTTAGTCATTTTTTTACAGTTTGTCACAGGGCTTGAGGAAGAGACAAGTAGACATGATAGAGGATGGAGTATGTGGAAGCAGCAAATCACTGACCAGAGTAACTACACTGTTGCGAGAAATCTGTGGTGAAGCAGTTAGGCGACTGGAAAGAAGACGGAAAATGAGAATTGGAGGGAGGAGAGCTTTTGTAGCAATAGATGAGAGTAAATTCAGACACAAACAGAAGGTAAGGTCTGTTTATGTATGTAATATAGTCATTTCTGTTGTGTAAGTACAGTACATCTGAATTACTACAGTACTATAAATACATTGGAAACAGGTTTTCATAGAGTAAAATACTCCACCCAAATTTATCTATAATAACATAAGATTAGAATCACTTCAGGTCCTGTTGATCAGCCTCAATACTGCTGGTAATACTGCATTACATATGTCAATTTTAAAGCATACAAATACATATCTGCTTGGAAAAATATGACACCTAAAAATTTTGATTTGGATGCTAGCCCTATGAAATGTCATATGCCAGGTAGCACTACCATGACAATAGGGGTGAATCAGACAGCCCTGAAGTGGGTCTAACACTATAATTTCAGATGAATTTCAGAAAAGGATGACGTTTTGCTTATTTTCAGTATGGACGTGGACGACGTGGATCCACCTGGCGAAGACGCTCGTGGGTCTTTGGAATGCTGGAAATGAAGAGGTCCCGTAGACGTCCTGTCTTAAAGCTGGTGGAAAATCGATCCAGGATGCAATTACTCAGAATAATCCAAAAATATATCAGACCTGGAAGTGAGGTGATTAGTGATTCCTGGCGTGCCTACAACAGATTGTCACGTGAAGGATACATTCACTATCAGGTGAATCACCAGAGACATTTCGTACACCCTGGAAGTGGTGCTCACACACAGCATATCGAACGGGCATGGCGAAGTTTCAAAGAAGACATCTACAGATACAGGGGAAACCTGACAGAGAGGGCCTTGAAAATGAACTTACGGTTCATCGAATGGAACCACTGGCTTGGAAAGGAGCACAGGAAAGGCATTCTTGGACGCTTATTTAAAGACATAAGAGCATGTTACAAAGTGTAACAACCTGGAGGCTAACAAAGCTCTTGAAGAAAAAATTAAACAAATGAAAAAAAAGCTGCTACCCATCAAATGTAAATTTAGGAAGTAGTACTAAGTAGTAGACACTATACTACTGTATATTGTTTTACAGACTAGACTTTTTTTTAATTGCAGAAAGTACAGTTTTGTGAAAGGTAATACGTTTTCCCCGAATTTGTTTTTGCCTACTTTACAGTCTGCTCGTGTTTACAATCTGGTCTGTTCTGAGTTCTGTTTTTTCTTTCTTTCTTTTTTTTTGTTGCACTGTTGTCTTTGAACCGCAAATCTGCATTAATAAGTATATATTACTTAATAATTAAGTTTATGGTAACGTCGGCACATCTTGTTACTTTCCACTGTGCCTTTGTTATATTTTGGTATTAAACATTACCTTTGCATCTTACTAACTGTGTAATTTGATGAGTTTTGCTTAGTAATGTTGTGGAACTTTCAAGGTTCAAGTTTGTGTTGATTGCATGGAAAAGGGAGTAATCTATTACAAATTGTTTGGCAAGAGCCTGTTAATAGCATGGAAACAAACCAGGCTTCCTTTTACAGTACAGTTTCATCTTACTAACCGGGTAATTTGGCATGTTTTACTAAGTAACGTTGCAGAACTTATATGGTACAAATTCATTGAACTGCACAGACAATGGAATATTCTATTTCAAAGGATTTGGTAAGAACATAGTAATAGCATGGAAACAAACCAGGCTTCCTTTTACAGTACAGTTCCAGCGTACATGTTGGGTAAGTTCTAAAAACATTTGTTTTAGTACCCAGTATTTAAGAAGATACACTGGGCTACGACACCAGAGGAAAACTGTTCCTGCAGAGGATAACAGGTAAATACGTGGAAAAAATTTCAACTTAAATAGGAACAATTCCATATTTTCTACAATTATATCTGAGTAATCACCAACCAAAACCTGTCAACTACATGGTACTCAGTTGAAAAGATGGGCAGTAGTGCAGATTTTTTTCTTAGTGTTTCAGTTGTAGTTTCTCAGTATTTACCTACTTGTTACCAGCAGTAATTACCTAATAATACACTGTAATTTCAATATATTTTACCAGGTAAATACTTTGTTCTTTGGCTGTAGTTTCCATGTATTTACCTTCTTATACTGGTGGTAATTACACAAGAAAATGCTATGAATTACTATATATTTACCTGGTAAATACCTGGTAATTAGGGGACTGTAAAAGGAAGGGTTACTGAACAAAGTTTTAAAATAGGCCATTCATTGAAGGTGCACCTTATAATCCGGTGCGCCTTATAGTGCGGAAAATACGGTACTTAATAAAACTCTTAACACCCACTGGATCGCTGCTGAGACAATGTATCCTTTCCCAGTTTGTAATGGTATCTGTAAACAGGATCTCGTACTTTTGCTGACCCAAAATAAATGCTGCAAAGTAATATCATGTCTGTCTGGTTTTGTTCTATTGTATTCAGCTATTTTGACATTGTATCATTTTGAATGTCCTCAGATGGAACTGCAGAGGATGAGGAGGCACTCACTGTCCCAGATGTGATGCAGTGGTTTACAGGACAGTCACACAGACATCTACTTCTCTCAGAGAGAGAGGCTTTTACAGTCACTGTCCACTTTGACCACACATGTGTGGAACGGATGCCAAACCACACAATTTGCTTTCCAGTTGTTAGCGCGTGCACGCAGACAATCACATTTCCCACTGCACATCGTCTTGATTACTGTGATTTCAAGGCAAATATGGAAACTGCTATCAAATGTGGTGCAGGCTTTTATAGGATCTAACTTATCAGGTTAGGACTGTTATGAGTAGGGGCAATAATGAAATGTCTGTTGCACCCAGTTAGATTGTGTAGTGCAGCTGCACATTATCAAGTTTTTGTTCAGTGTTAAAGGGATATTCCGGTGTAAATTTAATCCATGGTCTAACACACCTTGACACCGAGTAAGACTCCCCCTCGAGAGGTCAAGTTTGCTGACCGCTAGCTTAGCTAGTTTTAGTGTATTGTTTTTTTCGTGCGGTATTTTCTGAGGTTGCTAAAACTAGCGGTCAGCAAACTTGACCTCTCGAGGGGGAGTCTTACTCGGTGTCAAGGTGTGTTAGACCATGGATTAAACTTACACCGGAATATCCTTTTAAAACTTGAGTATGTCTACATGTTCATCTCTTTTTGACTTTATTGTGTAATGTTATCAGTTTTTCTAAACTTCTAAGATTTGTGCACAACGTATGTAGTTAATAACTTTTGCAACAACTTTGCAACAACTCATTGTTACTGTCTTCCTGTAATATGCCTTTACGTTGTACAAAAGGCAAAAAATACAATCAAAATACAAAAACCTCATGAGTAGGGGCAATAATGAAATGTCTGTTTTTTTTCGTGCGGTCTTTTCTGAGGTTGCTAAAACTAGCGGTCAGCAAACTTGACCTCTCGAGGGGGAGTCTTACTCAGTGTCACGGTGTGTTAGACCATGGATTAAATTTACACCAGAATATCCCTTTAAAACTTGAGTATGTCTACATGTTCATCTCTTTTTGACTCTATTGTGTAATGTTATCAGTTTTTCTAAACTTCATGTCATTGTTACACTCTCTTCCTGTAATATGCCTTTACGTTGTACAAAAGGCAAAAAATAAAATCAAAATACAAAAACCACATGTTTTTGGAGTTCAACTGCAGGAACATAGTCTTTGCACAACATCAAGTGTCTGGATATAAAGCTCCCGATGGCTCAGTCCTGATGTCATGGGATTTATTAATCCCTGAAGGACAGCAAGGTTCAGGTCTGACAGGGGGCAAGCGATCTCTGACACTACCACTCCATCATCTGGCTCAGCATCAACACATTGATCCCTGAAAAGGTCCTCCATTGGCTGAAAGACAGTAGGTTATAGCAAATTAGACCAATACTACTCAGAGAGACAACCTTAGGCCAGTAGCCCCACCATGGGGTCTGTTTGCTCTTGGGGGAGCAGACACCTAATCTGACTCTCGCCAGATGCATTTCGTTCCGCCTGGCTCCACCTGGCTTCACTCACATCCATCTGGGATCGCTCCCATTGAGAGGTATTTTTGCACCAGATTTTATGGTAGAGCCAATCAGGACCGGCGGGCGGGAGTTTCATAGATGTGACGTAGCGGAGAAGCGACTGTTTTGATTCAGACAACAATGGCGGCTCGCATCGAGAAAGCAAGCGTCAACATTGATGCTGCTATTTCATCCGTGTTGTCCAATCTACCCAATATTTTTTTGTTAAAAGAACATCAGAGAACTAACCTGACTCTCGGCAGATGAATTTCGTTCCGCCTCGCTCCACTCACATATGATGAGTGGAGCTAGGCGGAACGAAATTCATCTGGTGAGAGTCAGGTTAGGTTTTCCCTGCGTCGCT
The DNA here is from genome assembly GCA_039737535.1 of Lagodon rhomboides. Lineage (NCBI taxonomy): Eukaryota > Metazoa > Chordata > Actinopteri > Spariformes > Sparidae > Lagodon > Lagodon rhomboides. The sequence goes on along the minus strand of JBBNBP010000031.1, from coordinate 108,668 downwards.
ACGTCACAGGTTGGTTTTGATGCGAGTGGTTGAAGTAGCACGTCAATAAAGATGACAGACAAGTGGTTTATCCAATCATATGCAAGGATTTTTGATCAGGCCCAGCCTTCTGAAATACCTCTCAATGGGAGCGATCCCAGATGGATGTGAGTGGAGCTAGGCGGAGCCAGGCGGAACTAATTGCATCTGGCGAGAGTCAGGTTAGCAGACACCCATTACTGATGAAATAATGGAAATTCAAATTATAACCTGCTGCAACAGTCAACTCTGGTTCAAATTGAAGCCTTACGAAATTGAAATGAGTAACTGTTCCCAATCGTAAAGTGCTAGAAATAATTTCTTACAGGATCTTGGGGATAATATTTTAAAGATATGGCTGCAAGCTCCAGAATCATATTTTCCTACCTTTCCCTTTGAAATAATTCCTGCCAAATTCCTGGTGAAGATTTAAGCAATATTACCCGAGAGGGTGTGCTTTAATGTCATTTGAGCACGACAGTGATGCGGTCAGGACCAAGGCGCTTGTGCCGAGATCCGCAAGCGGAACTGAAGTGCTCAAATGACGTTAAAGCACACCCTCTCGGGTAATGTTGCTTAATTAAACTTGCTTGAGACAGAACTTTAAAGAGAGTACAGTGCTTTGCAAATGAATTCAAGTGTACCTCAACATCTGGCTCAGTCACAGGTGTTTGGAGCATCCCAATGTGCCAAAGCTGCTCTGGGGAGAGGTTTCCTTCAGTTCTGATAGGATGACTGTTCCAGCTACCCAGAAAGCACTTCAGGTCAGACTTCAGGTGTGGGAGAAACACATAATGCACACAAAAGAGGTGCATCTCATCTGACAGGTCAATCAGTCGCTCTTCTTCCATTGTATGAAGTACATCATAGTATTTGCTGGTGACCGCTGACCACACGTCACGCCACAGCCTCTCTATTCTGAGGAGAATTTAAAACATTTATAATTAACACTTGCTGCACAAGCATGCCTACAACAATTCAAGGACAGTACACATGCCGGGTTCTGCTCTGATAGTAGTAGCTTTTACCTTTGATTGTGGACACTTTTTCCAGCAATGAAGCTACCACGTCCTGTTCCTTGCACAGAGAACATGCATCGGGCAATGTCCACATTTTCCACCCCCTGGTCACCACGTACTCTAAGAGAATGTAAGCAGTCATCATTCAACATGGTGGGGTGGGGCCCAGGGATTAGCCAATAGTGAAGCTCATTAGAGGGCGCAACCCCCACAATTTACAGAAAAGACCAATGGCTTTTTGCTTAGGAAGTTTCCCAATTCAGTGAGATGATGTGGAAATAACCCATTGTCAGCCATGTTCAAATTGCCTAAAAGCTGATGAAAGGAGCTTCCTAACTTATCTCCTTTAGCAGAGAATACACTGTCCCTTCCTTACAACATGTAATTATTCTATAGTATTAAACCATGTTAACCTTTCACTCCATTTTTTAATTATACATCAGCACTTGTAGTTTGTCTCTGCATTTATCATCCATGTCTTGTATTGTCAATCTCAGTGTTATTTTTGATTCTACCCTCTCCTTCGATCAGCACATCAAAGAAATTACCAAGATTGCCTTCTACCTGCGCAATATAGCGAAAAATAGGTCCTTCGTGTCCACGGCTGACGCAGAGAGGGTTAATCCTGATTCATGCCTTTGTTTCGTCAAGGCTGGATTACTGCAATGCCTTATTTTCGGGTCTCCCGCGTGAGAGCACCAAAAGTCTTCAGATGGTTCAGAATGCTGCAGCCAGAGTCCTAACACGTACAAGAAAATTTGATCATATTACACCAATCTTAGCCTCACTGCACTGGCTCCCGATACATATAAGATCAGACTTTAAGGTGCTGCTGATGACATACAAAACTGTACACGGTCTTGCCCCGTCGTACATGTCAGATCTCATTACACCATATATTCCTTCTCGGGCATTACGCTCTCAAAACTCTGGGCTCCTGGTGGTTCCCAGGGTCCAGAAAAAGTCAGCTGGCTGCAGGGCTTTTTCCTATCGGGCTCCCTTCCTCTGGAATAACCTCCCAGCTGACATCAGACAATCTGGCTCTGTTGACGCCTTTAAATCTAAACTCAAAACTCACTTCTTTGACTTAGCCTTTAATTAGCCTTGACTTCGACTGCTAGCTCCTTCAGTGGGTCGGTGTCAGTCTCAATGAGCTATAGTACTAGATTTGCATTTTACTGCCGACGAGAAACAATCTGCTTATGCTGACTAACATCGCATTTCTCTAACGTCTGTTTTTGCTTTTCTGTTCCCACAAGCTGCAAGCTGTGTCACTCTCTACTCTTTCTATAGTTTCCTCCTCTTCGTACTCCTCCTTCTCCTCCTCCTCTCTTTCAGTCAGGCTTCCTTCAGTTGGACCTCGAGCCCCTGGGAACATCGACCTCTCCTGGCTACTGATGCCTCGAAATACTGACTGATCAGGATCGCCAGACCTTGCGCTCCACTGGACCTCTGCTCTCCTCTGCTTCACCATCTCATCATACCTATGTTTCTGGATTTCTTGATGCCTCTTCACTCTGATCTCTCTGTCTATTACTAATTATCTTGTGTGGCCTGCCCTCTTCCAGGTCACCAGGGTGGACAGGAGGTTGCATGGCTCGGGTACCACTTGGTGATGCCTCGTCCTGCTCAGTCGTCTCCTGGAACCACTCACTTTACATTCTGTTGTATCTGACATTCTGTTAATGTAACTTGTTATCTGTGATTGTTGCTCTTTTCTGTACACGCGACATCTATTGCACGTCTGTCCGTCCTGGAAGAGGGATCCCTCCTCTGTGGCTCTTCCTGAGGTTTCTTCCATTGTTTTTTTTTTACCCTGTTAAAAGGGTTTTTTTTTCCATCAACATGGGAAGTTTTTCCTCACTCGATCGAGGGTCTAAGGACAGAGGATGTCGTTCACTGTACAGATTGTAAAGCCCATTGAGGCAATGTGATTGTGATTTTGGGCTATATAAATAAAATTGATTTTGAATAAAATTGATTTGATTTACAACACTGACCTCATGGCGTTTTCCATCAGATCAGATCAGGGAAAAGTGATTAGCAAGGAAGATTATTTTGACTATTCGCAGCCAATGACTTGTTAGCAGTACTTTAAATTAGATGTACTTCCTACCTTGAGGGCCATCCATGTTTCCAGACACCATCCAAGAAGAAGGAGAATGCAGTTGAGGCTTTGTTGTTGGCAGCAGCATCAAGATACAGGATCTATGCAAAGAGGATTGGGGGGACAGAATTCTTTATCATAAGGTCTCATCACTGTGACATGTGTTTTTAGTTTCTTTTGTCAAGATAAAACATTGACATACCCTTCTTGAGAAGCCATCAATCCCACCAAAGATCACAACATTAAATCTGAGAAAAAAGTACATACATTTGACATGAAAAATATGTGGATATCAGAAAGAAAAAATCAACTGTCAGATGAAAAAATTACATCACATTTGTTTTTATTGTGGGTACATGCATATGTGTGTTTGGTAAAAGCAAAAAGATGTACAGTGAGACAGGGAGTGAGAAGGCACGAGAAAGAAACACTCACCGAATGAATTTATGGTTGGTGTCTATATGAACCATAGACAGTGGTGCAGGAACACAGTAAGTTCTGCGAGCTACAAATCCAACCTGCATCATCCTGGCCAAAATTCCAGCTCCATCCACCCGTTGCATAGTAGCCTTCACCCTATGCCATGGCACACGGTAGCCTCTGGCTAACAGCTCACCTTTCACCAGTCTATACCCAGCATGGGGCATTCTTGATTTTATGGACCTCACAGCATGATCAAGTTCATCATCAGACATTTTGGAATAGCATCCACGAACAGAAAGGCCATGTTCTTTCATCCGCCTATTCAGTGTTCATCTTGAAACACCATACAACCTGGCTAAATGTTCTAAAGGAAGTGAAGTGGACAGAAGACTTTTAAGATCATCATATCAAGCGTCCCATTTCTGAGGATCAAGCTGAATCTTGCTTGAATCCTCTGCAACAGTTCGTTTCGTACTTGCTCCTGCAAGCACAGACATTGCCAGAAGTCAGAAGTACATAATGTCTATAGAACTGAACAAATTTCATTACATTATCCGAAAACACTAAATTGAAACGGGCCATGACCCTACATCCTATATGATTAGTAATATAATGGTCCATGTACTAAGATTTAAGTAGAAAAATAAAAACATCAATTGTCCCATTAACTTCATATTTTCTAGAATGTCGTTGATTCAGAAGATAGCTAAAAGTTGATACTACATACATAACACTGTGATATTAGTTGGATCATAACATGTTGTAATAGTTATGTAGGTAATTACCTGGCACTGCATCGTTGCTCCGTTAAGGTCCTGCTCAGGTCCTACAGTGCTACGTTGTTCAACAGAAAGAGGATGACAGCTAAGGTATTAACAAGGCAGCTCCACCAGTTAAATCCCTCTTTCCCCAGCACCAGCTTCCATTGACAAAAACAGCGATTTCAACCTCGCAGAACACGGGCGAAGCTGATCTACTGCCGCTTCGATCGGTTCGTTTGTGTGACTTCGGTAAATCCGTACTAACTCGTTCAAACACCGAAATCACAAATTACCACAATTAAACTTGGGAAAGGAGGCAGCAGTAGACCAACACCTCCCGTGCTCCCCAAGATAAATAGCGTTTTTTTGTAAAGGGAAGCTGGTGCTTGGGAGAGTGACTTAATAAACAACTTAACGACGACGTGACTTAACGTTACGATTCGCCGGTCAATGCGGCGTCTGTGTATGTGTGTGTATGCTTGTAAGGACAACTTAAGGGACATAGCACGTTGGCTAACCTATACGGTCTATGGTAAAAGCTAACTTACGTTAACGTTACATAGCAAAACCTTGCATTACTTCACTTATAACTGAACACAACAAATCAACAAAATGTCACTCACAGACAATATATGTATGTAATAACTACTTACATTGCATCAGTTTTTCTTGTTGTGGATGTAATTGTTGTTCTTCGTTGTCATTGTCGTCGCCGTCTTCTTCCTCTTCTTCTTCTTCTTCTCTCCGTCTTAAAGCCAGGGTCGTTTTACGCGCCAGCTAGCTACATATAACTTCCGGGGCATTGAGCCTGCTGAGTTGTGTCAGTCAAAAACTATTAGCCAATGGGGACGCTCCGCTGAAAAAGCCCGCCCATCCGAGACGTTTGTGCCAAAACTGCAAACAAAAAGTCAGGGAGCGCAAACGAGAAAGAGCTGCAGTGAGAATGCAAAGCTGAGAGTCAGCGCAAAAGTCTGAGCGGAGAGAGAGAAGCAAAGGGAACCGTAAACAAAATAACAATAACTTTTCAGCTTTTCAGCCTTTTCAGCTATTTAAAACATTCAGCTTTCTGCTTTTTCAGCTTTTCATACATTCAGCTTCATGTTCAGCTATCAAAATTTTCAACTTTTTTAGCCCATTCAGCCAATAACTTTTCAGCCTTTTCAGCTTTTTAAAACATTCAGCTTTCTGCTTTTTCAGCTTTTCATACATTCAGCTTCATGTTCAGCTATCAAAATGTTCAACTTTTTTAGACCATTCAACTTATTAATTTTCAGCTTTTCTGCCTTTTCAGCTTTTTAAAACATTCAGCTTTTTGGATTTTTCTGCTTTTCATACATTCAGCTTAATGTTCAGCTTTTAAAATGTTCAACTTTTTTAGCTCATTCAGTTTATAACTTTTCAGCTTTTCAGCCTTTTCAGCTCCTTCAAACATTCAGATACTACTTTTCAGCCTTTCTGCCTTGTCAACTTTTGAAAAAATCAGGTTTTTCTGCAAATTCTTGACCATTCATTCTTATAGATTTATGCATTTCCTGCAGTACATTCAGCAGATTTTGCAAATCCATTCAGCTGTTAGCATTCACACTGTATTTTCGCAGGAAATGCAAATGTTTCTAGTTGGTTGTGAATGCAGAAGGCATTCACAACATATGTTGTTCGATGCACAGAATTCTTTATTGGTTGTGAATGCAGGAGGCATTTTTCTTCCGGGTCAGAAAGTTTGGCCCTTAACTCCTTCCACATTTTTCAACGGATTCACTCCATTCAAACACAGGATATTCATCTCAATTGGGAATCACGGGCGTCTATTTTTCTAATTCATATCATTCATAATTTCTGAGATATTTGACGTTTTTCGGCCATTTTTTCCCATTCAAGCAGATGACGGAATCTTCAAAAATCTTCAATTTTCACACTTTTTCAAGCATTTTCAAAGCTCATTCAGTCATTCATACTTCCAGATAGAAACTCCATTCAAACTGTCAAACGTTCACAAAGATTAGGACTTTCTTACCTGAATTCAACTTTTTCACAGCATTCATACTTTCTGCACAGTCGCAGTTCAAATACTGGTAACTTTTCAGCCACTTTGAGATTTTTGCATTGGTGTGTATGTGGTGGAATGCTGACAGCCAGAGTGGAGCAGCCAACTGACAGAGTGGGGATGAGCTCAAAAAAATTCAGAAAACCTCATCTTCAAATCACCTTCATTTCTACAATTTTCACCCCAGCAGAAAAATAAAGACATGACCTTGTAGGTACACTCGTGCTGGTCGCTACAGTGGTTCTCTGGAGGCAATCGGACAAAAACTTTTGGCTCGGTGTGAGTTTAACCGACAGGAACACCGACCAACTGCCGCATTGAGTCCCATTAAACTGAGAGGAAAAATATCTGGAGGCAGGCAAACACATCCACTTTTCTAAACTGCTCCACAAGACACATTTTTGACCACACACACACAAAAACTTCACAAAGTGCTCACAAGACTCTCATAGTTTCTGCCATATCATTATTTGAGTGATAGCAGTTACTGTTTTGGATGATAATGTGAGGTAAGCCTCACCTGAAATCACTATTAAATCAACTCTCACAGTCCGTTACCAGGACCAACCTGGTTACCATCACCGTGACAACCCAGATCCACTGGGCCAACACAGAGAGACAGATTTATCAATGAGTCAGGTTAATACACACACACACACACACACACACACATATATACAGCCATGCTTAAGCACACACTCACATGCACACAAACACATACACAGTTTATTTCTCAACATTTTAACTAAATTTAAATATTATATTTTCATTCATTCAAGCCAGGAACTCTGTTCAAATATTTAAATGTTCCCAATCATCGATATATTGAGATTTATTTAATTTCTCAGTCCCATTCATAGTATTTGACTCATTCTCACTGTAACATCTCTTCATACACTGAAAAAAAGAACTTGTTGGATTAACTTAATTCAATAGTGGACATTGGTTGCACACAGATGTTTTGCTTTGGCTGCAACTTTAAAAATTGAGTTAAATTAACACAAGTTATTCATCTTCAATAAACCTGTGTATGTTGTGTTGATACAACATGATTAAAACATGTTTTGATAAAGCAATTTGAACTCTCAGAACACTTTAATCCTTCACAATTTTAGCACTTCATTTCAACACTATTTAATAACTTTTAGTCCAACACTATTTGGTCACTTAAATACTACATGTTTTTTTCATCTTACATGTTAGTACTTTATTCTAGTGTCAATTACACAATTTTACAATGGAGGCCTTAAAACAGATTGCATTGTTCTCTGAAGATGGTTGCCTGCCACTAGTAACCTTTCAAAATAAAATGTCTAATTTCACTGCAGTGACAGCAGGTAAAGAATTGAACTTAAATTACAGTTCTACTGTAATACAGATCAACAGTGAACAAGTTACATCAGTCTTTCAGTGTTTTGTGGACTCAGAATGGAAATTAGACCTTTTCTTTTGACAAAGGTTACAGGCAATCATCTTCAAAAAGAACAATACAAACATTATGTTCAAGGCTTCTATTGTCAATATTAAATCAAATAATTCTAACTGTAAACAATTCGATGTAACTATAGAAAAAGCAATAATTTATTTTAATGTCTAATACCTTTCTATTAATTCTCTTCATCATTAACATGACCCTTTTTTTTTTTTTTACCACAGTAACAAATAAAAATGAACTGTTGCATGTCAAAACATTTATTCAAGAGCCACAGGCTAAACAACAATACAGTGAGTGCCAAAAATTTGAACACTGACCTCATTGTGACATCTTGGCTCAAAACAGTATTCTTTTAAGTTTTTAAAATTCTTTGTGCCAACAAAAACATCCCATTTCACATGGCCTCGGTGGACTATTAAGAATGTGTACACTTCACAATACTGCCAATCAGAGAACTTTAAGCAGAGGGGAAAAAATGTCCCCGTACACATGGCAGTTAAGGTTTTATAAATAAAATGTCCTATAACTCGAACAATGAAATGTACAGCGAGTGTATAGCAAATATACATTCATTTTTAGGCAACAGCCTTTAAAATATACAAATACAAAAAGTGCAATAACCTGGAAATTCAACCTCCAAAATGCAGGAGAGCAAGTGTGAGCTTTAAATGTCCTGCTATCTGGAGCTAACCACCTCACGTGCACAGTGAGCTCTCCTTACTGGAGCAATTTTGTCTTTAAGCTCTGGGCTTTCCTCGAGAGTTGAGTCACATCCAACTCCATGACCACCTTTTGGATCACTTCGAAAGTGTAGCGTAGCTGTGGTGGATACCTCATGTTCAAAGAGTAAAAAAGTCCAAACAGCATGGCTGTTGCAAGGGCCACGTTATCCAGATCTTGAAGAACTACCACACCCTCGATTATGATGCCAACATCAGAAAAGTCATTGCCTGGCGTCTCTCTGGTGACGTAGATTCCCACTGTTGTTTTATCAATGGCACTCAGTGTAGTGGCCTCAGTCATGTCCTGAAAGAAGAAGAAAAAAAACAAATCGCTTTTGAATGTTTATTTAAAACACATAAGCAGCATAGCAGATTACTACAGCCAGAGAATGCCTGCCAGGCTGCCATTCATGGTAAATTTCTTAGAAAAAAAACACAAAACAAAAACAGACTAACACCTTCCAGATCAAATGAGTAGGAGCCTTCAAGCTCTACGAACTAATGTAAAGACTGAATTCTTGTCCTCATTTTTTCTGGAAGTTGTCTTCATATTTCGATGATTTTTATCATTAACCTGGTCTTGTTATACCCCAGGGCTCTATCCCAGTCCCAATTTCTGCACTTGTTGGATGAGGGTCAGTGTCGCATAGGAAGAATTATTTTTTATTTTTTTTTGCTCTGTGGCAGAGGGGTCAAAATAGGTGGTTTTTCACTTTCATAGTGAGGGCTATGGAGAATAAGTGGACTATTTGTTTTAATCTCAACACTGGAATCACTTTGCCAAGTTGATAGAGGGCAAATGGACCTAAACAGTCCAGGTAGAATCACAGGGTTAACTGAATAGGTTTTGAAATGTAGCAAAGCCACAATCTACTCACAAAACACTCACCCTGTACTCCTGCACCAAGACGTCGGGATTCTCATTCAGATAGATGCAGAGTCCTTTAATGAGGGATTCCCTTCCGACATCAATGTCATCCTTAACAATTACAACAAAGAAAATGGAGACATCTGAACTAAAATTTTCAGTAGCACAGAGGAAAGTGATCCAAGACAAAAACTCAGACTTTTTTAAACGGTCGGCATGCGACACCAGTACCTACAAAACAACATTAAAACTACCTGCTTGAACCGGATCTTTATGGACTGGACTTTATATCATCTCCAGAGATTATATCAAAAAGATAAAAATTTCTCACAGTGGGACAGTGAATGCATGATAAAAAGAAAAAATGAGTGGGTCCTTTCAGTGGAATCAGTACTCACAAGTAAAGGGAGTTGAGCTTTACAATGGATGCATATACATATTTTACTGACTTAATGCAAGAATGCATATACACTTTATAGTTAAACAATTTAGAGTTAAAGTTTCTTACTGTCATCATGGACGCTATGTCTTTCAGTCTTTTGCCCTGCTCCCCTGATCGCTTTGCAAACACTCTCAGCAGACTATGAGAGAGAAGGTCCAGCTGCGAGAGAAATCTTGATTGGAGAGGCATGGTTGTGATGCGCTTAAACTCTGCGTTTATCTGAAACAACAAGAAATCATTTTTAAATAACAGCACAGCCCACAGATTTTAGAAGACACTTACACTAACATCAACACTACACCTGCCCGCCATATCATGGAGTGCACTATGCATGGTTAATCATCTGGGCTCTGCTATGGAATACCTGCAGCCACATCCTAATGAAGCCGAGCATTACTTTTAAACATGAACACATTATTTATGACACAACTAGTCAGGGCATTATTTTTCTATTACCTCCACTGCATCAAAAAGAGCTGGCCATCTCTCTTGTACATTGCTGATCATGGGAGCATCACAAATGACCTCTTGTCTTCTTAATGCAAATGTCCGGTCCATTTTAGCCCTAATTGTCTCTCTGTTGTTGCGCTTCCTGACATCTGAAAGGAGTTCAACCCTCATCTTCTCCAGGGACTGGGCACATTCTCCAAGTGGAAAAGAGGGGAGGTATTCCACTTCGCCCCTCCTCGGTTTCTTAACATCGTAAGCAGGGGAACGTTTCTCAGCTGGTTTATATTGCAAAGAATTCACACATACTTCAGGACATCCTATTTTCCGGAGATGAGTGCGGTAGTTGGACAACTTATATTTAAGGCTCATCTTCCATCCTTCATAGCCCGTGGGTGAGCCTTTTTCTGCTAAACATGGATGCTTCAGGATGAGTGCCTCTGCAACTTCATCAAATCTACTGTCTGTGAGATAGACTGTGTGCTTGACTACCTCTTGGATCAGCCCCTCTAATATGTCGGACTTCAGCTTTGGATCAGGGATCAGCAGCATCCCCTTTTCTTTGAAATCTACGTGGGCCTTCACAAGCTTAATTTCCGCATCATATGTAAAACGGGGAACACAGAACAAATCTGGCCATGAAGCCCGTGATGATGTAGACTCTGGAGATGAAAGAATCATGGTGCTGTCACCAGAACAGGATGAGGTGTCATCAGGAGCACTGGTTGATGAAAAGGAGCAACTGTGGTCACCTTGGTATTGAGGTTCGGAGGATGTGTAAACAACTTTGAGTGTAGCTTTGTCTCCTATTTCTTCCACTGAAGTTAAGTTTATAAACTCGTTGCCAAAAAGTGTGTCCATGAACTGTAGTCGGAAGGGTTCCATTATTTTACACTGGGTCTTTATGCTAGTCTCTAGTTCAGCCACAGTTGAAGGCAGACCAGCAGAGAACATGACCCTCTGACTACTGTCTGGTCCAAGGATAACTCTGAGAATAGCTTGAGCTGTCATGGTCTCACGTCACTGTCTGTTAGGAAAGAATAAGAAAATGTAATTAGCATCAGCTTTATAACAAGAGGTATTGTTAATCACCAAATCTAACATTTTACTATGAAAACTTAACACTTAAGACAAAAATAGACATTCCAACAGCAATTTGTCAAAAGTGTACAAGAAATTGAGTTAATAACAAAAACAAACAAAACAAAACACCAGTCAGTGTGTCCAGGATTCCCCATGCACATTAGTATGTGATGTTTTTTGTTTAGTGTTGCCTACCATTCCTTTCATCACAGTCATGAGTGAATAATGTCGCCAATCCCATCACCATTTCCCACACAAACAAGGTTAAACTAAGTACAACATATAACATTCAGAGGCTGAGAAGAGCACAGACAACACCAGAGGAGTGATTAAGTGCACTACAGGCTAAAAACAGAATTGAAAAAGAGTGCTCTCCAGGGTTTCCATACATTAACTTTTCAAACTTTTCCATAACATTCATTCAAATTCCTTGATTTAATTCATATTCAAATTTTTTTTTTTTTTATTGATTAATTTAAAAATATATAAATATACATATATTTTTAGTGATCATAGGTAACAAAACTGAGGTTCTTATTGGAAAGGAAGGAGATGAGAAGAAGAAGAGATGAAGACAAAGGAAGGATGAAGATTAAAGAGAAGAAGAGGGGAGAAGAGCAGATGGAATTGAGACAGAAGACAACAGGAGGCTGAGAAGGAGAGGGGTGGAGGGAAGGATAGACAGGATAAGCAGAAAGAAAGGGGGAAAGATAACAAGGAAAGAGATGAGGAGATGAGAAAGAAGGTGCAGAAGAGGAGAGAAAGAGAGGTGGTAAAAGGAGAGGACAAAGAGCCCACAGCCATGATTATTGAAATATAAAATAATTCCAAACAATTTCAAAATCTAGAAATATTTATACAAGTTAAGAGCTTTTGCTGGAATTGTGTGTCCATGAGAACCCTGGGCCTCCTTTTAAAGACTGTATGCAACTGTAGGCACAATGATTTTACATTATCTTACCAGAACACACATATTGATCTCTTCAAGGTCACCATCCGCACACCCTCAACAACATAGGCAGCCAGTGGATACTCATCAACCAGTTCAGAGATTTCCACGAGAGAAAGTTCTCGTGCCGGAGATGGAGTCAGCTGAAAGGCTCCATAATGCTCACAATACCATCCACACAGTAGTTTTAACACAAAAAATATTCTCTGCTGCAAAATGCACATTTGATGTATTTCCCCAAATTCAGGCAAGCCACCCTCAGAACCATATGCCACTATCATACCTGGTCTGTAGTTTATTCCCTTGCTCCAAACGTTTTTTGCTAGGTTTATTTCAGATACATCAGGATCTCTTTGTTTAAAAGCTTGAGCTAGCTCTTTCTTCAAAACATCTAATGGGACAGTGGACACATCTGATACATCTAGCACTGGTTTATCAATGTTTGGAGATGACAAATGATAACCAATCATAACCTGATGTTTCACAGCCAGAGTAAGAGGCACGTTTTTAAAGCAACTAGTGTGTTTCATGACCTTTTTGAAAAAACTGTGCTTAGCCTCAAATCTGAGTGTCCAAAGTCCCACAAGAGGCCCAAAAAGCGGAATCTGTTCCGGATAATGTTCCGTGTAATGATGTTTCGGCAGCAATTTTTTGTCCGGAAACACCTCTTGATACCTTTGTCGATGATCTGATATTTTGCTCTGAAGGTAAGCAATAGACTCGTGACTGTGAGCTGGGGCAACCACTAGCTCAACAATCTGTTTTAGATCCAACAAAACCTGCCACACTGGCTCTTGTTCAGGAATCTTGGAGCCAATTAGAAATGGGAGCAGTCTTAACAAGTTTCGATTTTCATGGGCATTGCCCCCTATTGTTTTCCTTCTTGAAAGATTTTGTGGCAAAGTATGAGGCTTATTAGTTCTGTCTGTCCACTTGTATGGGAAATGCACAATGGAACTGTTTATATCATCTAGGGTGATATACTTCTTTGATATTAGTAATGTGAGGCAACGTGCTATTTCAACGGGCACAATCCCTTCTAAAAGATCGTGAGCAATGTCCGGGGGTAGCCACTGACAACGTGGAAATGAGACAGTGCTCTAGTAAAAGGACAGGCTCTTTTAACTCCCAAAAAGCTACTGCCACTATCTAGCGCTGCTCTGACATGGGTTTCATGTGTTTGTTTAGTTCTGAGGCTAAAAGCTCCTGACCTAACCTCATGTGATTGAATATCTGAAGCTGGTGCTGTACAAAAACGACAAAAGTAGGGGCCTGTAAAGTTCTCAACAAAACCCGCTAATCCATGTGCTCCTAAATTGTCAGCTGCAATAGTCTGCACTGTACCCTTCAGTGATTTGTTCAGTTGTGGGACAAAAATGCCATCAACTTCCAAAGTCCGCAGGTCGCATATGAGGGGCTCTAAAACTTTGTCATAACCAAATGACTTTACATTGTCTGTTTTACACAAAATGGACAGGAAAATTGACGACAAACTAGAATGAGACCCTGGGGGAAGGTTACTCAGCACCCAATACACTGCACAAAGTTTGTGGGTTTTGCGGGAGGTGCCCAAGGGATTACAGACCTCAAAGTCATCAGCATACAAAGTTATGGATAAACTTAGGTCTTCCCCTGACAACAAACTATTTTCCTTAAAATGCAGACCATCCTTATAAGACCTGTATAATAGTTTTTTCTCAGTGTCTGTCTCCCTTCGTGCTTCGTGATTACTAACTATCTTGTCCACAATATCTTTCCTACTAAGCAACACTTGCAGGGATTCTAGGATGGGCACGTACTGGAATGTTTTGTTCTCTTTTGCATCCAAAATATATTCAATTGGATTAACAACATTAAAGTTTGCCTTGTAATATTGCTTACGTTGATATGCAGAACTCAAAGGTCCATCCTTCTTTATGGCCTTATTTAGAGGATTTGCTGAGAACAGAGAGGAGATTATTTCATCTATGACAGCTCTGTCAACTTGGAGATTGTGCTTCTGAAAAATCTCCACGAGAACACCTTCAGCATGAGATTTTGAGAGAAAGCCCGCTACGTGGTGAAGTTCTACCAAAAAGTCATTGATTGCTCTGCTTGGTACATGGGAAAAATGTTCTAATTTTAACAAAGCTGCTGCCAAACTGTGCTCGATTACATCTGGGAGGTCAGTTGGAGCATCAGTACTGCTTCCGGGTTGCACATCCTCACCAATATCATCATCAGACGTATCTAGAGCAGATTCTGGGAAAGCAAGGATGGCTGATACTACAATTCCTGGTCTAAAATCTTTTGGTGAAGAAGACCTGTGTTTTCTGCTCTTGTGGGATTTAAAAGATCCTAAGATGTTTGTTTGAAATTTGCAATCCAAGAACATACACGTTATAACCTCATTTTTCTTCAAATGTGCATTAACGTGAGCCCAGTAATCCCTCTCAGACACAAGATCCTTACAAGGACACAAATGGCATCTAAATGTAAATTTTTCTGACTGATGACGACTAGTTTTAATAACGTGACATCTATTCAAATGAATTAACAGTGCATTCCACGTTCTGAAAGTGCATGGGCAGCTTGTATGCACACACGGAACACGATTGTTATTCCCACAAGGTCTATGTCTGACTCGATAGTGTTTGAGAATGTGGGACCTACTTGGAAAAACTGAAGGGCAGGTCTTGCATTGCCACATTCACTCTGTATCACTGGAACACTTCTAGCACCATTCACTGTGAAAGTGGAAACAAAAAAGGATTAAAGGTAGGGTCTGAAATCCTGGAAAAAAGGTTCAAGCAGGCCACATTTTAAAAATACACAGACTAATGTCCAAGCCATTTTCCTCAGACTTCTCTCTGAAGCCACGCCTCCGTGTGCAGGAACAGACACTTCTTGTTGGGCTCACATCAACTGATTGCAAAAGGTTAGATAAATGATACTTAGAATTATTAAGAGTGCTGTATGATGGACTGTACTGTATTGAACATTTTTTCTAATTTTGTCCTATCTGTTCCCATAAATGACTGGGGCAAAATATCTGAAATGCTCAGAAACACAAAATAGTCCACTCAAGTAGACCACACCAGCTAAAATAATTACATTAATCACCTTTCTGATAATATGGTAAAAGTTGAACCTATGACAGTTGTATTAATGAGGCTCCCCCTCAGTACATTCTGAGTTTAAATAAAGGTTTAAATAAATAAAATAAAATAAAATAATACAGTAAAAGAGCAAATAGAACATCCTGGTCTCACCACAAAAACTTGAGCCCAGGATCCCTCAGCTGACTCCAGATGACATGCGTACTTGAGTTTGTGTGTCACTCTGCAACAAAACAGGGGAAAAAATCTACAAAACTACTTTTAAATAAACATGCATTAGCTGTACACACACCAGAAACTTTATTTAGGTATACTCCATCAACCATTGTAAAATATCAAATAATGGATGTGATTATTGCCTTCTCTAATGAGAACAGAAAACCCCTTCTCAGGCCTAGCATAGCCTAATCATGTTCAAGGTTCAAATACTGGGCTGACTGTGCAAAGCGAAAAAAAAAGCCATGAGTTTCCATAGTGGCAGGCCCTCGCTACGTGATTATTGCTACCACTGCGTCAGACAGAGCAGACACACACCACACTTAATGTGTCCACTTTTTGTTTGAATTTCCTCACCTTCTGCTCATGGTCTCATTATACGGTGTTTGGGCGGGAAGGGGCGGCGGCGGCTAACGTAATGCCGCTGATAACATTAGCACAGGCTCAATGGCTAAATGTCACTAACGCTAACTTACGTTAGCTTTAGCTAACTTACGTTACGTTAGCTAACTTACGTTAGCGTTAACGCTAACGCTAACTTACGTTAACTCACAGCTTAACAACAGTCAGTCAACCAGTTCAAACTACCAAAGGAACACAGCAGAGTTGTTAACTGTAACATGAACGGCTCCCACTCAAAAAACAAATGAAACAGGTTGATAAAATAGCGCGAGCAATGAAGCCCACAGTGCTTATTTCACGTTTCCTAGTGACTCTCAAGACAATAAACTACTTTTGGATGAAATTTCGACAATATTTAATAAGAAAATCCAGACTTACCGACCGAATTAATGGCGTGGCGTGGCGTATCGTACTGCGGGCCCATGTGGAGGTGACGGTTGCTTTCTTCTACCAACAATGCAACGCGCGCAAGATGAGATCGCGTGCAGTATCACGTGTTAAACATCGCTAAATTATTGACTCACTTCATCCCAACATGATTTTAACAAGTTCACATACCCTCCCTGCATATTATGTAGTTTCTACACTACATGGTTAAGTTTAACTTTGAAATATGAGGCAGTTGTGTTAAATACACCCAAGATGTAAACATAAATCCAAGAGGGAGCCAGTCTCCTTTTTTCAGTGTACTCCATCAGCTGCTTTGCAACACAAATTCAAGCCAGCATTGCAGTTTGGCTCAAAGCTTATATTCTACTTTTAATGCTTCATTCTCACCCAACTATTACGAAGCTTCATTCTCTTCAGATGAGACTTCAAATAAATTAAAGCCACCAATTCAGTTTGGCTTAAGTTTTTCAACAAACCCTACATTATTTCACAGTTTTTAGATATTGTGGACATTCACAATATTCAAAGTTTTCACAGCCAGCAATCCGCATTTGGCTTCAGCTGGTCAGCAGGGAGCATTCACAACCGCAAGTTCTTCAGAACTTGCCTTTTCTAGTTTTTAATATTATTAGTGTGAATGCTAACAAGCATTCACACTATTGTTCTTCTAATCTTTATTATTATTAGTGTGAATGCTAACAAGCATTCACACTATTGTTCTTCTGGAATTTAATTAGTGGGCTGTGCTCGCAAGCCCACTATGGACACCTCTATAGCAAAGCTATAAAAAATACATCAAAACGTGTGGCTCGTTCTTACTCGGTGTGCTATTACTTTTCTCAAAAAAATACAAAAACTGCGAAAAATTTCCCATAAGGAATGAATGGGACGGGGTCAAAAAAGTCGCAAAATCATCGACGTTTTTCAAACATCTCCTGCTCTGGCATACTTTGACCTAGAGACACCATTCAAACTTTAAAATGTAGGCACAAGTCTCTTCTATTTAAGTTGTATTTGAACTTTCTTTCTACGATGTTTAGTTTTTGAACGGTGACCCTTAATTGATCGTGAGTGATTTCGAAAAAATCCTGAAAAATTAAGGATTTTCAATGTGTGTATTGCGGAATGTTCGCGCAGCACCAACTTGTCAGAGTGGAGGAGCCTGAAAAAAACTCTGCGAAAATTTTTCTTTAGATGACGATCCTAGCCACAAATTTCACACTACTATAGTGAGTAGTATTTTCCAAGAACGTAGCCACAGTTCTCTTCTGTCTGGCAATGTGTCCACTTTATCGGCAGGATGTACGGTTTTTGAAATATCTGCGTCTAACTGACACAAACTCCAGCAACCGCCCCATAAGCCCCTATGTTAAACGGGAAGAGGATTTTCGGAGAAAAGCAGAAACTGCCCCTTTTTGAACTCGCTCCCATTACCACATTTTTCGAAAGTAGGACCACAAAACTTGATGACTGTGTTCTTTAAGGCCTTTCCCGCTCGATGGTGAAAACATTTTGCCGATATCATCTTTGATTTTGAAGAAATAGCAGTAGTTTGACGAGGTGATCCTCAGCTGAAATCACTCTGAAATCAGCTGTCTCAGTCACTGTTGTCAGGTGCACTTGACAGCCATCACCGTGGCAACCGAGATCCTCTGGGTCAACAGAGAGAGTGCCAGACAGACACACAAAGACACAGACAGGCACACAGACACACACACACACACACACACAGACACACACACACACACACACACAGACAGACAGACAGACAGACAGACACACGCACGCACACATAGACAGACAGACACACACACATATGCAGTCAAATGTGCATGCGTTAGCATGCACACATGACCACACATGTACACACACACACACACATACAGCCATGCTTAAGCGTGCTGTGCTGAGATCCACTGGGCCAACAGAGAGATCAGATCCTCTGCAAAACTCATCAACATCTCTGGCATACTTTGACCTAGAGACACCATTCAAACTTTAAAATGTAGAGACAAGTCCAGGCCATCAATGACTTTTTGGCAGCTAGCTTTCATCGTTTTCATAGTCACGGCGGGGCCAAACCGCACAGCCCACTCTCGCGATTCCCCGCAGGGGAATTGTCTGGTTAGTGGGCTGTGCTTGCAAGCCCACTATGGACACCTCTATAGCAAGAGTTAGGACAATAACCCTTTATAGGTTATTGTGCGTGTCTCTTTTTAGTGGGCTGTGCTTGCAAGCCCACTATGGACACCTCTATAGCAAAGCTATAGGTGTCCATAGTGGGCTGTGCAAAGCACAGCCCACTATTGTTATTGCTCGTGTCTCTTTTTATTCTTATTCATCCTACGTCCTTTTTTCCGTCGCTATCTCCTCCCGCACCGTTCATCGCACACACACAAAAAATACATCAAAACGTGCGGCTCGTTCGGACTCGGGTTGCTATTACTTTTCTCACCGAAATACAAATAAATCGCGACGTAAGTCGCGATAAACTGCGAAAAATTTCCCATAAGGAATGAATGGGACGGGGTCAAAAAAGTCGCAAAATCATCAACGTTTTTCAAACATCTCCTGCTCTGGCATACTTTGACCTAGAGACACCATTCAAACTTTAAAATGTAGGCACAAGTCTTGTCTATTTGAGTTGTATTTGAATTTTCTTTCTACGATGTTTAGTTTTTGAACGGTGACCCTTAATTGATCGTGAGTGATTTCGAAAAAATTCTGAAAAATTCAGGATTTTCAATGTGTGTGTATTGCGGAATGTTCGCGCAGCACCAACTGGCAGAGTGGGGGAGCCTGAAAAAAACTCTCAGAAAATTTTTTTTTAGATGACGATCCTAGCCACAGATTTCACACTACAATAGTGATATTTTCCAAGAACGTAGCCACAGTTGTCTTCTTTCTCACAATGTGTCCACTTTATCGGTAGGATGTACGGTTTTTGAATTATCTGCGTCTAACCGACACAAACTCCAGCAACTGCCCCATAAGCCCCAATGTTAAACGGGAAGAGGATTTTCGGAGAAAAGCAGAAACTGCCCCTTTTTAACTCGCTCCCATTACCACATTTTTCAAAGTAGGACCACAAAACTTGATGACTGTGTTCTTTAAGGCCTTTCCTGCTTGATGGTGAAAAATTTTTGCCGATATCATCTTTGATTTTTGAAGAAATAGCAGTAGATTGACGAGGAGATCCTCAGCTGAAATCACTCTGAAATCAGCTGTCTAAGTCACTGTTGTCAGGTGCACTTGGCACTTGACAACTGTCACCGTGGCAACCGAGATCCACTGGGCCAACAGAGAGATCAGATCCTCTGCAAAACTCATGGACATCTCTGCCATACTTTGACCTAGAGACACCATTCAAACTTTAAAATGTAGAGACAAGTCCAGGCCATCGACGTGGGCTTCGACTTTTTTGCAGCTTTTCATAGTCACGGCGGGGCCAAACCGCACAGCCCACTCTCGCGATTCCCCGCAGGGGAATTGTCTAGTTAGTGGGCTGTGCTTGCAAGCCCACTATGGACACCTCTATAGCAAAGCTATAGGTGTCCATAGTGGGCTGTGCAAAGCACAGCCCACTCTTATTATTGCTCGTGTCTCTTTTTATTCTTATTCATCCTCCTCAAAATTTGGGTCGCTAACTCGTCCCGCACCGTTGATCGCACACACACAAAAAATACATCAAAACGTGCGGCTCGTTCTGACTCGGTATGCTATTACTTTTCTCAAAAAAATATAAATAAATCGCGACGTAAGTCGCGAAAAACTGCGACAAATTTCCCATAAGGAATGAATGGGACGGGGTCAAAAAAGTCGCAAAATCATCGACGTTTTTCAAACATCTCCTGCTCTGGCATACCTTGACCTAGAGACACCATTCAAACTTTAAAATGTAGGCACAAGTCTTGTCTATTTGAGTTGTATTTGAATTTTCTTTCTACGATGTTTAGTTTTTGAACGGTGACCCTTAATTGATCGTGAGTGATTTCGAAAAAATTCTGAAAAATTCAGGATTTTCAATGTGTGTGTATTGCGGAATGTTCGCGCAGCACCAACTGGCAGAGTGGGGGAGCCTGAAAAAAACTCTCAGAAAATTTTTTTTTAGATGACGATCCTAGCCACAGATTTCACACTACAATAGTGATATTTTCCAAGAATGTAGCCACAGTTGTCTTCTTTCTCACAATGTGTCCACTTTATCGGGAGTGTGTACGGTTTTTGAATTATCTGCGTCTAACCGACACAAACTCCAGCAACTGCCCCCATAAGCCCCAATGTTAAACGGGAAGAGGATTTTCGGAGAAAAGCAGAAACTGCCCCTTTTTAACTCGCTCCCATTACCACATTTTTCAAAGTAGGACCACAAAACTTGATGACTGTATTCTTGAAGGCCTTTCCCGCTTGATGGCGAAAAAATTTTGCCGATATCATCTTTGATTCTGAAGAAATAGCAGCAGTTTGACGAGGTGATCCTCAGCTGAAATCGCTCTGAAATCAGCTGTCTCAGTCACTGTTGTCAGGTGCACTTGGCACTTGACAACTATCACCGTGGCAACTGAGATCCACTGGGCCAACAGAGAGATCCACTGGGCCAACAGAGAGATCCTCTGCAAAACTCATCGACATCTCTGCCATACTTTGACCTAGAGACACCATTCAAACTTTAAACTGTATGGAAAAGTCCAAAGTATCAACGTGTGCGTCGACTTTTTGGCAGCTTTCATCGTTTTCATAGTCACGGCGGGGCCAAACCGCACAGCCCACTCTCGCGATTCCCCGCAGGGGAATTGTCTAGTGTTTATTTTACTACCCACATATACAGAGAGCCCTTTTTTCTGTCGCTAACTCGTCCCACACCGTTGAGCGCACACAAACAAATACTACATCAATACGTGTGGCTCGATCTGACTCGGTATGCTATTATTTTTATTTCCGAAATATTAATATTTTGCGACGTAGGTCGCGAAAAACTGTGAAAGATTTCCCATAAGGAATGAATGGGACGAGGTCAAATCTTCAACGTTTGTCAAACATCTCCTGCTCTGGCATACATTCACCTAGAAACACCATTCAAACTTTAAAATGTAGGCACAAGTCCTGTCTATTTTAATTGTATTTGAACTTTTTTCCTACAGTGTGTAGTTTTTGAACGGTGACCCTTAATTGATCGTGAGTGATGTGTGGCAGGATGTTCGAGCCAGCACAATGGAGGAGCCAACTGACAGAGTGGAGGAGCCTCAAAAATCTCTCAGAAATGTTCTCTTTAGATGACGCTCCCAGCCACAAATTTCACACTACAATAGTGATATTTTCCAAGAACGTAGCCACACTTGTCAGCTTTCTCACAATATGTCTACTTTATCGGTACGATTTACACTTTTGGCTGTTGAACCCCTGGAGCGACAAGAACTCCAGCAACTCCCCCACAAGCCCCAATGTTAATGTTGAGCCTAAATCCCTGGAGGAGAGCAGATGGTACCTGTTTTGTCTCTCGCTCCTGTGTCCTCATTTTTCTACAGAAATAAAAACGACATGTCAGAGTTCAGCAATGTCTCCTGTTACTCAACATATACATATTTTGGCGATAACCATTACACTTTTCTCAAAAATAGCAGTAGTTTGACGTCCCCGATGTGAGCTGAGCCTCAGCTGAAATCACTATGAAATCAGCTCTCCCAGGACCGTCAACTGAGATCCACTGGGTGAACAGAGAGATCCTCTGCAAAACTCATCGACATCTCTGGCATACTTTGACCTAGAGACACCATTCAAACTTTAAAATGTAGAGACAAGTCCAGGCCATCAACGTGGGCTTCGACTTTTTTGCAGCTAGCTTTCATAGTCACGGCGGGGCCAACACCGCACAGCCCACTCTCGCGATTCCCCACAGGGGAATTGTCTAGTTAGTGGGCTGTGCTTGCAAGCCCACTATGGACACCTCTATAGCAAAGCTATAGGTGTCCATAGTGGGCTGTGCAAAGCACAGCCCACTCTTATTATTGCTCGTGTCTCTTTTTATTCTTATTCATCCTCCTCAAAATTTGGGTCGCTAACTCGTCCCGCACCGTTGATCGCACACACACAAAAAATACATCAAAACGTGCGGCTCGTTCTGACTCGGTATGCTATTACTTTTCTCAAAAAAATATAAATAAATCGCGACGTAAGTCGCGAAAAACTGCGACAAATTTCCCATAAGGAATGAATGGGACGGGGTAAAAAAAGTCGCAAAATCATCGACGTTTTTCAAACATCTCCTGCTCTGGCATACCTTGACCTAGAGACACCATTCAAACTTTAAAATGTAGGCACAAGTCTTATCTATTTGAGTTGTATTTGAATTTTCTTTCTACGATGTTTAGTTTTTGAACGGTGACCCTTAATTGATCGTGAGTGATTTCGAAAAAATTCAGAAAAATTCAGGATTTTCAATGTGTGTGTATTGCGGAATGTTCGCGCAGCACCAACTGGCAGAGTGGGGGAGCCTGAAAAAAACTCTCAGAAAATTTTTTTTTAGATGACGATCCTAGCCACAGATTTCACACTACAATAGTGATATTTTCCAAGAATGTAGCCACAGTTGTCTTCTTTCTCACAATGTGTCCACTTTATCGGGAGTGTGTACGGATTTTGAATTATCTGCGTCTAACCGACACAAACTCCAGCAACTGCCCCCATAAGCCCCAATGTTAAACGGGAAGAGGATTTTCGGAGAAAAGCAGAAACTGCCCCTTTTTAACTCGCTCCCATTACCACATTTTTCAAAGTAGGACCACAAAACTTGATGACTGTATTCTTGAAGGCCTTTCCCGCTTGATGGCGAAAAAATTTTGCCGATATCATCTTTGATTCTGAAGAAATAGCAGCAGTTTGACGAGGTGATCCTCAGCTGAAATCGCTCTGAAATCAGCTGTCTCAGTCACTGTTGTCAGGTGCACTTGGCACTTGACAACTATCACCGTGGCAACCGAGATCCACTGGGCCAACAGAGAGATCCTCTGCAAAACTCATCGACATCTCTGCCATACTTTGACCTAGAGACACCATTCGAACTTTAAACTGTATGGAAAAGTCCAAAGTATCAACGTGTGCGTCGACTTTTTGGCAGCTTTCGTCGTTTTCATAGTCACGGCGGGGCCAAACCGCACAGCCCACTCTCGCGATTCCCCGCAGGGGAATTGTCTAGTTAGTGGGCTGTGCTTGCAAGCCCACTATGGACACCTCTATAGCAAAGCTATAGGTGTCCATAGTGGGCTGTGCAAAGCACAGCCCACTATTGTTATTGCTCGTGTCCTCTTTTTATTCTTATTCATCCTCCGACCTTATTTCGGTTCGTAACTCGTCCCGCACCGTTGATCGCACACACACAAAAAATACATCAAAACGTGCGGCTCGTTCTGACTCGGTATGCTATTACTTTTCTCACCGAAATACAAACGGGTCGCGACGTAAGTCGCGAAAAACCGCGACAAATTTCCCATAAGGAATGAATGGGACGGGTTTAAAAAAGTCGCAAAAAATCAACATTTTTCCAACATCTCCTGCTCTGGCATACTTTGACCTAGAGACACCATTCAAACTTTAAAATGTAGGCACAAGTCTTATCTATTTGAGTTGTATTGGAATTTTTTTTCAACGATGTTTAGTTTTTAAACTGTGACCCTTAATTGATCATGAGCGATTTTGAAAAAATTCTGAAAAATTAAGGATTTTCAATGTGTGTGTATTGCGGAATGTTCGTGCAGCACCAACTGGCAGAGTGGGGGAGCCTGAAAAAAACTCTCTGAAAATTTTTTTTTAGATGACGATCCTAGCCACAGATTTCACACTACAATAGTGATATTTTCCAAGAACGTAGCCACAGTTGTCTTCTTTCTCACAATGTGTCCACTTTATCGGGAGTATGGACGGTTTTTGAATTATCTGCGTCTAACCGACACAAACTCCAGCAGCTGCCCCCATAAGCCCCAATGTTAAACGGGAAGAGGATTTTCGGAGAAAAGCAGAAACTTCCCCTTTTTAACTCACTCCCATTACCACATTTTTCAAACTAGGACCACAAAACTTCATGACTGTGTTCTTTAAGGCCTTTCCCGCTTGACGGTGAAAACATTTTGCCGATATCATCTTTGATTTTTAAGGAAATAGCAGTAGTTTGACGAGGTGATCCTCAGCTGAAATCGCTCTGAAATCAGCTGTCTCAGTCACTGTTGTCAGGTGCACTTGGCACTTGACAACCGTCACCGTGGCAACTGAGATCCACTGGGCCAACAGAGAGATCCTCTGCAAAACTCATCCACATCTCTGCCATACTTTGACCTAGAGACACCATTCAAACTTTAAAATGTAGAGAAAAGTCCAGACCATCAACGTGGGCTTCGACTTTTTGGCAGCTTTTAACTTTTTTTATAGTCACGGCGGGGCCAAACCGCACAGCCCACTCTCGCGATTCCCCGCAGGGGAATTGTCTAGTTAGTGGGCTGTGCTTGCAAGCCCACTATGGACACCTCTATAGCAAAGCTATAGGTGTCCATAGTGGGCTGTGCAAAGCACAGCCCACTATTGTTATTGACCGGGCCTCTTCTTATTCTTATTCCTCCCCTCAAAATTTCGGTTCGCTAACTCGTCCCGCACCGTTGATCGCACACACACAAAAAATACATCAAAACGTGCGGCTCGTTCTGACTCGGTATGCTATTACTTTTCTCACCGAAGTATAAATAAATCGCGACGTAAGTCGCGAAAAACTGCGACAAATTTCCCATAAGGAATGAATGGGACGGGGTCAAAAAAATCGCAAAAAATCGACGTTTTTCAAACATCTCCTGCTCTGGCATACTTTGACCTAGAGACACCATTCAAACTTTAAAATGTAGGCACAAGTCTTTTCTATTTGAGTTGTATTTGAACTTTCTTTCTACGATGTTTAGTTTTTGAACGGTGACCCTTAATTGATCGTGAGTGATTTCGAAAAAATTCTGAAAAATTAAGGATTTTCAATGTGTGTGTATTGCGGAATGTTCACGCAGCACCAACTGGCAGAGTGGGGGAGCCTGAAAAAAACTCTCTGAAATTCTTTTTTTAGATGATGATCCTAGCCTCAGTTTTCACACTACAATAATGATATTTTCCAAGAATGTAGCCACAATTGTCTACTTTCTCACAATGTGTCCACTTTATCGGTAGGATGTACGGTTTTTGAATTATCTGCGTCTAACCGACACAAACTCCAGCAACCGCCCCATAAGCCCCTATGTTAAACGGGAAGAGGATTTTCGGAGAAAAGCAGAAACTGCCCCTTTTTTAACTCGCTCCCATTACCACATTTTTCAAAGTAGGACCACAAAAAGTGGATGACTGTGTTCCTTAAGGCCTTTCCTGCTTGATGGTGAAAAAATTTTGCCGATATCATCTTTGATTTTGAAGAAAAAGCAGTAGTTTGACGAGGTGATCCTTAGCTGAAATCGCTCTGAAATCAGCTGTCTCAGTCACTGTTGTCAGGTGCACTGGACAACTGTCACCGTGGCAACCGAGATCCTCTGGGCCAACAGAGAGAGTGCCAGCCAGACACACACACACAGACACAGACAGACACACACACACACAGACAGAGACACACACAAACACACACAGACAGACAGACACACAGACAGACAGACAGACAGACAGACGCACGCACACATAGACAGACAGACACACACACATATGCAGTCAAATGTGCATGCGTTAGCATGCACACATGACCACACATGTACACACACACACACATACAGCCATGCTTAAGCGTGCTGTGCTGAGATCCACTGGGCCAACAGAGAGATCAGTTCCTCTGCAATACTCATCGACATCTCTGGCATACTTTGACCTAGAGACACCATTCAAACTTTAAAATGTAGAGACAAGTCCAGGTCATCAACGTGGGCTTCGACTTTTTTGCAGCTTTTCATAGTCACGGTGGGACCAAACCGCACAGCCCACTCTCGCGATTCCCCGCAGGGGAATTGTCTAGTTAGTGGGCTGTGCTTGCAAGCCCACTATGGACACCTCTATAGCAAAGCTATAGGTGTCCATAGTGGGCTGTGCAAAGCACAGCCCACTATTGTTCTTGCCCGGGCCTCTTCTTATTCTTATTCATCCTCCTCAAAATTTGGGTCGCTAACTCGCCCCGCACCGTTGATCGCACACACACAAAAAATACATCAAAACGTGCGGCTCGTTCTGACTCGGTATGCTATTACTTTTCTCACCGAAATACAAACGGGTCGCGACGTAAGTCGCGAAAAACTGCGACAAATTTCCCATAAGGAATGAATGGGACGTGGTCAAAAAAGTCGCAAAATCATCAACGTTTTTCAAACATCCCCTGCGCTGGCATACGTTGACCTAGAGACACCATTCAAACTTTAAAATGTAGGCACAAGTCTTATCTATTTGAGTTGTATTTGAACTTTCTTTCTACGATGTTTAGTTTTTGAACCGTAACCCTTAATTGATCGTTAGCGATTTCGAAAAAATTCTGAAAAATTCAGGATTTTCAATGTGTGTGTATTGCGGAATGTTCGTGCAGCACCAACTGGCAGAGTGGGGGAGCCTGAAAAAAACTCTCAGAAAATTTTTTTTTAGATGATGATCCTAGCCTCAGTTTTCACACTACAATAATGATATTTTCCAAGTATGTAGCCACACTTGTCTTCTTTCTCACAATGTGTCCACTTTATCGGGAGTATGTACGGTTTTTGAATTATCTGCGTCTAACCGACACAAACTCCAGCAACTGCCCCCATAAGCCCCAATGTTAAACGGGAAGAGGATTTTCGGAGAAAAGCAGAAAATGCCCCTTTTTTAGCTCGCTCCCATTACCACATTTTTCAAAGTAGGACCACAAAACTTGATGACTGTGTTCTTTAAGGCCTTTCCCGCTTGATGGTGAAAAAATTTTGCCGATATCATCTTTGATTTTGAAGAAATAGTAGGAGATTGACGTGGTGATCCTCAGCTGAAATCACTCTGAAATCAGCTGTCTCAGTCACTGTTGTCAGGTGCACTTGACAACCGTCACCGTGGCAACCGAGATCCTCTGGGCCAACAGAGAGAGTGCCAGACAGACACACACACACAGACAGACAGACAGACAGACGCACACACACATAGACAGACAGACACACACACATATGCAGTCAAATGTGCATGCGTTAGCATGCACACATGACCACACATGTACACACACACACATACAACCATGATTAAGCGTGCTGTGCTGAGATCCACTGGGTCATCAGAGAGATCCTCTGCAAAACTCATGGACATCTCTGGCATACTTTGATCTAAAGACACCATTCGAACTTTAAAATATAGAGAAAAGTCCAGGCCATCAACGTGGGCTTCGACTTTTTGGCAGCTTTTAACTTTTTTTTATAGTCACGGCGGGGCCAAACCGCACAGCCCACTCTCGCGATTCCCCGCAGGGGAATTGTCTAGTGTTTATTTTACTACCCACATGTACATGGAGAGCCCTTTTTTTGGTCACTAACTCGTCCCACACCGTTGAGCGCACACAAACAAATACTACATCAATACGTGTGGCTCGACCTGACTCGGTATGCTATTATTTTTATTTCCGAAACATTAATATTTTGCGACGTAGGTCGCGAAAAACTGTGACAGATTTCCCATAAGGAATGAATGGGACGAGGTCAACGTTTTTCAAACATCTCCTGCTCTGGCATACATTCACCTAGAAACACCATTCAAACTTTAAAATGTAGGCACAAGTCCTGTCTATTTGAATTGTATTTGAACTTTTTTCCTACAGTGTGTAGTTTTTGAACGGTGACCCTTAATTGATCGTGAGTGATGTGTGGCGGGATGTTCGAGCCAGCACAATGGAGGAGCCAACTGACAGAGTGGGGAGACTCAAAAATCTCTCAGAAATGTTCTCTTTAAATGACGCTCCCAGCCACAAATTTCACACTACAATAGTGATATTTTCCAAGAACGTAGCCACACTTGTCTTCTTTCTCACAGATGTGTCTACTTTATCAGAAGGATTTACACTTTTGGCTGTTGAAGCCCTGGAGCGACAAGAACTCCAGCAACTCCCCCATAAGCCGCAATTTTAATGTTGACCCAAACCTCTGGAGGAGAGCAGATGGTACCTGTTTTGTCCTTCACTCCTGTGTCCTAATTTTTCACTCTACAGAAATAAAAACGACATGTCAGAGTTCAGCAATGTCTCCTGTTACTCAACATATACATATTTTGGCGATAACCATTACTCTTTTCTCAAAAATAGCAATAGTTTGATGTCCCCGATGTAAGCTGAGTCTCAGCTGAAATCACTATGAAATCAGCTCTCCCAGGACCGTCACCGTGACAACTGAGATCCACTGGGCCAACATAGAGATCCTCTGCAAAACTCATCGACATCTCTGGCATACTTTGACCTAGAGACACCATTCAAACTTTAAAATGTAGAGACAAGTCCAGGCCATCAACGTGGGCTTCGACTTTTTTGCAGCTAGCTTTCATAGTCACGGCGGGGCCAAACCGCACAGCCCACTCTCGCGATTCCCCGCAGGGGAATTGTCTAGTGTTTATTTTACTACCCACATGTACATGGAGAGCCCTTTTTTCGGTCACTAACTCATCCCACACCGTTGAGCGCACAGAAACAAAAAATACATCAACACATGCTGCTCAATCTGACTCGGTATGCTATTATTTTTATTTCCGAAATATTAATTTTTCGCGACGTAGGTCGCGAAAAACTGTGACAGATTTCCCATAAGAAATGAATGGGACGAGGTCAAAAAAGTTGCAAATCTTATCTCCTGCTCTGGCATACATTCACCTAGAAACACCATTCAAACTTTAAAATGTAGGCACAAGTCCTGTCTATATGAGTTGTATTTGAACTTTTTTCCTACAATGTTTAGTTTTTGAACGGTGAGCCTTAATTGATCGTGAGTGATGTGTGGCAGGATGTTCGAGCCAGCACAGTGGAGGAGCCTCAAAAATCTCTCAGAAATGTTCTCTTTAGATGACGCTCCCAGCCACAAATTTCACACTACAATAGTGATATTTTCCAAGAACGTAGCCACACTTGTCGTCTTTCTCACAATGTGTCTACTTTATCGGTACGATTTACACTTTTGGCTGTTGAAGCCCTGGAGCGACAAGAACTCCAGCAACTCCCCCACAAGCCCCAATGTTAATGTTGAGCCTAAATCCCTGGAGGAGAGCAGATGGTACCTGTTTTGTCTCTCGCTCCTGTGTCCTCATTTTTCTACAGAAATAAAAACGACATGTCAGAGTTCAGCAATGTCTCCTGTTACTCAACATATACATATTTTGCCGATAACCATTACACTTTTCTCAAAAATAGCAGTAGTTTGACGTCCCCGATGTGAGCTGAGCCTCAGCTGAAATCACTATGAAATCAGCTCTCCCAGGACCGTCAACTGAGATCCACTGGGTGAACAGAGAGATCCTCTGCAAAACTCATCGACATCTCTGGCATACTTTGACCTAGAGACACCATTCAAACTTTAAAATGTAGGGACAAGTCCAGGCCATCGACGTGGACTTCGACTTTTTTGCAGCTTTTCATAGTCACGGCGGGGCCAAACCGCACAGCCCACTCTCGCGATTCCCCGCAGGGGAATTGTCTAGTGTTTATTTTACTACCCACATATACAGAGAGCCCTTTTTCTGTCGCTAACTCGTCCCACACCGTTGAGCGCACACAAACAAATACTACATCAATACGTGTGGCTCGATCTGACTCGGTATGCTATTATTTTTATTTCCGAAATATTAATATTTTGCGACGTAGGTCGCGAAAAACTGTGAAAGATTTCCCATAAGGAATGAATGGGACGAGGTCAAATCTTCAACGTTTGTCAAACATCTCCTGCTCTGGCATACATTCACCTAGAAACACCACTCAAACTTTAAAATGTAGGCACAAGTCCTGTCTATATGAGTTGTATTTGAACTTTTTTCTTACAATGTTTAGTTTTTGAACGGTGACCCTTAATTGATCGTGAGTGATGTGTGGCAGGATGTTCGAGCCAGCACAGTGGAGGAGCCTCAAAAATCTCTCAGAAATGTTCTCTTTAGATGACGCTCCCAGCCACAAATTTCACACTACAATAGTGATATTTTCCAAGAACGTAGCCACACTTGTCTTCTTTCTCACAATGTGTCTACTTTATCGGTACGATTTACACTTTTGGCTGTTGAAGCCCTGGAGCGACAAGAACTCCAGCAACTCCCCCACAAGCCCCAATGTTAATGTTGAGCCTAAATCCCTGGAGGAGAGCAGATGGTACCTGTTTTGTCTCTCGCTCCTGTGTCCTCATTTTTCTACAGAAATAAAAACGACATGTCAGAGTTCAGCAATGTCTCCTGTTACTCAACATATACATATTTTGGCGATAACCATTACACTTTTCTCAAAAATAGCAGTAGTTTGACGTCCCCGATGTGAGCTGAGCCTCAGCTGAAATCACTATGAAATCAGCTCTCCCAGGACCGTCAACTGAGATCCACTGGGTGAACAGAGAGATCCTCTGCAAAACTCATCGACATCTCTGCCATACTTTGACCTAGAGACACCATTCAAACTTTAAAATGTAGGGACAAGTCCAGGCCATCGACGTGGACTTCGACTTTTTTGCAGCTTTTCATAGTCACGGCGGGGCCAAACCGCACAGCCCACTCTCGCGATTCCCCGCAGGGGAATTGTCTAGTGTTTATTTTACTACCCACATATACAGAGAGCCCTTTTTTCTGTCGCTAACTCGTCCCACACCGTTGAGCGCACACAAACAAATACTACATCAATACGTGTGGCTCGATCTGACTCGGTATGCTATTATTTTTATTTCCGAAATATTAATATTTTGCGACGTAGGTCGCGAAAAACTGTGAAAGATTTCCCATAAGGAATGAATGGGACGAGGTCAAATCTTCAACGTTTGTCAAACATCTCCTGCTCTGGCATACATTCACCTAGAAACACCATTCAAACTTTAAAATGTAGGCACAAGTCCTGTCTATTTGAATTGTATTTGAACTTTTTTCCTACAGTGTGTAGTTTTTGAACGGTGACCCTTAATTGATCGTGAGTGATGTGTGGCGGGATGTTCGAGCCAGCACAGTGGAGGAGCCTCAAAAATCTCTCAGAAATGTTCTCTTTAGATGACGCTCCCAGCCACAAATTTCACACTACAATAGTGATATTTTCCAAGAACGTAGCCACACTTGTCTTCTTTCTCACAATGTGTCTACTTTATCGGTACGATTTACACTTTTGGCTGTTGAAGCCCTGGAGCGACAAGAACTCCAGCAACTCCCCCACAAGCCCCAATTAGTGGGCTGTGCTTGCAAGCCCACTATGGACACCTCTATAGCAAAGCTATAGGTGTCCATAGTGGGCTGTGCAAAGCACAGCCCACTATTGTTATTGCTCGCCCCTCTTCTTATTCTTATTCATCCTACGGCCTTTTTTCGGTTCGTAACTCGTCCCGCACCGTTGATCGCACACCCACAAAAAATACATCAAAACGTGCGGCTCGTTCTAACTCGCTATGCTATTACTTTTCTCAAAAAAATATAAATAAATCGCGACGTAAGTCGCGAAAAACTGCGAAAAATTTCCCATAAGGAATGAATGGGACGGGGTCAAAAAAGTCGCAAAATCATCGACGTTTTTCAAACGTCTCCTGCTCTGGCATACTTTGACCTAGAGACACCATTCAAACTTTAAAATGTAGGCACAAGTCTTATCTATTTGAGTTGTATTTGAACTTTCTTTGTACGATGTTTAGTTTTTGAACGGTGACCCTTAATTGATCGTCAGCGATTTCGAAAAAATTCAGAAAAATTCAGGATTTTCAATGTGTGTGTATTGCGGAATGTTCGCGCAGCACCAACTGGCAGAGTGGGGGAGCCTGAAAAAAACTCTCCGAAAATTTTTTTTTAGATGACGATCCTAGCCACAGATTTCACACTACAATAGTGATATTTTCCAAGAATGTAGCCACAGTTGTCTTCTTTCTCACAATGTGTCCACTTTATCGGTGAGTATGTACGGTTTTTGAATTATCTGCGTCTAACCGACACAAACTCCAGCAACTGCCCCCATAAGCCCCAATGTTAAACGGGAAGAGGATTTTCGGAGAAAAGCAGAAACTGCCCCTTTTTAACTCGCTCCCATTACCACATTTTTCAAAGTAGGACCACAAAAAATGGATGACTTTGTTCTTTAAGGCCTTTCCCGCTTGATGGCGGAAAAATTTTGCCGATATCATCTTTGATTTTGAAGAAATAGCAGCAGTTTGACGAGGTGATCCTCAGCTGAAATCGCTCTGAAATCAGCTGTCTCAGTCACTGTTGTCAGGTGCACTTGGCACTTGACAACTATCACCGTGGCAACCGAGATCCACTGGGCCAACAGAGAGATCCTCTGCAAAACTCATCGACATCTCTGGCATACTTTCACCTAGAGACACCATTCAAACTTTAAAATGTAGAGACAAGTCCAGGCCGTCAACGTGGGCTTCGACTTTTTGGCAGCTTTTAACTTTTTTTTAATAGTCACGGCGGGGCCACACCGCACAGCCCACTCTCGCGATTCCCCGCAGGGGAATTGTCTAGTTCTTATTCATCCTCCAAAATTTGGGTCGCTAACTCGTCCCGCACCGTTGATCGCACACACACAAAAAATACATCAAAACGTGCGGCTCGTTCTGACTCGGTATGCTATTACTTTTCTCACCGAAATTCAAATAAATCGCGACGTAAGTCGCGAAAAACTGCGACAAATTTCCCATAAGGAATGAATGGGACGGGGTCAAAAAAGTCGCAAAATCATCGACGTTTTTCAAACATCTCCTGCTCTGGCATACTTTGACCTAGAGACACCATTCAAACTTTAAAATGTAGGCACAAGTCTTATCTATTTGAGTTGTATTTGAACTTTCTTTCTACGATGTTTAGTTTTTGAACCGTGACCCTTAATTGATCGTGAGCGATTTCGAAAAAATTCAGAAAAATTCAGGATTTTCAATGTGTGTGTATTGCGGAATGTTCGCGCAGCACCAACTGGCAGAGTGGGGGAGCCTGAAAAAAACTCTCTGAAAATTTTTTTTTAGATGACGATCCTAGCCACAGATTTCACACTACAGTAGTGATATTTTCCAAGAACGTAGCCACAGTTGTCTTCTTTCTCACAATGTGTCCACTTTATCGGGAGTACGTACGGTTTTTGAATTATCTGCGTCTAACCGACACAAACTCCAGCAACTGCCCCCATAAGCCCCAATGTTAAACGGGAAGAGGATTTTCGGAGAAAAGCAGAAACTGCCCCTTTTTTAACTTGCTCCCATTACCACATTTTTCAAAGTAGGACCACAAAACTTGATGAGTGTGTTCTTTAAGGCCTTTCCCGCTTGATGGTGAAAAAATTTTGCCGATATCATCTTTGATTTTGAAGAAATAGCAGTAGTTTGACGAGGTGATCCTCAGCTGAAATTGCTCTGAAATCAGCTGTCTCAGTCACTGTTGTCAGGTGCACTTGGCACTTGACAACTGTCACCGTGGCAACCGAGATCCACTGGGCCAACAGAGAGATCCTCTGCAAAACTCATCGACATCTCTGCCATACTTTGACCTAGAGACACCATTCAAACTTTAAAATGTAGAGAAAAGTCCAGGCCATCAACGAACGTGGGTTTTGACTTTTCGGCAGTTTTCATCGTTTTCATAGTCACGGCGGGGCCAAACCGCACAGCCCACTCTCGCGATTCCCCGCAGGGGAATTGTCTAGTTCTTATTCTTACGACCTTATTTCGGTTCGTAACTAGTCCCGCACCGTTGGTCGCACACACACAAAAAATACATCAAAACGTGCGGCTCGTTCTGACTCGGTATGCTATTACTTTTCTCAACGAAATACAAATAAATCGCGACGTAAGTCGCGAAAAACTGCGAAAAATTTCCCATAAGGAATGAATGGGACGGGGTCAAAAAAAACGCAAAAAATCGACTTTTTCCAAACATCTCCTGCTCTGGCATACTTTGACCTAGAGACACCATTCAAACTTTAAAATGTAGGCACAAGTCTCTTCTATTTAAGTTGTATTTGAACTTTCTTTCTACGATGTTTAGTTTTTGAACGATGACCCTTAATTGATCGTGAGTGATTTCGAAAAAATCCTGAAAAATTAAGGATTTTCAATGTGTGTGTATTGCGGAATGTTCGCGCAGCACCAACTGGCAGAGTGGGGGAGCCTGAAAAAAACTCTCTGAAATTCTTTTTTTAGATGACGATCCTAGCCTCAGTTTTCACACTACAATAATGATATTTTCCAAGAATGTAGCCACAATTGTCTACTTTCTCACAATGTGTCCAATTTATCGGTAGGATGTACGGTTTTTGAATTATCTGCGTCTAACCGACACAAACTCCAGCAACCGCCCCATAAGCCCCTATGTTAAACGGGAAGAGGATTTTCGGAGAAAAGCAGAAACTGCCCCTTTTTTAACTCGCTCCCATTACCACATTTTTCAAAGTAGGACCACAAAAAATGGATGACTTTGTTCTTTAAGGCCTTTCCCGCTTGATGGTGAAAATATTTTGCCGATATCATCTTTGATTTTGAAGAAAAAGCAGTAGTTTGACGAGGTGATCCTCAGCTGAAATCGCTCTGAAATCAGCTGTCTCAGTCACTGGTGTCACCGTGGCAACCGAGATCCTCTGGGTCAACACAGAGAGTGCCAGACAGACAGACACACACACAGACAGACAGACAGACAGACAGCCAGGCAGACACAAACACAGACAGACAGACACACAGACAGACAGACAGACACGCACACACAAACACAGACAGACACAGACAGACAGACACACGCACTCACACATGTACACACACACACACACATACAGCCATGCTTAAGCGTGCTGTGCTGAGATCCTCTGGGCCAACAGAGAGATCAGATCCTCTGCAAAACTCATCGACATCTCTGGCATAATTTGACCTAGAGACACCATTCGAACTTTAAACTGTAGGGAAAAGTACAAAGTATCAACGTGTGCGTCGACTTTTTGGCAGCTTTCATCGTTTTCATAGTCACCGCGGGGCAAAACTGCACAGCCCACTCTCGCGATTCCCCGCAGGGGAATTGTCTAGTTCTTATTCATCCTCCTCAAAATTTGGGTCGCTAACTCGTCCCGCACCGTTGATCGCACACACACAAAAAATACATCAAAACGTGCGGCTCGTTCTGACTCGGTATGCTATTACTTTTCTCAACGAAATACAAACGGGTCGCGACGTAAGTCGCGAAAAACTGCGACAAATTTCCCATAAGGAATGAATGGAACGGGTTAAAAAAATCGCAAAAAATCGACGTTTTTCAAACATCTCCTGCTCTGGCATACTTTGACCTAGAGACACCATTCAAACTTTAAAATATAGGCACAAGACTTATCTATTTGAGTTGTATTTGAACTTTCTTTCTACGATGTTTAGTTTTTGAACCGTAACCCTTGATTGATCGTGAGCGATTTCGAAAAAATTCAGAAAAATTCAGGATTTTCAATGTGTGTGTATTGCGGAATGTTCGCGCAGCACCAACTGGCAGAGTGGGGGAGCCTGAAAAAAACTCGGCGAAAATTTTTCTTTAGATGATGATCCTAGCCACGGATTTCACACTACAATAGTGATATTTTCCAAGAACGTAGCCACACTTGTCTTCTTTCTCACGATGTGTCCACTTTATCGGTAGAATGTACGGTTTTTGAATTATCTGCGTCTAACCGACACAAACTCCAGCAACTGCCCCCATAAGCCCCAATGTTAAACGGGAAGAGGATTTTCGGAGAAAAGCAGAAATGCCCCTTTTTTAACTCGCTCCCATTACCACATTTTTCAAAGTAGGACCACAAAACTTGATCACTGTGTTCTTTAAGGCCTTTCCCGCTTGATGGTGAAAAATTTTTTGCCGATATCATCTTTGATTTTGAAGAAATAGCAGTAGTTTGACGAGGTGATCCTCAGCTGAAATCGCTCTGAAATCAGCTGTCTCAGTCACTGTTGTCAGGTGCACTTGGCACTTGACAACCGTCACCGTGGCAACCGAGATCCACTGGGCCAACAGAGAGATCCTCTGCAAAACTCATGGACATCTCTGGCATACTTTGACCTAGAGACACCATTCAAACTTTAAAATGTAGAGAAAAGTCCAGACCATCAACGTGGGCTTCGACTTTTTGGCAGCTTTTAACTTTTTTTTATAGTCACGGCGGGGCCAAACCGCACAGCCCACTCTCGCGATTCCCCGCAGGGGAATTGTCTAGTTAGTGGGCTGTGCTTGCAAGCCCACTATGGACACCTCTATAGCAAAGCTATAGGTGTCCATAGTGGGCTGTGCAAAGCACAGCCCACTATTGTTCTTGCCCGGGCCTCTTCTTATTCTTATTCATCCTCCTCAAAATTTGGGTCGCTAACTCGCCCCGCACCGTTGATCGCACACACACAAAAAATACATCAAAACGTGCGGCTCGTTCTGACTCGGTATGCTATTACTTTTCTCACCGAAATACAAACGGGTCGCGACGTAAGTCGCGAAAAACCGCGACAAATTTCCCATAAGGAATGAATGGGACGGTTTAAAAAAAGTCGCAAAAAATCAACATTTTTCCAACATCTCCTGCTCTGGCATACTTTGACCTAGAGACACCATTCAAACTTTAAAATGTAGGCACAAGTCTTATCTATTTGAGTTGTATTGGAATTTTCTTTTCAACGATGTTTAGTTTTTAAACTGTGACCCTTAATTGATCATGAGCGATTTTGAAAAAATTCTGAAAAATTAAGGATTTTCAATGTGTGTGTATTGCGGAATGTTCGTGCAGCACCAACTGGCAGAGTGGGGGAGCCTGAAAAAAACTCTCAGAAAATTTTTTTTTAGATGACGATCCTAGCCACAGATTTCACACTACAATAGTGATATTTTCCAAGAACGTAGCCACAGTTGTCTTCTTTCTCACAATGTGTCCACTTTATCGGGAGTATGGACGGTTTTTGAATTATCTGCGTCTAACCGACACAAACTCCAGCAGCTGCCCCCATAATCCCCAATGTTAAACGGGAAGAGGATTTTCGGAGAAAAGCAGAAACTTCCCCTTTTTAACTCACTCCCATTACCACATTTTTCAAACTAGGACCACAAAACTTCATGACTGTGTTCTTTAAGGCCTTTCCCGCTTGACGGTGAAAACATTTTGCCGATATCATCTTTGATTTTGAAGAAATAGCAGTAGTTTGACGAGGTGATCCTCAGCTGAAATCGCTCTGAAATCAGCTGTCTCAGTCACTGTTGTCAGGTGCACTTGGCACTTGACAACCGTCACCGTGGCAACCGAGATCCACTGGGCCAACAGAGAGATCCTCTGCAAAACTCATCGACATCTCTGGCATACTTTGACCTAGAGACACCATTCAAACTTTAAAATGTAGAGACAAGTCCAGGCCATCGACATGGGCTTCGACTTTTTGGCAGCTAGCTTTCATCGTTTTCATAGTCACGGCGGGGCCAAACCGCACAGCCCACTCTCGCGATTCCCCGCAGGGGAATTGTCTAGTTAGTGGGCTGTGCTTGCAAGCCCACTATGGACACCTCTATAGCAAAGCTATAGGTGTCCATAGTGGGCTGTGCAAAGCACAGCCCACTATTGTTATTGCTCGTGTCTCTTCTTATTCTTATTCATCCTCCTCAAAATTTGGGTCGCTAACTCGCCCCGCACCGTTGATCGCACACACACAAAAAATACATCAAAACGTGCGGCTCGTTCTGACTCGGTATGCTATTACTTTTCTCAAAAAAATATAAATAAATCGCGACGTAAGTCGCGAAAAACTGCGACAAATTTCCCATAAGGAATGAATGGGACGGGGTCAAAAAAGTCGCAAAATCATCGACGTTTTTCAAACATCTCCTGCTCTGGCATACCTTGACCTAGAGACACCATTCAAACTTTAAAATGTAGGCACAAGTCTTGTCTATTTGAGTTGTATTTGAATTTTCTTTCTACGATGTTTAGTTTTTGAACGGTGACCCTTAATTGATCGTGAGTGATTTCGAAAAAATTCAGAAAAATTCAGGATTTTCAATGTGTGTGTATTGCGGAATGTTCGTGCAGCACCAACTGGCAGAGTGGGGGAGCCTGAAAAAACTCTCCGAAAATTTTTCTTTAGATGACGATCCTAGCCACAGATTTCACACTACAATAGTGATATTTTCCAAGAATGTAGCCACAGTTGTCCTCTTTCTCACAATGTGTCCACTTTATCGGGAGTATGTACAGTTTTTGAATTATCTGCGTCTAACCGACACAAACTCCAGCAACCGCCCCATAAGCCCCTATGTTAAACGGGAAGAGGATTTTCGGAGAAAAGCAGAAACTGCCCCTTTTTTAACTCGCTCCCATTACCACATTTTTCAAAGTAGGACCACAAAACTTGATCACTGTGTTCTTTAAGGCCTTTCCCGCTTGACGGTGAAAAAATTTTGCCGATATCATCTTTGATTTTTAAGGAAATAGCAGTAGTTTGACGAGGTGATCCTCAGCTGAAATCGCTCTGAAATCAGCTGTCTCAGTCACTGTTGTCAGGTGCACTTGGCACTTGACAACCGTCACCGTGGCAACTGAGATCCACTGGGCCAACAGAGAGATCCTCTGCAAAACTCATCGACATCTCTGCCATACTTTGACCTAGAGACACCATTCAAACTTTAAAATGTAGAGAAAAGTCCAGACCATCAAAGTTGGCTTCGAGTTTGGCAGCTTTTAACTTTTTTTTATAGTCACGGCGGGGCCAAACCGCACAGCCCACTCTCGCGATTCCCCGCAGGGGAATTGTCTAGTGTTTATTTTACTACCCACATGTACATGGAGAGCCCTTTTTTTGGTCACTAACTCGTCCCACACCGTTGAGCGCACACAAACAAATACTACATCAATACGTGTGGCTCGACCTGACTCGGTATGCTATTATTTTTATTTCCGAAACATTAATATTTTGCGACGTAGGTCGCGAAAAACTGTGAAAGATTTCCCATAAGGAATGAATGGGACGAGGTCAACGTTTGTCAAACATCTCCTGCTCTGGCATACATTCACCTAGAAACACCATTCAAACTTTAAAATGTAGGCACAAGTCCTGTCTATTTGAGTTGTATTTGAACTTTTTTCCTACAATGTGTAGTTTTTGAACGGTGACCCTTAATTGATCATTAGTGATGTGTGGCGGGATGTTCGAGCCAGCACAGTGGAGGAGCCAACTGACAGAGCAGGGAGACTCAAAAATCTCTCAGAAATGTTCTCTTTAGATGATGCTCCCAGCCACAAATTTCACACTACAATAGTGATATTTTCCAAGAACGTAGCCACACTTGTCTTCTTTCTCACAATGTGTCTACTTTATCAGAAGGATTTACACTTTTGGCTGTTGAAGCCCTGGAGCGACAAGAACTCCAGCAACTCCCCCATAAGCCGCAATTTTAATGTTGACCCAAACCTCTGGAGGAGAGCAGATGATACCTGTTTTGTCCTTCACTCCTGTGTCCTAATTTTTCACTCTACAGAAATAAAAACGACATGTCAGAGTTCAGCAATGTCTCCTGTTACTCAACATATACATATTTTGGCGATAACCATTACTCTTTTCTCAAAAATAGCAATAGTTTGATGTCCCCGATGTGAGCTGAGCCTCAGCTGAAATCACTATGAAATCAGCTCTCCCAGGACCGTCACCGTGACAACTGAGATCCACTGGGCCAACATAGAGATCCTCTGCAAAACTCATCGACATCTCTGGCATACTTTGACCTAGAGACACCATTCAAACTTTAAAATGTAGAGAAAAGTCCAAAGTCTCAACGTGGGCTTTAACTTTTTTTCATAGTCACGGGGCCAACACCGCACAGCCCACTCTCGCGATTCCCCACAGGGGAATTGTCTAGTGTTTATTTTACTACCCACATATACAGAGAGCCCTTTTTTCTGTCGCTAACTCGTCCCACACCGTTGAGCGCACACAAACAAATACTACATCAATACGTGTGGCTCGATCTGACTCGGTATGCTATTATTTTTATTTCCGAAATATTAATATTTTGCGACGTAGGCCGCGAAAGACTGTGAAAGATTTCCCATAAGGAATGAATGGGACGAGGTCAAATCTTCAACGTTTGTCAAACATCTCCTGCTCTGGCATACATTCACCTAGAAACACCATTCAAACTTTAAAATGTAGTCACAAGTCCTGTCTATTTGAATTGTATTTAAACTTTTTTCCTACAGTGTGTAGTTTTTGAACGGTGACCCTTAATTGATCGTGAGTGATGTGTGGCGGGATGTTCGAGCCAGCACAATGGAGGAGTCAACTGACAGAGTGGGGGAGACTCAAAAATCTCTCAGAAATGTTCTCTTTAGATGATGCTCCCAGCCACAAATTTCACACTACAATAGTGATATTTTCCAAGAACGTAGCCACACTTGTCTTCTTTCTCACAATGTGTCTACTTTATCGGTACGATTTACACTTTTGGCTGTTGAAGCCCTGGAGCGACAAGAACTCCAGCAACTCCCCCACAAGCCGCAATGTTAATGTTGAGCCTAAATCTCTGGAGGAGAGCAGATGGTACCTGTTTTGTCTCTCGCTCCTGTGTCCTCATTTTTCTACAGAAATAAAAATGACATGTCACTTCAGCAATGTCTCCTGTTACTCAACATATACATATTTTGGCGATAACCATTACTCTTTTCTCAAATATAGCAGTAGTTTGACGTCCCCGATGTGAGCTGAGCCTCAGCTGAAATCACTATGAAATCAGCTCTCCCAGGACCGTCACTGTGACAACTGAGATCCACTGGGCCAACAGAGAGATCCTCTGCAAAACTCATCGACATCTCTGCCATACTTTGACCTAGAGACACCATTCAAACTTTAAAATGTAGAGACAAGTCCAGGCCATCGACGTGGACTTCGACTTTTTTGCAGCTTTTCATAGTCACGGCGGGGCCAAACCGCACAGCCCACTCTCGCGATTCCCCGCAGGGGAATTGTCTAGTTAGTGGGCTGTGCTTGCAAGCCCACTATGGACACCTCTATAGCAAAGCTATAGGTGTCCATAGTGGGCTGTGCAAAGCACAGCCCACTATTGTTATTGCTCGTGTCTCTTCTTATTCTTATTCTTACGTCCTTTTTTCGGTTCGTAACTAGTCCCGCACCGTTGATCGCACACACACAAAAAATACATCAAAACGTGCGGCTCGTTCTGACTCGGTATGCTATTACTTTTCTCACCGAAATACAAATAAATCGCGACATAAGTCGCGAAAAACTGCGAAAAATTTCCCATAAGGAATGAATGGGACGAGGTCAAAAAAATCGCAAAAAATCGACGTTTTTCAAACATCTCCTGCTCTGGCATACTTTGACCTAGAGACACCATTCAAACTTTAAAATGTAGGCACAAGTCTTATCTATTTGAGTTGTATTTGAACTTTCTTTCTACGATGTTTAGTTTTTGAACCGTGACCCTTAATTGATCGTGAGTGATTTCGAAAAAATTCTGAAAAATTAAGGATTTTCAATGTGTGTGTATTGCGGAATGTTCGCGCAGCACCAACTGGCAGAGTGGGGGAGCCTGAAAAAAACTCTCTGAAAATTTTTTTTTAGATCATGATCCTAGCCACAGATTTCACACTACAATAGTGATATTTTCCAAGAACGTAGCCACATTTGTCTTCTTTCTCACGATGTGTCCACTTTATCGGGAGTATGTACGGTTTTTGAATTATCTGCGTCTAACCGACACAAACTCCAACAACTGCCACCATAAGCCCCATTGTTAAACGGGAAGAGGATTTTCGGAGAAAAGCAGAAACTGCCCCTTTTTTAACTCACTCCCATTACCACATTTTTCACACTAGGACCACAAAACTTGATGACTGTGTTCTTTAAGGCCTTTCCCGCTTGACGGTGAAAAAATTTTGCCGATATCATCTTTGATTTTTAAGGAAATAGCAGTAGTTTGACGAGGTGATCCTCAGCTGAAATCGCTCTGAAATCAGCTGTCTCAGTCACTGTCGTCAGGTGCACTTGACAACCATCACCGTGGCAACCGAGATCCTCTGGGTCAACAGAGAGAGTGCCAGACAGACACACACACACACACAGACAGACAGACAGACAGACAGAGACACACACACACACACACAGACAGACAGACAGACACACGCAGGCACACATATTACTAGTTAGTGGGCTGTGCTTGCAAGCCCACTATGGATGTGACTGTCTCAGTCACTGTCGTCAGGTGCAGTTGACAACTGTCACCGTGGCAACCGAGATCATCTGGGCCAACAGAGAGAGTGCCAGACAGACAGACACACACACACATAGACAGACAGACACACACACATATGCAGTCAAATGTGCATGCGTTAGCATGCACACATGACCACACATGTACACACACACACATACAGCCATGCTTAAGCGTGCTGTGCTGCAAGTGCCTGTTATGTCTGACATTGGCTTACTGAAATCGTTAACAAAAGAGGATTTTATTTAAGCTAGACATTACTATCTCTCTCATGATCACAATTACTCATG
The DNA here is from genome assembly GCA_039737535.1 of Lagodon rhomboides. Lineage (NCBI taxonomy): Eukaryota > Metazoa > Chordata > Actinopteri > Spariformes > Sparidae > Lagodon > Lagodon rhomboides. The sequence goes on along the minus strand of JBBNBP010000031.1, from coordinate 65,542 downwards.
ATTTCGGAAAAATGAATGTAATTGTTGTCTCTTAAAAATCCAATCAACATTAATCCGGAGATACTGACGGTGATCCAGAGCCAAGTAACTCGGCTCTGGCATACTTTGACTGAGATCCACTGGGTGAACAGAGAGATCGTCTGCAAAACTCATGGACATCTCTGCCATACTTTGACCTAGAGACACCATTCGAACTTTAAAATGTAGAGACAAGTCCAGGCCATCGACGTGGACTTCGACTTTTTTGCAGCTTTTCATAGTCACGGCGGGGCCAAACCGCACAGCCCACTCTCGCGATTCCCCGCAGGGGAATTGTCTAGTGTTTATTTTACTACCCAGATGTACATGGAGAGCCCTTTTTTCGGTCACTAACTCATCCCACACCGTTGAGCGCACAGAAACAAAAAATACACCAACACATGCTGCTCAATCTGACTCGGTATGCTATTATTTTTATTTCCGAAATATTAATTTTTCGCGACGTAGGTCGCAAAAAACTGTGACAGATTTCCCATAAGAAATGAATGGGATGAGGTCAAAAAAGTTCCAAATCTTATCTCCTGCTCTGGCATACATTCACCTAGAAACACCATTCAAACTTTAAAATGTAGGCACAAGTCCTGTCTATATGAGTTGTATTTGAACTTTTTTCCTACAATGTGTAGTTTTTGAACGGTGAGCCTTAATTGATCGTGAGTGATGTGTGGCGGGATGTTCGAGCCAGGACAGTGGAGGAGCCTCAAAAATCTCTCAGAAATGTTCTCTTTAGATGACGCTCCCAGCCACAAATTTCACACTACAATAGTGATATTTTCCAAGAACGTAGCCACACTTGTCGTCTTTCTCACAATGTGTCTACTTTATCGGTAGGATTTACACTTTTGGCTGTTGAAGCCCTGGAGCGACAAGAACTCCAGCAACTCCCCCACAAGCCCCAATGTTAATGTTGAGCCTAAATCCCTGGAGGAGAGCAGATGGTACCTGTTTTGTCTCTCGCTCCTGTGTCCTCATTTTTCTACAGAAATAAAAACGACATGTCAGAGTTCAGCAATGTCTCCTGTTGCTCAGCATATACATATTTTGCCGATAACCATTACACTTTTCTCAAAAATAGCAGTAGTTTGACGTCCCTGATGTGAGCTGAGCCTCAGCTGAAATCACTATGAAATCAGCTATCCCAGGACCGTCAACTGAGATCCTCGACATCTCTGGCATACTTTGACCTAGAGACACCATTCGAACTTTAAAATGTAGAGACAAGTCCAGGCCATCGACGTGGGCTTCGACTTTTTTGCAGCTTTTCATAGTCACGGCGGGGCCACACCGCACAGCCCACTCTCGCGATTCCCCGCAGGGGAATTGTCTAGTTAGTGGGCTGTGCTTGCAAGCCCACTATTGTTATTGACCGGGCCTCTTTTTATTCTTATTCCTCCCCCAAAATTTCCGTCGCTAACTCGTCCCGCACCGTTGATCGCACACACACAAAAAATACATCAAAACGTGCGGCTCGTTCTGACTCGGTATGCTATTACTTTTCTCACCGAAGTACAAATAAATCGCGACGTAAGTCGCGAAAAACTGCGAAAAATTTCCCATAAGAAATGAATGGGACGGGGACAAAAAAATCGCAAAAAATCGACGTTTTTCAAACATCTCCTGCTCTGGCATACTTTGACCTAGAGACACCATTCAAACTTTAAAATGTAGGCACAATTCTTATCTATTTGAGTTGTATTTGAATTTTCTTTCTACGATGTTTAGTTTTTGAACAGTGACCCTTAATTGATCATGAGTGATTTAAAAAAAACTCTGAAAAATTAAGGATTTTCAATGTGTGTGTATTGCGGAATGTTCGTGCAGCACCAACTGGCAGAGTGGGGGAGCCTCAAAAAACTCGTCGAAAATTTTTCTTTGGATGACGATCCTAGCCACAAATTTCAAACTACAAAAGTGATATTTTCCAAGAACGTAGCCACACTTGTCTTCTTTCTCACAATGTGTTCACTTTATCGGTAGGATGTACGGTTTTTTGAATTATCTGCGTCTAACCGACACAAACTCCAGCAACTGCCCCATAAGCCCCAATGTTAAACGGGAAGAGGATTTTTGGAGAAAAGCAGAAACTGCCCATTTTTAACTCGCTCCCATTACCACATTTTTCAAAGTAGGATCACAAAACTTGATGACTGTGTTCATTAAGGCCTTTCCTGCTTGATGGTGAAAGATTTTTGCCGATATCATCTTTGATTTTTGAAGAAATAGCAGTAGTTTGACGAGGAGATCCTCAGCTGAAATCACTCTGAAATCAGCTGTCTCAGTCACTGTCGTCAGGTGCAGTTGACAACTGTCACCGTGGCAACCGAGATCATCTGGGCCAACAGAGAGAGTGCCAGACAGACAGACACACACACACATAGACAGACAGACACACACACATATGCAGTCAAATGTGCATGCGTTAGCATGCACACATGACCACACATGTACACACACACACATACAGCCATGCTTAAGCGTGCTGTGCTGCAAGTGCCTGTTATGTCTGACATTAGCTTACTGAAATCGTTAACAAAAGAGGATTTTATTTAAGCTAGACATTACTATCTCTCTCATGATCACAATTACTCATGATTTCGGAAAAATGAATGTAATTGTTGTCTCTTAAAAATCCAATCAACATTAATCCGGAGATACTGACGGTGATCCAGAACCAAGTAACTCGGCTCTGGCATACTTTGACTGAGATCCACTGGGTGAACAGAGAGATCGTCTGCAAAACTCATGGACATCTCTGCCATACTTTGACCTAGAGACACCATTCGAACTTTAAAATGTAGAGACAAGTCCAGGCCATCGACGTGGACTTCGACTTTTTTGCAGCTTTTCATAGTCACGGCGGGGCCAAACCGCACAGCCCACTCTTGCGATTCCCCGCAGGGGAATTGTCTTGTGTTTATTTTACTACCCACATATACAGAGAGCCCTTTTTTCTGTCGCTAACTCGTCCCACACCGTTGAGCGCACACAAACAAATACTACATCAATACGTGTGGCTCGATCTGACTCGGTATGCTATTATTTTTATTTACGAAATATTAATATTTTGCGACGTAGGTCGCGAAAAACTGTGAAAGATTTCCCATAAGGAATGAATGGGACGAGGTCAAATCTTCAACGTTTGTCAAACATCTCCTGCTCTGGCATACATTCACCTAGAAACACCATTCAAACTTTAAAATGTAGGCACAAGTCCTGTATATTTGAATTGTATTTGAACTTTTTTCCTACAGTGTGTAGTTTTTGAACGGTGACCCTTAATTGATCGTGAGTGATGTGTGGCGGGATGTTCGAGCCAGCACAATGGAGGAGCCAACTGACAGAGTGGGGGAGACTCAAAAATCTCTCAGAAATGTTCTCTTTAAATGACGCTCCCAGCCACAAATTTCACACTACAATAGTGATATTTTCCAAGAACGTAGCCACACTTGTCTTCTTTCTCACAATGTGTCTACTTTATCGGTAGGATTTACACTTTTGGCTGTTGAAGCCCTGGAGCGACAAGAACTCCAGCAACTCCCCCACAAGCCCCAATGTTAATGTTGAGCCTAAATCCCTGGAGGAGAGCAGATGGTACCTGTTTTGTCTCTCGCTCCTGTGTCCTCATTTTTCTACAGAAATAAAAACGACATGTCAGAGTTCAGCAATGTCTCCTGTTGCTCAACATATACATATTTTGAAGATAACCATTACACTTTTCTCAAAAATAGCAGTAGTTTGACGTCCCCGATGTGAGCTGAGCCTCAGCTGAAATCACTATGAAATCAGCTCTCCCAGGACCGTCAACTGAGATCCACTGGGTGAACAGAGAGATCCTCTGCAAAACTCATCGACATCTCTGGCATACTTTGACCTAGAGACACCATTCAAACTTTAAAATGTAGGGACAAGTCCAGGCCATCGACGTGGACTTCGACTTTTTTGCAGCTTTTCATAGTCACGGCGGGGCCAAACCGCACAGCCCACTCTCGCGATTCCCCGCAGGGGAATTGTCTAGTTAGTGGGCTGTGCTTGCAAGCCCACTATGGACACCTCTATAGCAAAGCTATAGGTGTCCATAGTGGGCTGTGCAAAGCACAGCCCACTATTGTTATTGCTCGCCCCTCTTCTTATTCCTTTTCCTACGTCCTATTTTCGGTTCGTAACTAGTCCCGCACCGTTGATCGCACACACACAAAAAATACATCAAAACGTGCGGCTCGTTCTAACTCGCTATGCTATTACTTTTCTCACCGAAGTATAAATAAATCGCGACGTAAGTCGCGAAAAACTGTGAAAAATTTCCCATAAGGAATGAATGGGACGAGGTCAGAAAAATCGCAAAAAAACGACGTTTTTCAAACATCCCCTGCGCTGGCATACTTTGACGTAGAGACACCATTCAAACTTTAAAATGTAGGCACCAGTCTTATCTATTTGAGTTGTATTTGAACTTTCTTTCTACGATGTTTAGTTTTTGAACCGTAACCCTTAATTGATCGTTAGCGATTTCGAAAAAATTCTGAAAAATTCAGGATTTTCAATGTGTGTGTATTGCGGAATGTTCGTGCAGCACCAACTGGCAGAGTGGGGGAGCCTGAAAAAAACTCTCCGAAAAATTTTTTTTAGATGACGATCCTAGCCACAGATTTCACACTGCAATAGTGATATTTTCCAAGAATGTAGCCACAGTTGTCTTCTTTCTCACAATGTGTCCACTTTATCGGGAGTGTGTACGGATTTTGAATTATCTGCGTCTAACCGACACAAACTCCAACAACTGCCCCCATAAGCCCCAATGTTAAACGGGAAGAGGATTTTCGGAGAAAAGCAGAAACTGCCCCTTTTTTAACTCGCTCCCATTAACACATTTTTCAAAGTAGGACCACAAAAAATGGATGACTGTGTTCTTAAAAGCCTTTCCCGCTCGATGGTCAAAAAATTTTGCCGATATCATCTTTGATTTTGAAGAAATAGCAGCAGTTTGACGAGGTGATCCTCAGCTGAAATCGCTCTGAAATCAGCTGTCTCAGTCACTGTTGTCAGGTGCACTTGGCACTTGACAACCGTCACCGTGGCAACTGAGATCCACTGGGCCAACAGAGAGATCCACTGGGCCAACAGAGAGATCCTCTGCAAAACTCATCGACATCTCTGCCATACTTTGACCTAGAGACACCATTCAAACTTTAAAATGTAGAGAAAAGTCCAGACCATCAAAGTTGGCTTCGAGTTTGGCAGCTTTTAACTTTTTTTCAGGGCGGGGCCAAACCGCACAGCCCACTCTCGCGATTCCCCGCAGGGGAATTGTCTAGTTAGTGGGCTGTGCTTGCAAGCCCACTATGGACACCTCTATAGCAAAGCTATAGGTGTCCATAGTGGGCTGTGCAAAGCACAGCCCACTATTGTTCTGGACCGGGCCTCTTTTTATTCTTATTCTTACGACCTTATTTCGGTTCGTAACTAGTCCCGCACCGTTGGTCGCACACACACAAAAAAGACATCAAAACGTGCGGCTCGTTCTGACTCGGTATGCTATTACTTTTCTCACCGAAATACAAATAAATCGCGACGTAAGTCGCGAAAAACTGCGAAAAATTTCCCATAAGGAATGAATGGGACGGGGTCAAAAAAATCGCAAAAAATCGACTTTTTCCAAACATCTCCTGCTCTGGCATACTTTGACCTAGAGACACCATTCAAACTTTAAAATGTAGGCACAAGTCTCTTCTATTTAAGTTGTATTTGAACTTTCTTTCTACGATGTTTAGTTTTTGAACGATGACCCTTAATTGATCGTGAGTGATTTCGAAAAAATCCTGAAAAATTAAGGATTTTCAATGTGTGTGTATTGCGGAATGTTCGCGCAGCACCAACTGGCAGAGTGGGGGAGCCTGAAAAAAACTCTCTGAAATTCTTTTTTTAGATGATGATCCTAGCCTCAGTTTTCACACTACAATAATGATATTTTCCAAGAATGTAGCCACAATTGTCTACTTTCTCACAATGTGTCCACTTTATCGGTAGGATGTACGGTTTTTGAATTATCTGCGTCTAACCGACACAAACTCCAGCAACCGCCCCATAAGCCCCTATGTTAAACGGGAAGAGGATTTTCGGAGAAAAGCAGAAACTGCCCCTTTTTTAACTCGCTCCCATTACCACATTTTTCAAAGTAGGACCACAAAAAATGGATGACTGTGTTCCTTAAGGCCTTTCCTGCTTGATGGTGAAAAAACTTTGCCGATATCATCTTTGATTTTGAAGAAAAAGCAGTAGTTTGACGAGGTGATCCTTAGCTGAAATCGCTCTGAAATCAGCTGTCTCAGTCACTGTTGTCAGGTGCACTGGACAACTGTCACCGTGGCAACCGAGATCCTCTGGGCCAACAGAGAGAGTGCCAGCCAGACACACACACAGACAGACAGACACAGGCATACACACAAAGACAGACAGACACACACACACATATGCAGTCAAATGTACATGCGTTAGCATGCACACATGACCACACATGTACACACACACACACACATACAGCCATGCTTAAGCGTGCTGTGCTGAGATCCACTGGGCCAACAGAGAGATCCTCTGCAAAACTCATCGACATCTCTGGCATACTTTGACCTAGAGACACCATTCAAACTTTAAAATGTAGAGAAAAGTCCAGACCATCAACGTGTGCGTCGACTTTTTGGCAGCTTTTAACTTTTTTTATAGTCACGGCGGGGCCAAACCGCACAGCCCACTCTCGCGATTCCCCGCAGGGGAATTGTCTAGTTAGTGGGCTGTGCTTGCAAGCCCACTATGGACACCTCTATAGCAAAGCTATAGGTGTCCATAGTGGGCTGTGCAAAGCACAGCCCACTCTTATTATTGCTCGCCCCTCTTCTTATTCTTATTCATCCTCCTCAAAATTTGGGTCGCTAACTCGTCCCGCACCGTTGATCGCACACACACAAAAAATACATCAAAACGTGCGGCTCGTTCTGACTCGGTATGCTATTACTTTTCTCACCGAAATTCAAATAAATCGCGACGTAAGTCGCGAAAAACTGCGACAAATTTCCCATAAGGAATGAATGGGACGGGGTCAAAAAAGTCGCAAAATCATCGACGTTTTTCAAACATCTCCTGCTCTGGCATACTTTGACCTAGAGACACCATTCAAACTTTAAAATGTAGGCACAAGTCTTATCTATTTGAGTTGTATTTGAACTTTCTTTCTACGATGTTTAGTTTTTGAACCGTGACCCTTAATTGATCATGAGCGATTTCGAAAAAATTCAGAAAAATTCAGGATTTTCAATGTGTGTGTATTGCGGAATGTTCACGCAGCACCAACTGGCAGAGTGGGGGAGTCTGAAAAAAACTCTCCGAAGATTTTTTTTTAGATGACGATCCTAGCCACAGATTTCACACTACAGTAGTGATATTTTCCAAGAACGTAGCCACAGTTGTCTTCTTTCTCACAATGTGTCCACTTTATCGGGAGTACGTACGGTTTTTGAATTATCTGCGTCTAACCGACACAAACTCCAGCAACTGCCCCCATAAGCCCCAATGTTAAACGGGAAGAGGATTTTCGGAGAAAAGCAGAAACTGCCCCTTTTTTAACTTGCTCCCATTACCACATTTTTCAAAGTAGGACCACAAAACTTGATGAGTGTGTTCTTTAAGGCCTTTCCCGCTTGATGGTGAAAAAATTTTGCCGATATCATCTTTGATTTTGAAGAAATAGCAGTAGTTTGACGAGGTGATCCTCAGCTGAAATTGCTCTGAAATCAGCTGTCTCAGTCACTGTTGTCAGGTGCACTTGGCACTTGACAACTGTCACCGTGGCAACCGAGATCCACTGGGCCAACAGAGAGATCCTCTGCAAAACTCATCGACATCTCTGCCATACTTTGACCTAGAGACACCATTCAAACTTTAAAATGTAGAGAAAAGTCCAGGCCATCAACGAACGTGGGTTTTGACTTTTCGGCAGTTTTCATCGTTTTCATAGTCACGGCGGGGCCAAACCGCACAGCCCACTCTCGCGATTCCCCGCAGGGGAATTGTCTAGTTCTTATTCCTCCCCCAGAATTTCCGTCGCTAACTCGTCCCGCACCGTTGATCGCACACACACAAAAAATACATCAAAACGTGCGGCTCGTTCTGACTCGGTATGCTATTACTTTTCTCACCGAAGTATAAATAAATCGCGACGTAAGTCGCGAAAAACTGCGACAAATTTCCCATAAGGAATGAATGGGACGGGGTCAAAAAAGTCGCAAAAAATCAACGTTTTTCAAACACCTCCTGCTCTGGCATACTTTGACCTAGAGACACCATTCAAACTTTAAAATGTAGGCACAAGTCTTAACTATTTGAGTTGTATTTGAAATTTCTTTGTACGATGTTTAGTTTTTGAACGGTGACCCTTAATTGATCGTCAGCGATTTCGAAAAAATTCAGAAAAATTCAGGATTTTCAATGTGTGTGTATTGCGGAATGTTCGCGCAGCACCAACTGGCAGAGTGGGGGAGCCTGAAAAAAACTCTCTGAAAATTTTTTTTTAGATCATGATCCTAGCCACAGATTTCACACTACAATAGTGATATTTTCCAAGAACGTAGCCACATTTGTCTTCTTTCTCACGATGTGTCCACTTTATCGGGAGTATGTACGGTTTTTGAATTATCTGCGTCTAACCGACACAAACTCCAACAACTGCCCCCATAAGCCCCAATGTTAAACGGGAAGAGGATTTTCGGAGAAAAGCAGAAACTGCCCCTTTTTTAACTCACTCCCATTACCACATTTTTCAAAGTAGGACCACAAAACTTGATTACTGTGTTCTTTAAGGCCTTTCCCGCTCGATGGTGAAAAATTTTTGCCGATATCATCTTTGATTTTGAAGAAATAGTGGTAGTTTGATGAGGTGATCCTCAGCTGAAATCACTCTGAAATCAGCTGTCTCAGTCACTGTTGTCAGGTGCACTTGGCACTTGACAACTGTCACCGTGGCAACCGAGATCCACTGGGCCAACAGAGAGATCAGATCCTCTGCAAAACTCATGGACATCTCTGCCATACTTTGACCTAGAGACACCATTCAAACTTTAAAATGTAGAGACAAGTCCAGGCCATCGACGTGGGCTTCGACTTTTTTGCAGCTTTTCATAGTCACGGCGGGGCTAAACCGCACAGCCCACTCTCGCGATTCCCCGCAGGGGAATTGTCTAGTGTTTATTTTACTACCCACATATACAGAGAGCCCTTTTTTCTGTCACTAACTCATCCCACACCGTTGAGCGCACAGAAACAAAAAATACATCAACACATGCTGCTCAATCTGACTCGGTATGCTATTATTTTTATTTCCGAAGTATTAATTTTTCGCGACGTAGGTCGCGAAAAACTGTGACAGATTTCCCATAAGAAATGAATGGGACGAGGTCAAAAAAGTTGCAAATCTTATCTCCTGCTCTGGCATACATTCACCTAGAAACACCATTCAAACTTTAAAATGTAGGCACAAGTCCTGTCTATATGAGTTGTATTTGAACTTTTTTCCTACAATGTGTAGTTTTTGAATGGTGACCCTTAATTGATCGTGAGTGATGTGTGGCGGGATGTTCGAGCCAGCACAGTGGAGGAGCCAACTGACAGAGCAGGGAGACTAAAAAATCTCTCAGAAATGTTCTCTTTAGATGATGCTCCCAGCCACAAATTTCACACTACAATAGTGATATTTTCCAAGAACGTAGCCACACTTGTCTTCTTTCTCACAATGTGTCTACTTTATCGGTAGGATTTACACTTTTGGCTGTTGAAGCCCTGGAGCGACAAGAACTCCAGCAACTGTCCCATAAACCGCAATGTTAATGTTGACCAAAACCTCTGGAGGAGAGCAGATGGTACCTGTTTTGTCCCTCACTCCTGTGTCCTCATTTTTCACTCTATAGAAATAAAAACGACATGTCAGAGTTCAGCAATGTCTCCTGTTACTCAACATATACATATTTTGGCGATAACCATTACTCTTTTCTCAAAAATAGCAGTAGTTTATGTCCCCGATGTGAGCTGAGCCTCAGCTGAAATCACTATGAAATCAGCTCTCCCAGGACCGTCACCGTGGCAACCGAGATCCACTGGGCCAACAGAGAGATCCTCTGCAAAACTCATCAACATCTCTGTCATACTTTGACCTAGAGACACCATTCAAACTTTAAAATGTAGAGACAAGTCCAGGCCATCGACGTGGGCTTCGACTTTTTTGCAGCTAGCTTTCATAGTCACGGCGGGGGCAAACCGCACAGCCCACTCTCGCGATTCCCCGCAGGGGAATTGTCTAGTTAGTGGGCTGTGCTTGCAAGCCCACTATGGACACCTCTATAGCAAAGCTATAGGTGTCCATAGTGGGCTGTGCAAAGCACAGCCCACTATTGTTATTGCTCGCCCCTCTTCTTATTCTTATTCTTCCCCCAGAATTTCCGTCGCTAACTCGTCCCGCACCGTTGATCGCACAAACACAAAAAATACATCAAAACGTGCGGCTCGTTCTGACTCGGTATGCTATTACTTTTCTCACCAAAATACAAATAAATCGCGACGTAAGTCGCGAAAAACTGCGACAAATTTCCCATAAGGAATGAATGGGACGGGGTCAAAAAAATCGCAAAAAATCGACGTTTTTCAAACATCTCCTGCTCTGGCATACTTTGACCTAGAGACACCATTCAAACTTTAAAATGTAGGCACAAGTCTTATCTATTTGAGTTGTATTTGAATTTTCTTTCTACGATGTTTAGTTTTTGAACCGTGACCCTCAATTGATCGTGAGCGATTTCGAAAAAATTCTGAAAAATTAAGGATTTTCAATGTGTGTGTATTGCGGAATGTTCGCGCAGCACCAACTGGCAGAGTGGGGGAGCCTGAAAAAAACTCGCTGAAAAATTTTCTTTAGATGATGATCCTAGCCACAGATTTCACACTACAATAGTGATATTTTCCAAGAACGTAGCCACAGTTGTCCTCTTTCTCACAATGTGTCCACTTTGTCGGGAGTATGTACAGTTTTTGAATTATCTGCGTCTAACCGACACAAACTCCAACAACTGCCCCCATAAGCCCCAATGTTAAACGGGAAGAGGATTTTCGGAGAAAAGCAGAAACTGCCCCTTTTTTAACTCGCTCCCATTACCACATTTTTCAAAGTAGGACCACAAAAAATGGATGACTTTGTTCTTTAAGGCCTTTCCTGCTTGATGGTGAAAATATTTTGCCGATATCATCTTTGATTTTGAAGAAAAAGCAGTAGTTTGACGAGGTGATCCTCAGCTGAAATCGCTCTGAAATCAGCTGTCTCAGTCACTGGTGTCACCGTGGCAACCGAGATCCTCTGGGTCAACACAGAGAGTGCCAGACAGACACACAGACAGACAGACAGACACACACATATGCAGTCAAATGTGCATGCGTTAGCATGCACACATGACCACACATGTACACACACACAGACAAAGACAGACAGAGAGACAGACACACACACACAGGCACAGACACACACACACAGACAGACAGAGAGACACACAGACACAGACAAAGACAGACACACACACACACACACACACAGGCATAGACACACACACATAGACAGACAGACAGACACAGACAGACAGAGAGACACACAGACAGACACACAGACAGACAGAGAGACACACAGACACACACACAGACAGACAGACAGACAGACAGACACACGCACTCACACATAGACAGACAGACACACACACATATGCAATCAAATGTGTATGCGTTAGCATGGACACATGACCACACATGTACACACACACACACACACACACACATACAGCCATGCTTAAGCGTGCTGTGCTGAGATCCACTGGGCCAACAGAGAGATCCTCTGCAAAACTCATCGACATCTCTGCCATACTTTGACCTAGAGACACCATTCGAGCTTTAAACTGTAGGGAAAAGCCCAAAGTATCAACGTGTGTGTCGACTTTTTGGCAATTTTCATCGTTTTCATAGTCACGGCGGGGCCAAACCGCACAGCCCACTCTCGCGATTCCCCGCAGGGGAATTGTCTAGTTAGTGGGCTGTGCTTGCAAGCCCACTATGGACACCTCTATAGCAAAGCTATAGGTGTCCATAGTGGGCTGTGCAAAGCACAGCCCACTATTGTTATTGCTCGCCCCTCTTCTTATTCTTATTCCTCCCGTCCTTTTTTCGGTTCGTAACTAGTCCCGCACCGTTGGTCGCACACACACAAAAAATACATCAAAACGTGCGGCTCGTTCGGACTCGGTATGCTATTACTTTTCTCACCGAAGTATAAATAAATCGCGACGTAAGTCGCGAAAAACTGCGAAAAATTTCCCATAAGGAATGAATGGGACGTGGTCAAAAAAATCGCAAAAAATCGACGTTTTTCAAACATCTCCTGCTCTGGCGTACTTTGACCTAGAGACACCATTCAAACTTTAAAATGTAGGTACACGTCTTTTCTATTTGAGTTGTATTTGAACTTTCTTTCTACGATGTTTAGTTTTTGAACGGTGACCCTTAATTGATCGTGAGTGATTTAGAAAAAAATCTGAAAAATTAAGGATTTTCAATGTGTGTGTATTGCGGAATGTTCGTGCAGCACCAACTGGCAGAGTGGGGGAGCCTGAAAAAAACTCTCCGAAAAAATTTTTTTAGATGACGATCCTAGCCACAGATTTCACACTGCAATAGTGATATTTTCCAAGAATGTAGCCACAGTTGTCTTCTTTCTCACAATGTGTCCACTTTATCGGGAGTGTGTACGGATTTTGAATTATCTGCGTCTAACCGACACAAACTCCAACAACTGCCCCCATAAGCCCCAATGTTAAACGGGAAGAGGATTTTCGGAGAAAAGCAGAAACTGCCCCTTTTTTAACTCGCTCCCATTAACACATTTTTCAAAGTAGGACCACAAAACTTGATGACTGTGTTCTTTAAGGCCTTTCCCGCTCGATGGTGAAAACATTTTGCCGATATCATCTTTGATTTTGAAGAAATAGCAGCAGTTTGACGAGGTGATCCTCAGCTGAAATCGCTCTGAAATCAGCTGTCTCAGTCACTGTTGTCAGGTGCACTTGGCACTTGACAACTATCACCGTGGCAACCGAGATCCACTGGGCCAACAGAGAGATCCTCTGCAAAACTCATCGACATCTCTGGCATACTTTGACCTAGAGACACCATTCGAACTTTAAACTGTAGGGAAAAGTCCAAAGTATGAACGTGTGTCTCGACTTTTTGGCAGTTTTCATTGTTTTCATAGTCACGGCGGGGCCAAACCGCACAGCCCACTCTCGCGATTCCCCGCAGGGGAATTGTCTAGTGTTTATTTTACTACCCACATATACAGAGAGCCCTTTTTTCCGTCGCTAACTCGTCCCGCACCGTTGATCGCACACACACAAAAAATACATCAAAACGTGCGGCTCGTTCTGACTCGGTATGCTATTACTTTTCTCACCGAAATACAAATAAATTGCGACGTAAGTCGCGAAAAACTGCGAAAAATTTCCCATAAGGAATGAATGGGACGGGGTCAAAAAAATCGCAAAAAATCGACGTTTTTCAAACATCTCCTGCTCTGGCATACTTTGACCTAGAGACACCATTCAAACTTTAAAATGTAGGCACAAGTCTTATCTATTTGAGTTGTATTTGAACTTTCTTTGTACGATGTTTAGTTTTTGAACCGTGACCCTTAATTGATCGTGAGCGATTTCGAAAAAATTCTGAAAAATTAAGGATTTTCAATGTGTGTGTATTGCGGAATGTTCGCGCAGCACCAACTGGCAGAGTGGGGGAGCCTGAAAAAAACTCGCTGAAAAATTTTCTTTAGATGATGATCCTAGCCACAGATTTCACACTACAATAGTGATATTTTCCAAGAACGTAGCCACAGTTGTCCTCTTTCTCACAATGTGTCCACTTTATCGGGAGTATGTACAGTTTTTGAATTATCTGCGTCTAACCGACACAAACTCCAACAACTGCCCCCATAAGCCCCAATGTTAAACGGGAAGAGGATTTTCGGAGAAAAGCAGAAACTGCCCCTTTTTTAACTCGCTCCCATTACCACATTTTTCAAAGTAGGACCACAAAAAATGGATGACTTTGTTCTTTAAGGCCTTTCCCGCTTGATGGTGAAAATATTTTGCCGATATCATCTTTGATTTTGAAGAAAAAGCAGTAGTTTGACGAGGTGATCCTCAGCTGAAATCGCTCTGAAATCAGCTGTCTCAGTCACTGGTGTCACCGTGGCAACCGAGATCCTCTGGGTCAACACAGAGAGTGCCAGACAGACACACAGACAGACAGACAGACACACACATATGCAGTCAAATGTGCATGCGTTAGCATGCACACATGACCACACATGTACACACACACAGACCAGGGGCGCAGATGGAATTTTTGAACTGGGGGGGACCAGGCTGTCAGCAAATTATTTCAATTCAATACATTATTTTTGTGTAATTTGGGCTTTAACTAGCACTCAAGTAGTTACTTTCATAATAGCCTATGGGCCAATGGTTTGCACTTAAAAGCCATTGGAGAATTCTTATTTGAAATCATGGATAAACAACAATGAACATGTTAAACAAAGGCCTACCTGATCAACACTAGCCATACATGATGAAACTGTTATTTGTTATCACCCACCAAAACTTCATGCCTTTAAATGCAAAATATGTTTTATTTAAACATTTGTGTATGAACTCAGACGTGTAAACAACAACATATTTACTTAAATAAAAATAAGTATGTATACTGTAAATGAAATTCACATTTGAAATGATAATAATTTGAACTGAAATCACCCACTCTGTCATAGTAGACAATGGTCTGATCACCGCAACAGGCACAGGCGCAGCTACCAGTTCCTCTTTAGGACCCTGGGGAGTGAGAGTCGTGCCTTATGGTGTGTTCAATTTACACTGAAAGTCGGAACTTGGAGCTCGTAAACAACGTAACCCCAAAGTTGAGTGCTCCCAGCGCTTCCCAGCCGTACAAACGTACAACAAAACATGTAACTACTGTTTACGTGAGTAGCAGATAGCATGAATTCTATGTCGGGCTGGTGAGATTAATCCGACTCTCCGAGTTGGAGATCCGACTTCACGGGGGGTTCTGATTAAAATTCTGACTGTGAGATCGGAAAGTCCGACATTCGTGTACAACTGGAATGCACCATTAGTCGTAGCACACAGACGGCGGGCTCTCAATGTGCGCTGCAATGTAATTTAGTCTAACTAACGGAACATTAATCCTCTGTTTTACCGGCGATGTTTGTCGCTTTATGTAGGGACAGTGGGGGGGACGGATCGGGGTCACTATGACTCTGAGGGGGTCATATCCCCCCCGTCCCTAGTGCCATCTGCGCGCATGACACAGACAAAGACAGACAGAGAGACAGACACACACACACAGGCACAGACACACACACACAGACAGACAGAGAGACACACAGACACAGACAAAGACAGACACACACACACACAGGCATAGACACACACACATAGACAGACAGACAGACACAGACAGACAGAGAGACACACAGACAGACACACAGACAGACAGAGAGACACACAGACACACACACACACACACACACACACAGACAGACAGACAGACAGACACACGCACTCACACATAGACAGACAGACACACACACATATGCAATCAAATGTGCATGCGTTAGCATGGACACATGACCACACATGTACACACACACACACACACACACACATACAGCCATGCTTAAGCGTGCTGTGCTGAGATCCACTGGGCCAACAGAGAGATCCTCTGCAAAACTCATCGACATCTCTGGCATACTTTGACCTAGAGACACCATTCGAACTTTAAACTGTAGGGAAAAGTCCAAAGTATCAACGTGTGCGTCGACTTTTTGGCAGTTTTCATCGTTTTCATAGTCACGGCGGGGCCAAACCGCACAGCCCACTCTCGCGATTCCCCGCAGGGGAATTGTCTAGTATTATTATTCCTGATTCCGTACGTTTTTGTGCTCTTTTCAGCTCCTTCAAATTTTCAGCCACAAAAACCATTCAACTATCAAAATGTTCAGCTTTTTAAGGACATGTGTGCTCGTATTTTTGGCTTTTCTACCTTTTATACTTTTTGAAATATTCAGCTTTTTCTGCAACATTTTTCCCATTCATCCTTATGGGGATTTTTTCAAATTTCATTCTTCAACTACTTCAGCATACGTTCAGCTATAGAAACCATTCAACTTATTAAAATGTTCAGCTTTTTCAGCTCTTTCAGCCTTGTACTTTTCAGCTTTTTAACTTTTCAGCTTTTTAAAATATTCAGCTTTTTCAAAAAAAAAAATAACATTGAAGTAAATGGGAAAATCTTCAAATCGTCTTCAAAACTCCTCAAATTTCAACCTCTTCTCGTTCCTCATACTTTGAGCTAGAGACACCATTCAAACTTTAAAATACTCAGAAGACCTTGAACTATTTGGCATGTATTCAGATTTTCAAAATCTTTTACGGTTTTGAAATCATCACAGTTTTAGTTTTGAGGATTTTCAACTGCTCTTCTGAGTTTATAATGGGTGTGTATTGCGTGAGCTAGAGTGTGTGGAATCTTCGCTAGAGGGGAGAGCAGTTGGAAAAACTGGAGAAAAAATTATCTTCAGCTCGATTCTTTTGATTTGGATCCCACATCTTCTACTTCACATAGACAATATATACATAGAAATGTAGGAAATCTTGTTGGCTTTCAGCTGATGGTCTTATTTCAGATGTAGGACTTACAGTTTTGGCTGTAGAAGCCCAAGAGCAGTGGTCTCAAACTCGCGGCCCGCGGGCCAATTGCGGCCCGCGAGATGATATCTTGTGGCCCGCAGGACGATATGAAAGTTTAATGTTAATGCGGCCCGCGAGTTTTATATGAATGGCACTTAACCACGTTGTATGTAGAAGGTTCCTTTATTGTGTGTAAGCAGAGAAACATTTCACAACAACTATGGAGGCGCCCGTGTAACATCGCACAGCCGTCATAGATTTACTACTTCTTACTGTGTTTGAAACGAGCATGTTTGACTTAGAGTTGGACGACGTCAATGTTACCGGTGTGACAGTTTAACTGGCGTTCATTTTAACTGGCGACGGTCCCAGATGTGTTGGAGGTGTGGCCTGAGAATCCCGTCAGGTGAGGGGTCCTCGGCCATGTCCGCTAACCAGGAAAAACATTCCGATCACCCTGCTCATCGATCCAAGTCATGTATATGTATATTCATTTTGACGTGGCTTGAACACTACTATTCCACACGGAGATGCGGGGGCTGCGACCTGCAAACCACTGTTCACCGAGCGCTACAGAGCACACAGCGACAGTGTAGGTGACTGTGTCGATGCCTGTCCAAAAAAACCCCGCAACTGTCAATAAATCGTCCAAAAGTGCATGTTGTCAGTCTTATAACATTGTCGTGAATGTCTGTGCTCACAAACAACTCATGGGTGGAACAGTCCGAGGCATTTGTTCACGCCGAGCGGCCCGAGAGTAAGTTAACCTGGACGCTGCGCACTCACCGCCACAGTTAACAGCGGTCTCTACGCTGCTCTCGGTCCGCTCGGCGTGAACAAATGCCTCGGACTGTTCCACCCATGAGTTGTTTGTGAGCACAGACATTCACGACAAAGTTATAAGACTGACAACATGCACTTTTGGACGATTTGTTGACAGTTGCGATTTTTTTTTTTTTTTTTTTTTGGACAGGCATCGACACAGTCACCTACACTGTCGCTGTGTGCTCTGTAGCGCTCGGTGAACAGTGGTTTGCAGGTCGCAGCCCCGGTATCTCCGTGTGGAATAGTAGTGTTCAAGCCACGTCAAAATGAATATACATATACATGACTTGGATCGATGAGCAGGGTGATCGGAATGTTTTTCCTGGTTAGCGGACATGGCCGAGGACCCCTCACCTGACGGGATTCTCAGACCACACCTCCAACACATCTGGGACCGTCGCCAGTTAAAATGAACGCCAGTTAAACTGTCACACCGGTAGCAGTCGCTTTTTGTTGCGCTCGCTATCCCAGTACTTTCTACCATATATAAATGTCATTATGTTCATGTCATAATGAGAGACATGAACATCACGCAAAAAAAAGATTGCGATTGCTACCGAACAGTTCATTATCCGCCGTGCGTGCGGTTATTGCAGGAAGTAAAAGCGGAAATGACGCGAATGCGGAAGTGACGTTCTCCGTGCGTCGCCGGCTAGCTAAACACTTGACTGAAACTATATTGCGAGAGCGCCACCTTTGGTTCTGGATATATATCTTGTTACACAGCCCCAATTATGTCTTTTTCAAAGCCTGCAGTGAAGAGAAAGGTTGGTGAAGAGCACAGACAATTTCAGGAAAAGTGGGAGATGCAATATTTCTTTGTTGAACACATGAGCACCCCAACATGTCTTATTTGCAAAGAAAAAGTTGCAGTACACAAGGAATACAACCTAAAACGTCATTACTCAACTAAACATGCTGAGGAGTATGCAAAATACCAGGGAGATGAGAGAGACAACCAGGTTACCCATCTTAAAAAGTGTCTACTGAGGCAACAAAATTTCTTCAAGAAAGCAACCAAAGAGAGTAATGCAGGAGTCGAAGCTAGCTACGTGGTTAGTGAGATGATTGCCAAGGCAGGAAAGCCATTCACAGAAGGCGAGTTTGTAAAAAAATGCTTATTACAAGCTGCAAGTATTGTCTGTCCAGAAAAGAAAGGTCAGTTTAGCAACATCAGCCTTTCTGCCAACACCGTGGCAGAGCGCATTTCTGAGATGTCAAGTAACATTTATGAACAGCTATGTGAGAAAGCCAAATGTTTCGAAGCATACTCAGTTGCTCTTGATGAGAGCACAGACATCACTGACACTGCCCAGCTCGCAATGTATGTCCGTGGTGTTGATGACAATTTTGAAGTGATGGAGGAGTTACTCACAGTAATTCCAATGCATGGCCAGACCACTGCTCAGGAGATATTTCACCACCTGTGTGATGCCATTGTGAATGCTGGTTTGCCATGGAAGAGGTTTGTTGGAATAACAACCGACGGAGCGCCATCAATGACAGGGAGGAAAAATGGACTGGTGGCACTTGTTCAAAGAAAACTGGAAGAGGAGGGTGTGGAGGAGGCCATTGCTCTGCACTGCATTATCCATCAGCAGGCCCTTTGCAGCAAATGCCTGAAGTTTGACAATGTGATGTCTGTTGTCGTGAAATGCATCAATCATATCAGATCCAAGGGCTTAAAGCACCGGAGGTTCCGTGCTTTTTTAGAGGAAATGGAGTCAGAATATGAGGATGTGCTCTACTTCACCGACGTACGTTGGCTCAGCAGGGGAAATGTCTTGATGAGATTTTTTGAGTTGAGAGCAGAAGTGAAAGCCTTCATGGAGAAGGATGGGGTGGCTGTTCCTGCGCTAACTGATCCCAAATGGCTCATGGACTTAGCTTTTCTTGTTGACATCACGCATGAGCTGAATGTACTGAACAAGAAGTTACAAGGCCAGGGGCAGCTCGTCAGTGCTGCCTATGACAACGTGAGAGCATTCTCCACAAAACTCGTGTTATGGAAAGCGCAGCTCTCTCAAACAAACCTTTGCCATTTCCCAGCATGCAAGGCACTTGTGGATGCAGGCACACCATTCAGTGGTGAGAAATACGTTGATGCCATTTTGAAGCTACAGGAGGAATTTGATCACAGATTTGCAGACTTCAAGAAGCACAGAGCCACTTTTCAAATTTTTGCGGACCCCTTCTCCTTTGATGTGCAAGATGCCCCTCCTGTGCTTCAAATGGAGCTCATTGACCTGCAGTGCAACTCTGACCTCAAAGCCAAGTTCAGGGAGGTGAGTGGAAAAGCAGACAAGCTTGGGCAATTTTTGAGAGAACTGACCCCCAGCTTCCCTGAGCTTTCCCGAATGTTCAAGCGGACCATCTGCCTTTTTGGGAGCACATATTTGTGTGAAAAGTTTTTCTCCACTTTGAACTTCAATAAGTCCAAGTACAGGTCCAGACTTACTGATGATCATCTTCAATCCTTACTGAGGGTCTCAACTGCTTCCTCCCTCAAGCCAAATGTGGCTCAGCTATGTGAGAGGAAGCGCTGCCAGGTCTCTGGCAGCAAGAAGTAGGCAAGAGAAGCCATGTTCAGAAGAACCGTTCATGTTCTTCAATATTCTGTTCAGGACAGTTCATGTTCTTCAATATTCTTGCACCCTCTGCACTGTGTAACCTGATTGTATCGTCTGCTGTATTGTTGTGTTTTTTTTTTCTGTAAGGTGACCTTGAGTGCTCTGAAAGGCGCCTAAAATAAAATGCATTATTATTATTATTCTGTTCAGGACAGTTCATGTTCAGAAGAACTCATTTAAGTTAAAGAACTGTTAGTTTGAGAAGATTAGATTTTTTTAACAAAGCTTTTTTTATGAAACACCTGATGCGGCCCAACCTCACCCAGACTCTGCCTCCTGCGGCCCCCAGGTAATTTGAGTTTGAGACCCCTGCCCTAGAGTGACAAGCACTCCAGCAGCTCCCCCATAAGCCGCAATGTTAATTTTGAGCCTAAATTTCTGGAGGAGAGCAGATGGTACCTGTTCTGTCTCTCACTCTGGCACCCTCATTTTTCACTCTACAGAAATAAAAAACACATCACAGAGTTCAGCAATGTCTGCTCTTACTCTCTATATAAACATTTTGGCGATAACCATTACACTTTTTTCAAAAATTGCAGGAGTTTGGGAGGTGTTTTCCCATTCATCCTTATGGGGATAAGTTTGGCTCTGCTACTACTCCAGCACATGTGCAGCCAGAGAAATTGTTCACCTTTTTGAGCTCTTTCAGCCCTCTTACTTTTCAGCTTTTTAAAACATCCCGCTTTCTGCTTTTCCAGCTTTTTCCAATATTCAGCTTTTCAGCCTTTTCACACATTCAGCTTCATGTTCAGCTATGAAAATGTTTAACTTCTTTAGCCCATTCAGCCCATTACTTTTCAGCCTTTCTGCCTTTTCAGCTCATTCAAACATTCAGCTTTATGTTCAGCTATCAAAATATTAAACTTTTTTAGCCCATTCAAGCTATTATTTTTCAGCCTTTCCGCATTTTCAGCTTTCTCATACATTCAGCTTCATGTGCATCCTATCTCTTCACAGCTCTCAAGCCTTTTCAGCTTCTTAAAATATTCAGCTTCTGCCTTTTCAGCTTTTTAAAACATTCAGCTTTCTGCCTATTCAGCTTTTTAAAACATTCAGCTTTCTGCCTTTTCAGCTTTTCATACATTCAGTTTCATGTTCAGCTATCAAAATGTTCAACTTTTTTAGCCCATTCAGCCCACTACTTCTCAGCCTTTCTGCCTTTTCAGCCTGTTCAAATATTCAGCTGTATTTTCAGCTATCAAAATGTTCAACTTTTTAAGCCTATTCAGCTTTTGAAAAATTCAGCTTTGTCTGCAAATTCTTGACCATTCATTCTTATACTTTTATGCATTTTAGGCATTAAATTCAGCAGATTTCACAAATACATTCAGCATTCACACTGTATTTTCGCAGGAAATGCAATTTTTCTAGTTTTTCTTATTATTATATCTTCCGGGTCAGAAAATTTGGCCCTTAACCCTTTAGGTGCCAGAGGTTTTTTCCAAAAACGTTCGATTTTGACATCTTAATTTCAAAAGGCTATATCTTAAAAGTGATAAGAGATAGAGACTTTCTGGAAATTAGAGAAATATTAAGGATGACCCAAAGTTTATGTAGGGATTAAATTTTCCCATCTAATTTGCATATTATGGCGTCATATGGTGGCGGCCATCTTGGATTATAGAATTTTCATGAAAAGTCACAAGTTTGAATGATAAAATGCAGCACTTCTTTCCCCCCAAAATGTCCCTCACCTTCTGTATGCTATATTGCACAATACTAAATGCTCAGGTAAATGGTAAGTAGTAAACAAACTGTGTAAATCATTACTAATAAATGGCAGAAACAAACCGAATGCATGTTGCCGTAGGCTGGCCTTTTGCTGTAGAGATTTTCCATTTACTACATACAGTAGGCACTCTGATTCCATGTATGGGGCACATACATATTATTCATATGATTCATATGACACAAAACACAAGTAGACAAGACCTGTTTAGTTCAAAAGCTCACTCTTTCCCCCAGATATCCAATTGGCTGATCAAAGGGCGTGATCCAATTTTGGTACTCCTCCTCATTGGCCAAGAAGTATTCAAAGCCGGCATTCCCATCATTTAGCGATAGACTATGCATCATAGCTCCCCTGCCCTGAGTCATACCACCACTGCTCCTGCTGCGAGCAGCACGGCCAGATCTGCCTCGCTCTCCCCTGCCCCGTGTCACACCACCACTGCTCCGGCCAGACCTGCCTCGCTCTCCCCTGCCCCGTGTCACACCACCACTGCTCCGGCCAGATCTGCCTCGCTCTCCCCTGCCCCGAGTCACACCGCCACTGCTCCGGCCAGATCTGCCTCGCTCTCCCCTGCCCCGTGTCACACCGCCACTGCTCCGGCCAGATCTGCCTCGCTCTCCCCTGCCCCGAGTCACACCACCACTGCTCCGGCCAGATCTGCCTCGCTCTCCCCTGCCCCGTGTCACACCACCACTGCTCCGGCCAGATCTGCCTCGCTCTCCCCTGCCCCATCGCCACTGCTCCGGTCATGGGCAGCGTGGCCAGATCTGGCGCGCGCGCGCCGAGTGGAGCGAATTTACGCAGCTCGGACCAGGCTCACTCTCATTCTCATTCCCCACCCTGCCTCTACGTTGCCCCCTAACTCTCCTATGAACACTTCGGCCTCGTCTAACATACCCAGTGGCATTAGACAAAGGCTCCACCACGTTACTGTCGCCGCGATTGCGGAGAGGCACGGGGTCAGAAGACAAAGAAGCTAGCGCCACATTGCTAGCGCGGTAAAAGACTGGGTCCCCACATAACCTCCAGCCTCGTTCCCCACACCACTAACATGCCTGCTAGCTTCCCGATGACCACTCTGACCCGGTGAAACATTGGGCAAATGATTCAACGTTTGTGCTTGGTGTAGGGCTAAACTCTCACTTTGTCCAGCTGCGCCATTGCTCGGCAGGGACGCATCTGAAGCGTCGTCACTAAACGGATCACCGTCATCTTCTGAAGGCAGATATTCCCCTTCAGAATAAGGGTCAGCGAAAAGTAGACCTAACACTTCATTGCGGGCAAACTTTTTTGATGCCATTAGACGATAATCCTAGGGCAAATACTCGCTCACGTTGACAATAGCGCTCTAATAAAATGGCTCACGCGCACACTAGCTCCGCTGTTGTTCGCACTGATTCAATGCGCTCTTGCTCGAAGGTTTTGTATAGAAGCATGACGTTTTTCTGAGTCAGGGATGAAGTATAACATGTCTGCCATCTAGTGGAGGGGAGGTCGAACGAAATTTGACACCCTATTTGACAAAATCGGCCAATTTATTCAGTGCCGCATCTTGTCGAGTAAACTCGACCGTGGCGCTAAGAGGGTTAACTCCTTCCACATTTTTCAACGGATTCACTCCAGTCAAACACAGGATATTCATCTCAATTGGGAATCACGGGCGTCTATTTTTCTAATTCATATCATTCATAATTTCTGAGATATTTGACGTTTTTCGGCCATTTTTTCCCATTCAAGCAGATGACGGAATCTTCAAAAATCTTCAATTTTCAAACTTTTTCAAGCATTTTCAAAGCTCATTAAGTCATTCATACCTCCAGATAGAAACTCCATTCAAACTGTCAAACATTCACAAAGATCAGGACTTTCTTACCTGAATTCAACTTTTGCACAGCATTCATACTTTCTGCACAGTCACAGTTCAAACACCGGTAACTTTTCAGCCAATTTCAGATTTTTGCATTGGCGTGTATGGGGTGGAATGCTGACAGCCAGAGTGGAGCGGCCAACTGACAGAGTGGGGATGAGCTCAAAAAAATTCAGAAAACTTTGTCTTCAAATCACCTTCATTTCCACAATTTTCACCCCAGCAGAAAAATAAAGACATGACCTTGTAGGTACACTCGTGCTGGTCGCTTTTGGCTCTGTGTGCATTTAACCGACAGGAGCACCGACCAACTGCTGCATTGAGTCCCATTAAACTGAGAGGAAAAATATCTGGAGGCAGGCAAACACATCCACTTTTCTAAACTGCTCCACAAGACACATTTTTGACCACACTCACACAAAAATTTCACAAAGTGCTCATAAGACTCTCATAGTTTCTGCCATATCATTATTTGAGTGATAGCAGTTACTGTTTTGGATGATAATGTGAGGTAAGCCTCAGCTGAAATCACTGTTAAATCAACTGTCACAGTCCGTTACCAGGACCAACCTGGTTACCATCACCATGGCAACCCAGATCCAACTGGGCCAACACAGAGAGACAGATTTATCAATGAGTCAGTTTAATACACACACACACACACAGCACACACACACACACACACACACACACACACACACACACACGTATACAGCCATACTTAAGTGCACACTCACATGGACACACACACACACACACACACACACACAGTATATTTATAAATATTTAAATGTTCCCAATCACTGATACATTGTGAGCAGTCATTTCAGCACCTTAGCAAAATGGACAGCCCCTCTGCTCTCAGGCCCCGATGCTTGCTTGTGTCCTGTGTGCCTCCCTGTCTAAAGTGCATCTTATCTCCAAACAACTGTTTGAACAAACTACTTCAATTGATTTCACCATTTACACCAAATTTATTGAACAATGATAATGACAATGACAATGATGAAATTGATTCAAATCTAAAAAAAATACAAAGCAATTAATTATCTAAAAATCTATACAAAAATACAAATCAATTGATTACCTACACCTAAAATTTAAATTGATTCAAATTGATGAAATTTAAATTGATTCAAATTGATTCAAATTTTAAAAAATAAAATTACAAAGCAATTGATTAGCTACACACAAAATTTGAATTGATTCAAATAAAAAAAAAATACAAAGCAATTGATTAGCTACACACAAAATTTAAATTGGTTCAAATTGATTCAAATCTAAAAAAAAATACAAAGCAATTGATTACCCAAAATTTAAATTGATTCAAATTGATTCAAATTCAAAAAAATAAAAAGCAATGAATTATCTACACACAAAATTTAAATTGATTCAAATTGATTCAAATTTAAAAAAATAAAATTACAAAGCAATTGATTAGCTACACACAAAATTTAAATTGATTCAAATAAAAAAAATACAAAGCAATTGATTAGCTACACACAAAATTTAAATTGGTTCAAATTGATTCAAATCTAAAAAAAAAAAACAAAGCAATTGATTACCCAAAATTTAAATTGATTCAAATTGATGGTGGAACTGGGGACTGGGGGCTTATATCTCCATCTTGAAAACCTCTTCTACCCTTCCGTTCTCATATGAGACTATTAATTTCTTTGGTAATATAAAAGAGGCTTCAGGGAACAATTTTCCCCAGACTTCTTTGGGAATGAAACACTCTGTGTCGTTGTCGTCGAGGACCTCGATCCCTCCAGAGACGTTTCTTATGCCTTTTATTGTCAGTTCTTTCTGTCCAGCAATGACCTATTGTAAAAAAAGACATGTTTTAGTTATTGTTGCAAAAACCATCCTGTCTGATATTCAGTAAATCTCATGACACACCAATCACCAATGTGAAATACATTGGCAGGTTGGCAAAATGAACACAATTTATGACTGATAATGGGTGTGTGCAAGCTGTGTTGCTATGGAAATGTGTACTGTATGCCTACTGATATTGAATAATGAACATTCTCTGACAAACACAGACAGCCATGTGTATCTGTAGTGGAAACATCAACATACAATACATGAAGTAATTTACTCACTTCAATTTCCGTATGGCTTGATGACTGAAGTTGGAAGCCATAGTGTGATCTGCGTGGCTTCAGGTGGCTGATCTTAACAGGTGTTCCGATGGCCAGTCCTGTGATCAAGGCCTCCCTCCACAGGACCACTGTGACCTCTGCTTCTCCCTGCAGTTATAAAATTGACTGCTTAAGCACCACTGATCACTGAAATGTAATGCCTGGAAAATGTATCTTTCACTTGATTGACTTCAGTGTATGCTTTTATGTATGACAAACAATCTGTACAGTAACTTAACAAAGTGACTGTGCTTAATATCTGAAAGAAATGCATTATTTTAATAGTTCCCTACCTCTTTTAGGCAGAGCATTCTCATGGGGAGCGCCTCCCCACGGTCCCCGAAATATTTTTGGACCGGCTCCAACTAAGTGCACAGAAAAAATGGTCATAAAAAATGCCAGAAAAACCACCAAAGTTCTCTTAGGCACTTCTCTATAGTATAATGTAGATGCAAAATAATCAAATGTTTTTTGGATAGTGTGTTCAGATGTATGTGATGTATTTTATAACATAGAGACTTTTTAAAAACTATGTAGGTATGTGTATGCTTCCTTGAATAGTATTTCTGACTTGAAATGAACGTCAGGCTTATTTTGTTCACCTTTTAGTCACTTAATTTTCTTGCAATTTTGGCTTCTGTGATCTAAAGCCAAGGTAAGATGGAAAAAGACTGTATATATCAGTGTATTGAAAATAATGTCTGTGAAAAGGCTTAAAGATTTTAAAATAGTGTCTTGTAGTTTGATCAATATTTTCCAATTACAAAAAGTGATGGGAGGTTGGGTGCATTCTTGCAACTTACTGATATCACTGAACCCTCCTCCATGATCCAGGTCTGCAGATCAGCCTGGAGATCTGTGATAGCAATATTGACTGATGGTGGTGAGAGCAGTCTTCTGCCTTCTTCCTCCAGGTCAGTTGCAACAGTAAACGGAGCACAGAAATACAATGCTGTGTTCTTCCGGGTGAGCATTGAACGTTGCCCAGAGCCGTATTTACTAATCCCATAATTTTTTATAACATAATGCTTTCCTTCTTACACTTGATTTGCGATATCCTCGAACATTGTAAATTTAAAAGTTTTGAATCATTATTTGAGTGATAGCAGTTACTGTTTTGGATGATAATGTGAGGTGAGCCTCACCTGAAATCACTATTAAATCAACTCTCACAGTCCGTTACCAGGACCAACCTGGTTACCATCACCGTGACAACCCAGATCCACTGGGCCAACACAGAGAGACAGATTTATCAATGAGTCAGGTTAATACACACACACACACACACACACACACACACACACACACACACACATATACAGCCATACTTAAGTGCACACTCACATGGACACACACACACACACACAGTATATTTATAAATATTTAAATGTTCCCAATCACTGATACATTGTGAGCAGTCATTTCAGCACCTTAGCAAAATGGACAGCCCCTCTGCTCTCAGGCCCCGATGCTTGCTTGTGTCCTGTGTGCCTCCCTGTCTAAAGTGCATCTTATCTCCAAACAACTGTTTGAACAAACTACTTCAATTGATTTCACCATTTACACCAAATTTATTGAACAATGATAATGACAATGACAATGATGAAATTGATTCAAATCTAAAAAAAATACAAAGCAATTAATTATCTAAAAATCTATACAAAAATACAAAGCAATTAATTATCTAAAAATCTATACAAAAATACAAAGCAACTGATTACCTACACCTAAAATTTAAATTGATTCAAATTGATTACATTTAAATTGATTCAAATTGATTCAAATTCAAAAAAATAAATTGATTCAAATCTAAAAAAATACAAAGCAATTAATTATCTACACCCCAAATTTAAATTGATTCAAATTGATTCAAATCTAAAAAAATACAAAGCAATTAATTATCTACACCCCAAATTTAAATTGATTCAAATCTAAAAAAAATACAAAGCAATTAATTATCTACACCCCAAATTTAAATTGATTCGAATTGATTCCAAAATTTAACATTAACATTACAGTTTTTACAATTATTCAGTCTATTTTTGTTAACATTATGGTTAAATTTAATAAATAAATCAATTAGTAACACCTAAAATGGAATAAATAAAGGGGTGGTACTGGGGACTGGGGGCTTAGACCTCCATCTTGAAAACTTCTTGTACCCTCCCGTTCTCATACGAGACTATTACTCTCTCTGGAAATTCAAAAGCCTCAGAGAACGATTTTCCCCAGACCTCTGCGGGAATGAAGAACTCTGTGTCATGGTCATCAAGTATCTCGATCCCTCCTGAGACCTTTCTTATGCCCTTGATGATAATGTCCTTCTGTCCAGCAATGACCTATTGTAAAAAAGACATGTTTTAGTTATTGTTGCAAAAACCATCCTGTCTGATATTCAGTAAATCTCATGACACACCAATCACCAATGTGAAATACATTGGCAGGTTGGCAAAATGAATACAATTTATGACTAATAATGGGTGTGTGCAAGCTGTGTTGCTATGGAAATGTGTACTATATGCCTACTGATATTGAATAATGAACATTCTCCGACAAACACAGACAGCCATGTTTTTCTGTAGTGGAAACATCAACATACAATAAATGAAGTAATTTACTAACTTCAATTTCTGTGTAGCCAGAAGACTGAAGCTGGAAGCCATATAGCGATCTGCGTGGTTTTAAGTGGCTTATCTTCACAGGAATTCCAATGCTCAATGATGGGATCAGGGCCTCCCTCCACAGGACCACTGTTACTTCTGCCTCTCCCTGCAGTTATAAAATTGACTGCATAAGCACCACTGATCACTGAAATGTAATGCCTGGAAAATGTATCTTTCACTTGACTGACTTCTGTGTATGCTTTTATGTATGATATACAAACAGTCTTTACAATAACTTAACAAAGTGACTGTGCTTAATATCTGAAAGAAATGCATTATTTTAATAGTTCCCTACCTCTTTTATGCAGAGCGTTCTCATGGGGAGCGCCTCCCCACGGTCCCCGAAATATTTTTGGACCGGCTCCAACTAAGTGCACAGAAAAAATGGTCATAAAAAAATGGCATAAAAACCACCAAAGTTCTCTTAGGCACTTCTCTATAGTATAATGTAGATGCAAAATAATCAAATGTTTTTTGGATAGTGTGTTCAGATGTATGTGATGTATTTTATAACATAGAGACTTTTTAAAAACTATGTAGGTATGTGTATGCTTCCTTGAATAGCATTTCTGACTTGAAATGAACCTCAGGCTTATTTTGTTCATCTTGTAGTTACTTAATTTTCTTGCAATTTTGGCTTCTGTTATCTAAAGCCAAGGTAAGATGGAAAAAGACTCTGTATATATCAGTGTATTGAAAATAATGTCTGTGAAAAGGCTTAAAGATTTTAAAATATGTGTCTTGTAGTTTGATCAATATTTTCCACTTATAAGAAGTGATGGGTTAGGGTTGGGTACATTCTTGCAACTTACTGATACTACTGAACCCTCCACCGTGATCCAGGTCTGCAGATCAGCCTGGAGATCTGTTATTGAAACAGAGACTGAGGGTGGTCGAATGAGTCTCCTGCCTTCTTCCTCCAGGTCAGCTGAGACGTCAAACGGAGCACAGACATACAATGCCGTGTTTTTTCTGGTCAGCATTGAACGCTGAGAGCCATGTTTGCTAATGCCATAATTTTTGATTACATAATGCTTTCCCTCTTCAACAAGCTTAGCAATGTCTTCAAACATAGTGAATTTGATGATGGACTTTCCATCAGTGATGGCAGCCACCAAATTTTTGTGGAATGTTAATGGGCTAACCCCCTCCTCCGTGAAATCCCATTTTTGCACTTTCACCACCTCCTTTATACAGATGACCTTTACTGTCACTGCAGGGAGCCGATTGTATGGGCTTGACGTTGTCCCAAAAGTTTTTGAAAATGCCATTCTGCAAAGACAGACAAAAATACAATTTTAGGAGGCAACAATAATTGAGTGAAACAATGAACACACCATAACTTACTTACTTATTTATTTATTTATATATTAATTTATTTATTTATGTATTTATTCATTGTTAGGTCCCAGTACTTAAACGTTTGTCAGTAGTTTAATTGATGGGATTAATAATTATTAGTAATAATCGCATACTGAAGTCCCCTTGGAGTCATGCACAGCCGGTACAGTAGGGGGCGCAATGCAACTTTTAAGCCGTTTTGCAGCCTGCTATTAAACCAAAGAAGTGGTGAAGGTACGGATCCAGAGTACTACTGACGGACGGCCAAGTACACGCACAGAAGCCGCTGAAGTTGGATGCAGGTAAGACATTTAAGTGACTGTAAACTGCCTGCAGTTAATGATTGATTAGCAGAAACTTAAGAGAGATGCGGGGATTTTTACAGAACTCTGGTCGCCAACGGAAGAGTAATCTCGAACCACTGGGCAGTTGACGTTAACCGACAGCTAGCCTTAACGGTAGCTGTCAGTAACGTCAACCGCTGGGCAGTTGACGTTAACCGACAGCTACCGTTAAGGCTAGCTAATTCTGGTGATTTTAAACCGACGTTAGATAACGCACTCTTCTGCGCACGAGCTTAGGTTATGCTTTTTAACAGTTAACTGATAGCATTAAGCTAGTGTCAACTGCCGGTAAAGCTAGCTAATCCTGGTGAATTTAAACTGACATAAGCTAACGCAATCGATAATTCATTGAAGTACTGAATAATTTTTAAATGTACATGACTTCTAATCACTAGTAGTTAGTATAACGGGATGATACTCATTTGGTTTTAATAGTTGAGTACATATTAACTGAGAGTTTAGCCCATCAGCAAAATGACTCGATTTCGGATATTAACGTTACAGTGTAGCAACGGTAATTTCCGCCGATGTTAAAAAAAAAAAAAAAAGAGAGAGAGAGAGAATAAAAACACTAGCTGTCATTTCTGCCAGTGCAAACTGGAACATTATTTATGATGAATGACTTGGGAAAACCGTTAAATTTACTGTCTGGAAGCTAAGTTTACGCTTATTAACGGTTAACTGATAGCATTAAGCTAATGTCAACTGCCGGTCAGCGCTAGGTTGCGCTGTTGGGCTCTGAAGGGAATAAGATAATATTAACTCAGCTGATGGGACATTGACGTAGTTCATTCAAACTGGATTTATTTTTTTTATTACACATCTGTTTACAGTATTTCATTGAAGGTTTATGTTACAAGTTATCGATTAAAGAACATATTTAAAGAGTGTTAGAAGTTGATCACCTACCTTGTGCGTGTCTTGAAGTTTTGTGGCAAAACGGTTGGGCTGTGAAGAGTTCTCACGTCTCACGCGTCTGTGTCTGTTGCTTAGATACGACACATTTGTCATCATCCAACCGTTTTTAGCAGTTAGTAGACAGTCTCTGAATGGCCGTAAAGGTAAATTAACATGTTGTGGTGTGGATGTGGATTATGAAGTGTTATTTATAATTTGTGTGCCTGACAAATGTAATATTTGTACTTCTACCATCTGTTTAAATGCTCACTATTGTATATTGTTGTCAAAAACCAAAAGTAAAATCTCTCATCAGCTGTCTTTGTATACATTTTGTAAATGTTTGTCTAAGCCTGGACAGGAGTGAGTGTCAATGGCTAGGGTACAAAATAACCACAAACACATAATGCATCAGTACATATCTTAAATGCTCTCAATAGGTTGTCAGCTGTTAATGAAATAAAATCATCTGTTTTTTCCTTTCGCTTAGACAAAGAGAAGATAAGGAAGCAACGCTTAACTGGTGAGTAAATGCAAATATTTTAATCTCAATTGAATGGAAAGCAGAGTACATCACTTGAGTATAGATGACTTCTTAGGTTCCTATAGATTTAAAAACCCTTTTCCTGAGTGATTTCAGTTAAAGAGATTATATCAAAAGTTATTATATCAACATGATAATAATATTAAAAATAATAATGTATCAATCTGTGGTCTCTGAGCCAACATATCTCCAGGAGGAAAGCTATCATTATCAAACCCCACTTCATGCTTTACAGGTCTTGTTGTTTCCTTGTCTAGAGTGACAGAGCGCGTAGACAACATCAATACTGTACTTTTTGTACATTAACATAATAATCCTATGTACATGAGGGGGGCTGTCTGAATTACAGTAAGAACTGTCTACAGCAGTGAATGCTTTTTATATTCTTGTTACCTTTAGACCAATGCCATCAATAATGTGCTGCACTGAATTGCTAGTTGGCCTCAAGTTTATGAAGTTTGTATTCGGCTTTTGAATATATTTCATTATCAAAACAGCCTGACTGCCTTAATGTTGTGCAACACAATAGTTTTTTTATTTTTCTCAAAAAAATCTTCTTCTTTCTGGTTCATCCTGCAGAAAAAGAAGAAGACAAAGGCTGGTCCTGTGTCTCCCATCCCAATCCCCCAAACCCTCTGTCATCTGTCCTTTTTCCAGTCTTTTGTCCCTGACTTCTTTCTGCCTGTGTTTCACGCTGTGGCCTGTCTGGTGCTGCCGGGGCCTACCTCTTATTGACGGCTTGATGAAAAGGTCCAAGTTGTCGTCTGTCCTGCTCTGTCTGTTCTCTCTTCTGAATTTTTTCTCTCTCCCTGTATTTCAATCTTCGACCTGTGAAGTTGCCCAGGTCCCCAGTGCCCAGCTAAACTGGCTAAACAGTTTGAGAAACTCTGTGTTCATGAAGTATTACTCTTGCTTTCACTGAAACAAACCTTGACAAAACTGACCATACACTTTGATATTTTACCTTGAGACAAACTTATCCGAAACGACAGTTTTTTTGTGTGTAAAGCATACTTTGAGACAGTCAGTTTGACCTTTTCAAGAAAATCTTGACTAGTAAACTTCTGTCTAGAAGTACACTTTCAGACCCATCCAGCCAATACTTTGACACAACCTACTGTACAGTACAGCTTCCAACCTTTGACGTGGTGATTCAGTTTTACAGTTTATAAAAGCCTCCATACAACGTACACAAACTTTGACCTCTGACATTGACTTTTGTAACTCAACATCCGTGTGGCATTACCAGTGACCATGCCTCGGAAAGGGAAGAAATCTGAGGCTTCAAAAGTGTGTTGGCAAAAGTTTGGTGAGTCTCAACTCTCAACACCAGCTGAACAAGTGATGAATTATTTTTCTCACAGCAACAGACCGGTAAATGTTCCTGAGCCTTCTCATGCTAATGTTCCATGTGTGTTAGCATCCCGTAGTCAGATGCATCATAAATATGTTGATTCTAAAAACAGTCAATGTGCCTGTAACTCTGTGACATTTCTAGCTTTTCTGCACGAGTTACAAAACCTCCAAAGCTCAGACCTTGATCTTGTTTTAGATAGAGGCCATGCAATGTACGCACTTATTCTGAGTCAGCTGCAGGCCGATGGACGCAAGGTTCACAGCCATTTGAATATGGATGAAATTCCTGAGATTGTTTTTGGCTACAGACAGCAACATGTAATAACAAAGTGTGATTCAGTAATTGGCCTGTTCACAGCTTCCACCAGTGAAGGTGACCACCCAAACCTTGTAACCAGACTTCAGTGCTTGTCATCAGAGGTGAACCACGCTTTGCTGATCATGAGTTCCGTGTGCATCGCTGTTTTCCGAGACCGGCAAGGAAGGTATGGTTTTTTGACCCTCATTCTAGACGACCCGATGGCCTCCCCCACGGCACATTTGGTACGGGCACAGCCGTCATGTTTATTTTCACACATTTGAGTGATCTGATTGCAAAGCTTGTCACATCTTTCAGAACATTAGGCACCAGTAAAGATGCTCAGTATGAGCTAATGCCTTTGGTTTTTCACAGTGCAGATGAACCTACTGTGGATGAAAACTTGGCACATGTAGACTCTAATGCAGATGTTGCTGTTTCACACACAAGTGAGGAAGACCTTCACACTATGTCCAGTAATATGCAGGCTGCAGTTGAAATTTCTTTGCCATCGTGCTCAGTCCCAGAGTGCACATCCTGTGCTGATATTACATCAGATCCAAATGGATTAATGCATGGTAGTAGCAGTACAGATGCAGTGGGGCGTCATACATCGGACACATCGAAATGTAACAATCAGAATAAGCCAAAGCCATTAAAACGTTCAAAACAAGAGAAAAAGAAAATTAAAAGAAGAGTTGTGGCTTAGGAAAAGAAAAACCAAACATGTAGCAAAAAAGCTGCAAAATCAGAAGAACGAAAATTCAAAAAAAAAAAAACAAAGAAATGCAAAAGAGAGGGAAATGTATGCTAGAGACTCATTCTTTAGAGAACAAAAAAAATCCCAAGCAGCAAAATGCCATCAGGAAAATCCTGCGTGCAGAAAAAGAAAGATGTCCTACTTAACTACTCGGTATCGACTAGACTCCAACTTCCGACAGAGGCAAACATCCTATATAACCAATCATTATGGGCAAGACACTGGCTTTAGACAAAGACAAAAGTCATATTTAACCGATCGCTACTGGCGAGACACTGGCTTTAGACAAAGGCAAAAGTCATATTTAACCGATCGCTACTGGCGAGACACTGGCTTTAGACAAAGGCAAAAGTCATACTTAACCGACCGTTACTGGCGAGACAGCCACTTCAGGCAAAACCAGCGATTATACATGAACTCCCTCTATCGCTTGAATGATCATTATAGACATATTCGAAAGTCTTACAGCACCAGTCGTTATAGAAATGACCCTGCATTCAGGTCCAAACAAATAGAAACAATGAGACAACTCATGAGAAACAAATACAATGCATTTAGAATGACTAAGAACAGGTTCTGTGCATTGAGAATAAGCCATAAGTACAGACAAAGAAACAGACAGCATAACCATGTGGGTGACAGTCTTCTCAGAGAAGCTGTGGAGCTTTTTCAATCAAAAGTAAAAAAGGGACCAACATATGTCTGCACAGTTTGCCACAGAGCATTGTTTCCAAATCAAGTGAAATTCTGTAATAGATCAAAGTATGTTAAAGAGCCACAGGTTGTTGAAACTTGCCTTACAGGAAGGTTTGTTCATGTCTGCACAGATGAATGCAAAATTTCACAACAGTGCAAAGTACCAGGTGAGAGAAAGACAGAGTGGATCTGTCACAGTTGCCACGACCACCTTAAGGATGGCAGAATGCCACCCCGTGCCATGGCTAATAATTTAGAGCTTGCAGACATTCCAGTTGATCTGTGTGATTTAAGGGTCAATGACATGACATGCATATTTTTGTGTCCGAGTCCATTATTTAAAAAAAAAATAATAATAATAAATTCATGACATCTATCACTTAATTCTATAAAACCTATTTATTTTCATACATTTTTTAGTAAATTCAAATAATTATATTATTTTATGTTTTAGCCTCTCAAACCTCTGAGATGTTAGGTGGCGCAACTGTCCGAGAAAGTGAGCAGACAAAGAAAACTATTAAAAATGTTATTTTAATCATGACAAATTCAAAATAAAATACTCTGGCATTATTTTATGTTTAAAGTATTTTGGATAATGTTTTTTTTTCTCTCATATCAATAGTTTTAAAGCTGTTAAAATAACTGCAAAACTTTTGTCCAGCAATTTACATTTCCTAAATGTCAGGGTGGCGCAACCATAAACACTGGGCTTTTATTTTGAAGTGAAGAGACAATAGCTGTAAACAGGATGTTGCATCAGCCAGAGGACCCCAAGTGACCCTTGGGACTAAGCTAAAAGGTTTGTAGATCTCTGTCAAATATTGATAAAAATAATTACTTTCAACTCATATGTAGGCTGTTACGATTTCCATGTCAGGTGGTACAACCAATGTAAAACTAGAAAAATGCTCTTTATATTTTTAAAATGTGGTCTGTTTGAACTTCATTACAAGCTAATGCTAATGCTAGCATCCAAACAGTAGCCTGTTTAACTTGAGATTAGTAGCAATAGTCAGGTGGTGCAACTGCAAGGAATGTCACTATAATGAATATAAATGTTTACTTTTTTAAAATTTAAATATATTACACACTTTAAAACATTTTACATGAGAATTTGTACATTTTAGATGCCACTATCAACAAAAGAAAAATCAGCATGACACAGGGCACGCATTAAAAATGATCCAGCTGCAAGGGAAGCCTATCTTGCAAAAAGAAAAGAAAGGTTCATTTTACAGTTATTATTATTATTATATTACAACTTTCAAATTCTTAAATAGTTGTTGTGTTTTATAGTTATCAGAGGAGGAAGAGAGAGGGAAAAATTGTGAAGCCCCCCATCAGCCAACTGTCTAAGCAAGAAAAGAAAAAAATTAGGCAACAATGGAGGCAAGATCAGAGAAAGCACAGGGACGAGAAAAGGGCCATGGAGGAAATATTGAATTTCACACCTGAGTCAAGAGAACCCCCAGCAGAACCTAACCCTCCCAACGAGGATGATATTGTCAGTGTAGATGCACCTAAGGCATCCTCAACACCACAAAGAGGAGCATGCAGTAGATGGAAAAAAGAGAAAGCAAAGTTGCGCAGGAAAATGCAAAAAATGAAACTAGAAGTGGAAGCTGCCAAAAGAGAGTCTGAAAAGTTAAGAAAACGCATAGAAAGATTAAAGAAAATGAAGCCTGAGAAGCAAAAGGCTAAAGCTACTGAAGGAGACAGATCAAGTCCAGTCGCCATGCAGAGAAAAGAAAGAGTTGTAGACTTCCTCTGTCGAGATGAGAACAGTCGCTTACTGCCAGGGAGAAAGGACACAGTCACAAAAAACAAAAACAAACGACAGAGACGTGTATTAGTTAAACCCCTCACTGAACTCCACCTGCAGTATAACTCTGAAGTGCAAAAGTCTCACAGGCTGTCTTACAGACAGTTTGTTTGATATTGTCCATTTTTTGTAACGCCACCAAAATGATCAGACAGGAGTACATGTGCGTGCTTAGACCACGAGAATGTCAAACTCTTGACCAAAAAACTGCACCAGAAAGGTCTCCTCAAAACCACCAGCATGTCTCAGCTGTTGTCTTCTATTGTATGCAGCCCAGACAACAAGACATGCATGTATCGAGTCTGCCCCAAATGCTGTTATAATGAGGTTAAAATTCCAATACCACAGGCAGAAGAGACCATGACATGGCATCAGTGGATTAGAAAATCTGTGACAGAGGGGCCAAAAACATAAATGAATTTTGTAAAAGAAACACAAACTGGAACATGTGCTGAACTGTTGAACATTTTCAATCAGAAGCTCGACAGCCTCGCCAGACACCACTTCAACTGGTTGCACCAAGCCAAAGAGTGCAGGGCTTTAAAAGAAAGCCTAAGAGAAGATGAAATTGTCCTCCATGTGAACTTTTCAGAGAATTTTTCCTGCAAACTTAATAGTGAGGTGCAGGCTTTTCATTTTGGAGGGAGTCGGAAGCAGGCCACAATCCACACATGTGTGGCTTACACAGCAGCAGGCTCACAGTCTTATGCGACTATCTCTGCATCCCTTCGGCATGATGAGAGAGCTGTGTGGGCCCACTCGGAGCCAGTGCTGAGGGATGTGATGAAGAATTCATCTCCTACAATTCTTCACATGATGAGTGATGGTCCAGTCACCCAGTACCGCAATAAAAATTATTTTTATTTGCTGAGTACCATCCCATTCCTCTCAGGCTTCCGGCAGGTGACATGGAACTTCTCAGAGAAGTCCCACGGATAAGGCGCCCCTGATGGAGTGGGCGGTGCAGTGAAGCGCACTGCTGACTCTGCTGTGCAAAGGGGTGGAGATGTCCAGACCCCAGAAGAATTTTACCACCTCCTAACAGAGAGGAAATCGGATGTCAAGTTCTTCTGGGTGACCGAGGAGGACATCAGAAGATTTGACGAAGCGGTCCCTGAGGTTGTGCCTCCTGTAAAAGGAACTTTGGCGTTGCACCAAGTAATCTCCACTGAGCCAGGAAAAATCACACACAGAGAGATCTCCTGCTTCTGTAGCAGACCACATATCTGTCAGTGCCACGATCCTATCATGGTAGACCTCCAAACAGCCAGTACCCAGGCCAGTGCTAAGACCAGCGCCCATGTGAGCGTCCATGACAGCAGTGATCTAAATGGAAAGTTTATCATGGTTAATTATGAGGGTCAGCCATTTGTGGGGCAGGTCCTTCAAGTTGTTGGGGAAGAGATTGAGGTGAGCTGCATGCAGCAACTGGGAGGAAAAAATGCATTCACTTGGCCCCATCGTGCTGACATCACTTTTTTCTATGCAGCTGAAGTCCTCAAAGTGATTGCAGAGCCAGAGCCTCTCAATTCATGACACACACGGCTAATGAATTCTGACTGGGAATACTTCATCACACAAAACTGAGACAAAATATTGTCTACCAATGTTGACCCAAAATTTGAAAACATTCCGATTTTGTTAAATGATACTTCATTTTTGCCATTTAGAATAGTGTTATAGTGTTGTCGAATGTAATCTTATGTGAAGTGTTAGGGATGGGTTTGGGTTAGGTTTAAGTCTATAGAGATTGATGACTAAAACACGTTACGATTTGAAATGAAAATGCATTTTTTTTTTCAGCATATTTCATGTCAAAACAAATGTTGTCAGGTGGTACAACCAATATTCGTCAGGTGGTGCAACCGGTTTAAACCAATAAATGATAGGTTAAATTAATCAAATGGTTTCTAAATGTAATTTGTGTAGTTATTATACTGAATATATGAATTTGTGTATTTGTGTGATTGTTTTCCTGCCTTTAAATGTAAAATCGGATGTAACAATACTTAAAACCTGACCTATAGCATGCAAAAAATTTTAATGATTGTAAAAAAACAACCCAGAATGATAAAATACTATTGTGTTACTTAGTGTAGACACCCTAAGGAATAGTTGCTAAAGAAAAAATCTTAAAATAAAGATTAGGTTAATATGTATATTTTTATAAATATTTGGTTGCGCCACCTGACATTTTTTTTGCCGTGAAGTTAAAAATACTGTTAAAAAATTAGTTAAAACAGTTACAAAAGTTGTTCAATAAATGAGATTTGGTAAAACACATTGTTCTGGACTCAAAAATATGCATTTCATCTATATTAAAAATACTTTTAAAAAATACCTTTTGAGAGGCTTCATTTGTCATTGACCCTTAAACATATCGGAGAGACATCTCATTGCCAAATGCATAACATTTGCCAAAATTATCCCCCTTCCGAAAGGTCAACAACGAGCCATTCATGGGAATGTCGTGTGTGTTCCCTCTGAAGTCCAAGAAACTATCCATGCCTTACCTAGACTTGCAAGTGAATCTCAAGTCATGAGAGTAAAGCTAAAGAGACGATTGTCCTATAAGGGTCATCAGCTGTTCCAAACTGTCAACTGGATGAAACTAGTGAGGGCTCTGCTCAAACTGAAAGAGATCCATCCCCAGTATGAGGACATCACAATCAGGGATGAGGCTGAACTATGTGATCCAACACTTCCTGATGAAGAAGATGATGACACTGATGAGGAAGAAAAAATGGATGATAATGATTATGATGAAGAAGATTTGATGGAAATTGACCTGTTTGAGGACAATCCACTTTGCGAGGCACAAAACGCTCCTGAAGACAATGAACAAAGTACTGATGATCCTCAATTATACAATGACCACGAACCAGAGCCACAGTCAGACAACATGCAACAGGATGATGATGGTGATGACCCTAATGGCGGTATTGTCCTTGAGTCATGTCTACAGCCAACTGGTGTTTCGGAGGACATATTAAGCTTTAGTGAAGGAATCTACTCTGTTGCTCCCGCAGAAGGAAACAAACCAGTAAGCTTTTTCAAAACACCTAAACTTGAGGCGATGGCTTTCCCAGTTCAGTTTCCTACTGGTCAGAACACAATAGATGAAAACAGGCTTATTAAAGTAACACCTTGCAGTTATTTCAAAACCAGGATTTGCTGCGTGGATGACCGTTTTGCTAGAGATACAAACTATTTGTTCTTTGCTCAGTTTGTTACAGAAATACATCTGGCCACTTCCAGCATGAGAATACAGTTGCGAAAAGGCAGGCCTTTCACTCGAGATGGCTGCAGAATAACAAATGCCATGTTGCAAGACAAACGTGAAGTTGAAAGACTAGTGTACAACAAGGATGCAATACGATTTATGACTCTACTGAGAGGCACACCAGCCTATTGGCAAAAAACAACAAGAGATCTGTTTGCCATGATTAGACAGCTCGGAACTCCTACATGGTTTTGTACTTTTTCTGCTGCAGAAATGCGTTGGAAAGAGGTTATCACAGCAATTAAGGCTCAACAAGGTGAAGAAGTTAATTTTGACGAGCTCGATTGGTCCTCTAAGTGTGACATTTTACGCGGAAATCCTGTGACAACAATGCGCTTGTTTGACAAACGCGGTGAGGCACTGTTTAGAGATTTGATCCTGTCTCCTGCAGAACCAATAGGCAAAGTTGTTGACTTTTTTTTCCCGGTTGGAATTTCAGCACAGGGGAAGCCCACATATACACTGTCTCATGTGGGTGGAAGGAGCACCGAAATTTGAAGAAGACTCTGATCAGACGGTGTGTGATTTTGTTTCCAGGTACATCACAGCTCAGCTGCCTGACCAAAACACTCAACCAGAGCTGTACAAAAAAGTAACAGAAGTTCAGATGCACAGCAAAAAACACTCAAAGACTTGTGTTAAATATCTCGGCGCTAACTGTCGTTTTGGTTTTCCCAAACAACCTGCCCCAAAGTCCATGATAACAAGACCTGTCGATGTAAATGATCCAGATAAAGAGTTGGCAGCAACGAGAAAGCTCACAACACTCAACCGGTTGCTGGATGAACCTGCAACGGCATCTCTCAGTCTGGAGCAGATTCTGGCTCGGTGTGAGCTCACTGTTGATGAGTACAAAAAATGTCTTCATATGACAGCCTCATCCAGTGCAGTGATACTCAAGCGTGATCCCAAAGACTGTTGGGTAAATGGATATAACCGTTAGCTTCTTGAAGCATGGGATGGCAATTTAGATATTCAGTATATACTCAACCCATATAGCTGTATCGCCTATATTTGCAGCTTCATTAGCAAGGCTGAACATGGTTTGAGTGAATACCTCAAAACAGTAATGCAAAACTCAAGTCACGAAAATGTCAATGAGAGCGATGAAATGAAACAGATTATGCAAGCGTACTCCAATAAACGAGAGGTCAGTGCTCAAGAGTGTGTGGCTCGTGCATGCGGTCTGCACACGAAACAGTGTACGCGAAGCATCGTATTTGTACAGACAGATGAAAATGCGCTTAAAATGAGTTACCCTCTCTCCTCTTTAGGAAACAAAACACCAGACTCTGTTTTTGTGTGGATGACTGGGTTACCACATAAGTATAAATCTAGACCTGAAACACCAGAGTTTGAGGCTATGTGCTTGGCCGATTTTGCGTCCACCTGTAGAATTGTCTATGGCAAACAGGCAAAGGGTAAAAATGTTGAACCGAATACGTGTCAAAGAAAAGTCAGACGAATTGTCACAAGATGATAGAGCTTTGCTTTCAAAGGCTATTACTGATCCAACACGCTGTCCAAAGGACATATTGCATGTTTATGCTACAAATAAACAGGTCGATGCACACAACTCTGCAATGTTATCCGAGTATCACACTGACATCATAACAATAGATGCAGACGATTATAAAAAAGATCCCCGAACTGGAAGAATGGCAAGAAAAGCCACCCCTTTCCAAGGAACCAACAATGAGTTACCTGACTCAATAAAAGTTGCGATAGGTGCTCGTGTAATGCTTACCAGAAACATTAATGTGCAAAGAGGTCTGTGCAATGGCACTTTTGGAAAAGTTGCAAAAATAGTGACCAATGAAAGTGATCCACATGTAACTAAACTTGGTATTGAACTTGTCAATGACGCACACAATGCAGCTGATAACATTGTGTACATCGACAGAGAGGAGGAGAATCTGAAGCAGAAGGGAGTGGTGCGAAGACAGTTTCCCATCAGGCTTCCGTTTGCATGCACAATCCACAAGGTTCAAGGAATGACAACTTCTGCAGCAGCAGTGTCACTAAAGTGCATCTTTGTAGCTCTCAGTAGAGTAACCTCTCCCAGCGGACTACACATTCTGGATATGGATGAACAAAAAATACATGCCAATCCCGAAGTTAACGTAGCTCTCTCTGAAATGACAGAAGCTTCACTAGAACATGTCATGCCTCTACTACACATTACAGCAACATTAAACAGGCCAGACACTTTAACCATCATCCATCATAACACAGAAAGACTGCTAGCTCATATCGCTGATATCAAAAGTCACCATGAACTGCATCTTGCCGACATCCTATGTCTAACAGAAACTCACCTACGAGGATCCTTTGTTTCAGAAAGTCTCCATTTAGAAGGCTACAACATGTTTAAACGAAACAGAAACGTTTCGTACTCAAACAACCCTGACATGGCCAGCAAAAATGGTGGTGGAGTCGCTATCTATGTGAAAAACCATATCAGAGTGCGGGAGAAGCACTATATACAGAATGCTACTGATATCGAGTTTACCATTGTTAAGCTTGAAGCCCCGATAAATGCATTGGTTGCTGCTGTCTACAGACCTCCTGGTTACAGCTTCCACTCATTCCTATCAAACCTGCAAAGTCTCTTGGATTCACTGGAAATCATGGATCATCATCCAGTCATAGTTTGTGGAGATTTTAACGAAGATCTGTTGTCAAGAGCCAGCAAGCCGATATTTGAATTGTTTGAGTCCAAGGGCTACAAGCAACTCATCACCGGTGCTACCACAGAGAAGAATACACTGTTGGATCACATTTTTATCTCACGACCACAGTACTGTCTCCATTCTGGTGTCCTGCGAACTTACTACAGTTACCACAATCCGGTGTACTGCGTAGTAGCTTCTGAAGTACTGTAAATATAGCTTGCAAGTAAAACTCAGCCATATCAGATACTCAAATTCAAATTAAAGCTGCAAGCAGCGATGAACGGGCCCTCGCAGTCCACGCGCGTCGGCGAGTGCTGCCATCATGGTGTGCAGCAATTGTGGCCTGCTGCGTGTGTGTGCGGCGTGCTGAAAGCGTGGGCTGTTGCAAGCGTGTGCTGCCACAGGCGAGATGAAAAAAGATACCCAGAAGTTAGAAACAGTTCCTGCAATGTACCTGAAAATTGCATTTCCTGGAAGGAAGAATCCGGAAGATTCACACCCCTGATAAGCTGAAAGAGCTTTAAAAGGTGAACATTTTGATAGCTGATTGTTTGAAAAGGCTGAAAATATGAGAAGTAAGAGGACTGAAAGGGCTTAAAAAGTGAACATTTGAGCTGAAAAGGCAGAAAGATGAATATTTAAAAAGGCTGAAAAAGGCAGAAAGGCTGAAAAGTTATAGGCTGAAAGAGCTCAGAAAGGTGACCACTCTGATAGCTGAATGTATGAAAAGCTGAAAAGGCAGAAAGATGAAAAGTTAAAGGATGAAAGACCTTAAAAAGGTGAACATTTTGATAGCTGAACAGTTTCTCTTGCTGAACATACAGATGAATGTATGAAAAAGCTCAAAAGGTACAAAGATGGATATTTTAAAAGCTGAAAAAGCTGACAGGGAAGAGGCTGAGAGAGCTTAAAAAGGTGAACAGTTTCTCTGGCTGCATGCTGGAGCAGTACTAGAGGCAAGTTGAAAATGTCCCCATAAGAATGAATGGGAAAACGCCTGCCAAACTCCTGCAAGTTTTGAAAAAAGTGTAATGGTTATCGGCAAAATAATCATATAGAGATTAACAGGAGACATTGCTGAACTCTGATGTATTTTTTATTTCTGTAGAGTGAAAACTGAGGCCGCCAGAGTGAGAGACATGACAGGTACCGTCTGCTCTCCTCCAGAAATGTATGCTCAAAATTAACATGGCGACTTGTGGCTCTTATGACTCTTAAATGTTCGTGTTTCAAACACTGCAGGAAGGGGTTAAATGTAATTTCCTGTGTCCATTATGTGGCGCTTTGACTATGACTATATATTTGCCTATGTTTTCATGGCTGGACTCTTATCAAACATGTGAAGTTTTGTCCAGATCGCAACCTGGACAGTGAAACTTCCTGTTTTGACATACAGAGATGACATCGTCTATGTTGAAGGATAAATATAATTGGTTGTAGGTATATTGTTATTATTCTTGATGCTATTGTTCTTGTTTCGGTTTTTTGTAATTAAAGGTTTGAATGATCATTTGTTTCATGTACTTGTCATTCAGGAAGTTATGGTCGTCACCATTCACACTGCAGCGATATATAAGAAACGTCAGAGCAGAGTCCATCTGCTGAGGAAGCTCAGGTCCTTTGGAGTGCTGTGGCCGCTCCTGACAACTTTCTATGACTCTGTGGTGGCATCAGCCATTGTCTATGGAGTAGTCTGCTGGAGCAGCAGCATGCCAACAGCAGGAAGGAAGAGACTGGATAAACGTATAAAGAATGCCAGCTTCCTCCTGGGATGCCCTCTTGACCCAGTACAGGTGGTAGGAGAGAGCAGGATGATGGACAAGCTGTCATCGCTGCTGGTGAAGGATTCTCAACCCCTGCAAGCCACTATCTCAGCACTTGGCAGCTCCTTCAGCGATACTAATACATACTAATACAAACTAAAATACATACGCTAATACACCCCAGGTGTGTGAAGGACAGGTATCGAGGTCCTTCCTTCCTGTTGCTGTCAGACTGTACAACCAGCACTGCTCCCAGTAAACCTAGCATGTGGGCTATGTCATAAAATAACCCCTTTTCTCTGTTTTTTTTACTAACTTGTAAATTTTACATACCCATATCTGCTACAATTACACTGTTAACAGTGTAAAACATTATTTATATACTATGTTTATGAGAGTTCTATTTTGTATTTTGTATTTCTTACTTCTTA
Source organism: Lagodon rhomboides (assembly GCA_039737535.1). Classification (NCBI taxonomy): domain Eukaryota; kingdom Metazoa; phylum Chordata; class Actinopteri; order Spariformes; family Sparidae; genus Lagodon; species Lagodon rhomboides. The sequence continues at coordinate 20,597 of JBBNBP010000031.1, read as the reverse complement.
CTTTTTTATTGCATTGTTTATTCTTTTTTCTTTTAATATTATTATTGTTTATTACAATACCCTGTCCTTTGGCTGCTGTGATGAAGAAATGTCCCTGTTTGCAGAACAAATAAAGGAAATTCTGATTCTGATTCCTGTATAATCAGCCTAAACAGCCTTTTCAAAGTATACACAAAGTGCATTAAAGCTGTAATTGAATCATATGGAGCACCTACATGTGTTTTGGCTCATGAAAGATGACAATCAGTTTTTTTTCCCCCAACTGCTATGCCAGTGCTACTGGCATTGAGAAACAGAATTTTGAATACATTGAAATATGTATCTGCCTGCAGATGAAAACATAATGGAGAGAAAATGAAGGTTTTACACATGTTTCTGTAAGAAAATTTTTACAAGAAAGTCACATTTAAAACTCTGAAACAATACCCTTAATTTGCTTGGCAGGACTTTACAAACTTGTAGCGTTTTCAAACAAGTACTTTCAAACAAAACGCTGCGAAAAAGCACCTGAGTGTCATTTTTCCTAGCTTTTCAAACCGGTATGAATGCGTCACCACATCACATGGTCAAAACAAACGTCACGTCACAACTTAAGTGTCATACCTGTCATCTCTGTTATTGGAGCGTATTAGGTGGATAAAACAAGCAGTAAATGTCATGCAAAGCGGATGATGTTTGTCTGACTTCCTGCGTCCAGTGGGTTGGGTGGTGCTATAGATATTACACAGTACTGATGCATAGACTTATACTATTATTATTGTTTATTACAATACCCTGTGCTTTGGCTGCTGCGATGAAGAAATGTCCCCGTTTGCAGAACAAATAAAGCACATTCTGATTGTGATTCCTGTATAATCAGCCTAAACTGCCCTTTCAAAGTATACACAAAGTGTATTTAAGCTGTAATTGAATAAATAATTGTGCATACACATGAATGAAAACGAAATGTAATTGATGCTATGTCTAACATAACAATGTCACGCAGTACAGAATAGGTAAATATAAGCTTTAGCATCGTTATCAGTCAAAACATAGCTTATTACTGAACAGCTTTTAACTACAGGCACAGTAAGTGTAGTAAAATGAAGGCTACTCACATCTTTCACGACGACGCTCAGAGACGTGCTGATGATAGACTGAATAAAAAAAAAAAAGTTGGTCCCTACAAGCTCTGTGGCTGTACCAGTAACTTTGAAGGCTGCACACCTGAACAACTGGTTCCGTGGACTCACCTTTCTACGCTGATCAGCTGTTAGCCTCGCCGATCAGCTGTTAGCCTGGGGCGAAGTGACAGCAGAAGTCCAGGAGCTCCTGCGCTGAACACCTGACCCCGACAGCAACGGCGGAGCAACGTCCATCCAACACCAACATCACCGCGAGCCCGGGGAGACCACAGCAGCAGAGGAGAGCGTCAAAGCAGCCAGGCCAGCTAGGCTAACAGCTGATCGACGGGGCTAACAGCTGATCAGAAAGGTGAGTCCACGGAGCCAGTTGTTCAGGTGTGTGCAGCCCACAGCTTGTAGGGACGGCGTTTTTTTTGCAGGCTACACTACTTTATCGCATCTCTGCCTCTCAGGTTTGGGAACTGCATCATAACAAGAGTGCAGTTTACATTCAGTGCAGTGGCCCGCCTCTGACTGGGCATATAGCCAATCATATTTTAAGATTTTGGGGTGGCACTTGGGGTGGCCAATCAGATTTCAGGGGTGGCCTGTGCCACCCAAGGCCAATCCCTGAACACGCCAGTGAGCAGGAAAGCCAGCGCGATTGGTTGTTGAGTACGGGCAGCTGTGATTGGCTCCTGGGGAAAGGGACAGCGGCCAAGTAGCCGGGTTTGGCGAAAATCTGGTCTTTCCGTCTTTCTGCAGCAAACTGTGAGTACATGTTGTGGCACACACAGTGAATATGACGCATTGGAGGATATTGTGTCCAACCAGAAACTAGTCGTGGGTAGCATAGCGTGAAAGTCTTGACTATGTTGCTGTGCTGTGCTGTGAATGTGGTTGTGAGGGTGTTATATCATGCTAGGGGAAGCTCTGAAAGTTATAGTGGGCTGAATATGGACAGAAGAGCTGCATGTTCTAACGACTGGCCAAAGGGTGTAGTCAACGCTGATATTAGTGACTATGTAATTACAGCGAGTGTGTTGTGTGTTTTTACATTAAAGATGTCTCTGCCACCGTCCCCACACAAGTTCCCCCTAATGGACGACGAGGAGGAGGGCATGCGGCTGCGGGCTGAACTGCAGTTGCTCTGTGTAAGTATACAATGAGCCGCGGCAAAGTTACAACAACGGGGATAAGAAACCGTCCGACTTGGCACATTCGACCTCTAGGGTCAATTTACGGGCTAAGTGTTAGGGTTTGGGGTTAGATAGGGGCTAGGAATAAATTAGGGTTAGACTTGGGATGAAATTTAAACCACAATTGGGGTAGGGTTAGGCCAAATTAGGGGTAGGAAAGGGGAAAATAAACGATCACCACCGAAGTGGCTCACGTCGGTGCACGGTCTCTCCCTAGGGATGGCCACCCCCCCCCATCCCCATCTTCAAAATTTTGGCTGGCGCGGTGTATTTAAATAATAATGTTTTTAGTTTTTATATATATTTAGGTTAGGTATATTATAAGAAATTAAAGTTTATATGAAGTATAACTTATTTGTTTTTATTACACCACTTTACACCACTTTTCTTTTTGTGTTTTTGTTGTTTTTCTGTTTATTTGGGTTTTTAAAGTTTTTATCTCAGTTTGTTTTTGTTTATTTACCTTAGTTTAGGTTATTTACTTTATGATTGTGCCTGTATAGCAATATTTCGCCATAGTTTTGGCTTCCTCAGGCTTAGACACAATCTAAATAGATGTTTCCTCTTCGCTTCCTTCAACACAACTGAGCTTTGTTATAGTCTTCGCCTCCTTTTATACTCTTCTGTTCTGTGCGCTCTGACTTCTGTTTTCTCTTCCCTCTTTTTTTAGGTTTCTGTGATGTCCCTCCCACTTTGGTTTCCAGGTAAGTATTTTGTTTTCCAGGTAAGTATTAGGTTTCCCAGGTAAGTATTAGGTTTTAAATTATGTATTTGTAACTTATTTGTTTTTTTAGCTTATTATGTTTAATGTATTTTAACCCTGTATTAATAAATTGTATGCCAATCAACTTGTTTTTATGCTTATTACATTGAATGTATCATTAACTTATTTGTGTTTTAGCTTATTATATTTAATGTATTTTTTAACCCTGTTATCAATTATGTCCCCCTATGAATTTATGTGTATCCAATAAATGAATTTATCAACCCTATTTGTCCTATGTCTCCTTCCTTCTCAATTCCTTTTCCCTTTCCTCCAATCTCCATCCTTTCCTCAACCGGCGGCGTACCTCATGTACCCAATTAGCCTCGTTTGGGCTGTACATGGAAATAATGGGTGGCCGACTTGGCTCACCAGGGACCTCTAGGGGTCAATTTGCGGGTCAAGGTAGGGTTTGGGATTAGAATTAGGGGGTCTGGAATAAAATTAGGCTAGATTATGGGATTTAGGGTTAGGGCCACAACTGGGGCTTAGCATAGAACCAATTAGGGGGGCTTAGGGTTAGGCATACATTACAAATTTAGGTTAGGTACAAGGGAAAGTGATGTTCAGTTTACACAGTGTGTCTGGGTTGCACTGGCTACAGGGATGCCTCCGTATTATCGCTCGTACCCACACTTACCGTCGCACTATAGCGTTCAATCAGTCTATCTGTCTTGAAGTTGTGTATAAATATATAGCCAATAACCACGTAGGGATTCAAGATAGATACTGTCGCACCACAACAACTGTAAATGATTGTTTTTTTTGGTGTATTTTTGTTTCTGCAGCTGCCGATCTGGCTGAAAGGCCTTTGAAAAGCAGGATGGAAATTGAGAAAATTCGGTAGGTGTGAAGGAGGACCTCTGTTGGTGCAGGTTGGCAAGTACCTCCTTGACTACAGCCCTGGTGTTCAGGACAGGTAAGTATAAATTCAATTTTATTTTTAGGGCCCGAGCAGGTACACCTGCGAGGACCCTATTGTAATTGTAGTGTTTTTAGGGCCCGAGCAGGTACACCTGCGAGGACCCTATTGTTATTCTAATGTTTTTTATTCTTATTCTTGACCTTTTTCAAACCCCAATTTGGCCCCTTTCCTGTGCTCAAAAACTCACCAAACTTTGCAAAGTTCTTCGGCCGGATCCGAAATTCGATATTTTGACCAGCTCGCACATGGTCGACGCAAGATGGCGCAATAGCGCCCCCTACACTGTTTTTTCGGTCTTTCCGCAATAGGTGAATTACGGCACGTCGCAAATTCAAAAACTTTGTACATCCACTGATTCCCTGAATACCGATGAACCATTTTGGAATTGGATATACCCACGTCCGCCTATAATTTTTTTGTGCTACATCGCGAAAACTGTAAAACCTACTTTTTCGAACTCCTCCTTGGGATTTTGTCCGATCTGCGTGAAACTTGGCAGGGACACTCTTCTGATAGAGCTCATCTAAAGTTATGCAAAAGATTCTGATTAGTTTGAAAAATGCGCTAGTTATTAACGAAATACTTTCTGTAGCTAGCTATGAAAATGCGAACTGTTGCATATCTTTGTCAAACTAAATTCTATTCACACCAAACTTCTGATCCTTGGTTGGCATGTGACTGTGGGGCTACGATTTCAATTTGGCGAATGTTGCCCACTAGGGGGCGCTACAAATATGGGAAGTTTATTTCTCTTTAATGGCTGGACGGATTTCTTCGAAATTCACTCAGTATGATGTAGGCCAGTTCCTGAGGCCGTATCCGGAAGGAGGTTGTGACTGCTCAATGTGGGCGTGGCCTATTGCAATTTTTTTTCAAAGTCTATGTTTTTAATACCAAACTTCAGATCCTTGGTTGACATGTGACTGGGGGCCTAAGAATTCAATTTCATGAATGTTGGCCACTAGGGGGCGCTATAACAGACGAAAACGCGTTTTTGCCCGTAAGTTCCACAGTTTTTATGACACATTCAAAACTATTATATCCCTGTATTCCCTGAATACAGCTGAGTTTTCTGACATAGGCCACGCCCACTTCTGCTGCACATTTACATGGCTAAGTCACTGTATATCCAAAACCTACTTTTTCGAACTCCTCCTACACGATATCACCGATTTGCACCAAACTTTGGATCTAGCATCTGTGGAATGTCCTGACAAAAAGTTATCAAAAGAATTTTGATTGTCCAAAAAAATCCCAAAATATAAAACAACAATTTCCTGCACATTGTGGTGAAAACGGACAATCTCGTATATCTTCACCAAATACAGTTCGATTACAACGAAACTTTGGCTAATTGTGTTCCATGGCTCGATGAGGGTGTGTGCAAAATTTGGTGAAGATCGGCCAATAGGTGGCGCTTTTATTGCTAAATGCCCAAAAATGCTGCGTTGCTAATGGCCACAATTCTCTGTTTAACAGTGTTCAGGGTCACACAATATAGTCCTCTCATGTAGTTCAGCACACTGCACGCAGCAGGCCACAATTTGGAACGCCGCGGCAGCAGTACTCGCCGACACGCGCGGCCTGCGAGGGCCCGTTCATCGCTGCTTGCAGCTTTAATTTGTTTTGTTTTTTCCTTATTTGTTGTGGTGGGACAATATACAAGGGTAAAGGCAGACACAAACATATACAGTTGTAAACTGAAGATTTTATTGCATTTTAATGGAAACACATTGATCATGAAATTGACATTTTTTCTCTCCCTTTAAGTTTAGGCTCTGTTGAGGCCTAGGCACCTAGGTGGTTGGATTTTTGAGTCGCAACCTCCCCTGTCGTTCGTGCTGGTCCCCCGTCCGTGGTCCAGTGGTCTGTGGATCTGTGGGTTGAGTGCCCCTGGATGATGACAGGGCTTTTAGCCCCCCAGCTGTCATTTGGCTGCGTGGTTCGGCCCTGTAGCTGGTAGGTTTTGAGGCTGGCCTGGTCGATTTTATAAACCTTTTAGGTCTAACCTCTGCAGCCTGCCGCTCACCGAGGGTGTGTGGAGAAACCAGGGAGGACTCATGTCTGGGCTCAGCACAGATGTTTTTAGTGGTGGGGTCAGAGGAGGTGGTGTTCACCATGAGGTTAGCATTGTTGTGCCTTGTGAACCTCGGTCTCATCATTTGATCCCCAACCACTTGTTGTAGTGTCTGTGAGCCCAGTGTTATCCCCGGTTGGGGTTTCATGTCGGTCTCTGGTCCCGCCACACCACCTGCGGAGGTAATAGGGAGATCAGCGGCTGCAGAGGTGGAGTAGCCATCATCTAAGAAGGCAACATCAGGTAAGTGTGGTGAATTTGATTGTGGCTCGACACAGCCCATGTCTGCTGATGAGGACAGCGGTGGTGGACTTTTGGTCCGTTTGCGGACTGTCCGCTTTGAGCTGTGTCTGCCGGGGGGAGGAGGAGGAGGAAAAGAGGGGTGAATAGGGGGAGATTGTGAAAGGGAGCTGTAGTCTGAGGGGGGGAGGGGGTGAGGTTGGGCCTGGGGACCAGAGGGGGCCGCATGTGTTGCTGCGACTGCAGGTGGAGGCTCCTGTCTGCTCTCCAGGTGCAAGCTCGGGGGGGGTGGTCGCCCCCACCAGGGACCCTGAGGGACTGCTGAGTGCGGAACCCGAACTGCAGTACTTTTCACTTCCACACCAGAGTAAGGCTTCGCCCTCCCCCACAGCAGTTGGATGCAGCCTCGCTTTAAAGCGTTTTTTGGCCCAGTTAACTGCTATGGGGAAGGCCTCACTGTCAAAGGGGTAGCGTGGGCTAATGGACATGGTGGTGTCGAGATAATGTTCCTCTAAGATCTTGAGGGTGTTAGTCATCCAGGTCTGCGTGTTAGCAGCTAGGGCCTGTCTGACTGCATCGGTTGGTGAGGCGGGTTTGATAAAGGCTGTTAGTTTGGCTAATTGTTTGGCCATGCCTTTTGGTGGCGTATGACTAGCTATGGCTTCAGCAATGATGTTATTGTGGTGTATAACCTGAATGAGCTTAAAGTGGCTCTTAGCTAGTTGCCTGACGTGCTCGCTGGGGGGGTGGTGGAGGAGGAAGGGAGTGTGGGATGTCCTACGTCTAGAGCTGGTCTGTGCACTGGCTTCACCCTCCGCTGGGAGGCTGAATTGGGCCGCCTTGGACCTGTAATGAAAAGACTTTGCCATTAGTGAGGCCTACCTGTGGCAGAAGCCTGAAGGCTCTGCAAGCCGCAATCCTAGGCCTCAGCTGGTTCTGCTGGTGTTTGCCGTAGGGATCCTGGACCTGGATGGAAGGAGATGGAGTGCTTCTCGTGTGCAAGGTGAGTATTTTCTGTAGTGTTCAGTTCAAAATGCACTAATCCATTTTTTCCTTTTGTAGGTGATGTCCAAACAATGTGGTTTCCAGGCTCTGGTGGTAGTGGCTAGCAGGCCCGAGGTGGTTGGGCCCTCACAAAGACATTCTACGCTTTAAAATTGTATCTTTATTCTTTTTAAGAAAATAATTAAAAACAATCCACTGCTACCTAGTGTAGGTCTGCAGGGAAGGATAAAAGGCGAATTTACTAAAAAAGGCTACCAGGTTGGGCCCAATTCAGCCTGTTGTCCCTGACGTTTCGCAGCAAGGCTGCTTCTTCAGAGGGAATGGCAGCAGGAAGTGAGCCAGTGCAGGTAGATATAACGTTGGGGGAGGGAGTGGTTTCCCTCCTCCAAGGTTCATCCAATTCTGTGATAGGTTAAGGTGGAGCAGCGTCTGATAGGTTGGCCCTGGCTACCTGGATGGGTGTAATTAAAGGGACAGTATCTCATAATGTGTGTTTTTTTTATGTGTGGGTGAATATATGTTTAATGGATAGGAGCAGAATGGCTCCATCTGGTGGAGGAATAGGGAAAGAACACAGAGGAAATGATTAATGCATGTATAGGATGCTGTGATGCTCAAGGGTCTCCTGGATGGGTTATGGTCCCCCCGGAATTCCCCTGTATCAATTGATGGTTGTAAGTCGGCAGCTGGTGCTGACGGTGGGTTGTTTTCCACGGACGGGAGACCAGCCGAAGACGTTACCTGGATTAAGGTAAAGAGAGGCGCACACACATATACATATATTTTTGTCTGTTACCTGAACAGAGAGCAGGTAAACCCTGGGGGGGTGTCAGCATGGATGCTGGTGGTGACTTCTGGGTGAAGGTTGGTTGAGGTTAGGGCTGGGGTGGAGGTGAGGTTAGGTTAAGGGCTGGAGTGAGAGTGGGTTAGGACGAGGGTGTGGACCTCCTCCTCCTCTCCAAGGAGGACGAGGAAATGCACGGTCCTTCCCCCTGGTCCCTCTTCCTCCCCGGTCCCCTGAAGACCCGTCACGGCCTGGCGGTTGGGGTCGCCGGTCGAAGGCCCGGTCCTGGAAGCGACCCCGTCTCCCATACCGGACCTGTTGCCATCCCCCATCGTTGGCATCAAAAGCCATCTCAACTGATGGAGGATGTTTTTGTTTGTCCTGTTGTGTTGTTTTTAAAGCTTTTTTTGTGTTGTTTTTAAAGCTTATTTTGTGTTGTTTTTTAAGCTTATTTTGTGTTGTTTTTAAAGCGTTTTTTATGTTGTTTTGTAATTGTTAAATGTAATTATTGTAATGAAAAATTAAAGGAAACTTACCTCTGTAAATGTAATTGTTTTTAGTGTTTTTAAATTTTTAAATGTTTTTGTTTTTTTGTTATTTTAGTTTTTTAACTATCAAAAAAAATGAATTAAATCAAAGAGACCTTACCAAGGTTTTTAAATTATCAAATCAAATGAATTAAATAAAAGAGACCTAATCAAGGCTTTTAAATAAGAAATAAAAAATAAACAAAAAAAACTCCCTCAAAAAAACCCAAAAAAGTGCCCCCTCGCGACGTTTCGACACCTATTTGTGTCTTCTTCAGGCTGGGCACTTAATAAATAAACAAAAAAAGCTAAATTAGCTAAACAAGCTAATAGCAGCTGGTGAAAATAAGCTAGTAGCAAATTAAAATGGCTTACTAGGCTGTATGCAGGATGCTGCCTCCTCGATGTCTGAGCTGTGAATGAGCAGGCTGCAGTGTGCACTGCTATTTATGTCCTCCCTGTGTGTATGTATTTTGTGTTACAAATTGTAGTTTGCCCAAATAACCCTTGCACAATGAAATCCCCTTAACCCTATGTTTACCAAATAGTTTGTAATGAAATCCTCTTATGCCATGAATGAAATAAATATTTTTAAACCCTTACATGAATTAAACAATTTTAAATTTTTTAATCCAATTATTTTACATATTAATTAAGGCTGTAATTAATTGTAACCTTTAACAAAAGGTATTTTACAAATTTTTAACCCTTAAGTTATGCTTTTAAAATTATGAAATGTTTTAAAATGCCAAATATACAATTAAATAATGCATTTTTAACCCTTACTTTTTTAATAACATGATTATCTATTTGTACTAGCTGGTAACCCTAAATTAATTATGTTTAAGTGTTTTTAACCCTCAAGATCATAGATGAATTATAAATATTTATGAATTATTAAGATTTTAATATATTAATTATCCAGGATTTTTATAATTTTTAATTTTATATAATAATGATTTAATAAAATAACAACCCTAGGGTTAGGGTTAGAGCCAATCAATTAAAATGGTTAAGGTTAGGGTTGAAATAAAACATGGCTAGGGCTAGGATTAGAGCCTCATACATACAAATGATTAGGGTTAGGATTAGGTAGGGGTTAGGGTTAGGGTTAGGGTTAGGAGTGACTTATGGTAATTATATATGTGTATATTTTATATAATGTTGAATAACTTTTGCTAGGAAGGTGGTAGAGAGTTGAAAGTGTGACCTACCCCACCATTTGTGGCCACGTGCTTTCCATTGGTAGCAGCCACTTGTGTGCAGGACTTCCGGTTCCGGAGATACGCCCCTTTTTTGTCTGTAAATGTGTGTATCTCGGGAAGCGTAGGTCGTAGAGACTCGGGGACAAGTGTGGCGTGTTCAGAAGGGTCGAATTATGGCAGACGGAGCTTGGTTTGAAGCGTCTAGGACGCACGGTTCCGGAGTTCTGACCCCCCAAAGTCCCCCCTAGAAATGAATGGAGTTGGTCCGGAGTTGAAATTTGACCAAGTGTTTTTGTGAAAAAAGTGTCTCCAGGACATGTCTAGGAGCACGTTTCAGGCCATTTGGAGTCGTTTGATACCTATATTGAAGTAGCAAAATTTTGGTTAGGGTTAGGGTTAGGGTAAGACTCCGGGGCGTGGTTTGGGTTAGGTAGGGGGATAAAAACCACTCAAATTGGGGACTTTTGCCACTAACTTTGGATAGGAATGTCGTAGAGAGATGATTCTGGTGTCTACGTGTCCGTCTAGCCGAGCCGGGTTGATAGAGACCAGAACCGTGCATGTGGGACTTCCGGTTCCGGAGATATTGCGGAAAGTCCCCGAAAAACTGGGGACTTTTGGGACTAACTTTTGCTAGGAGTGAGGTAGAGAGATGGGAGTGGTATCTACGTGTTCCTGGGGCCGATCCGGGTTGATAGAGACCGGAACCGTGACTGTGTGAATTACGGTTCTGGAGTTATGGACCGTCAAAGTCCCCCCCTAGAAATGAAGTGAAATTTGACCAAGTGTTTTTGTGAAAAAAGTTGTTCCAGGACATGTCTAGGAGCACGTTTCAGGCCATTTGGAGTCGTTTGATACCTATATTGAAGTACCAAAATTTTGGTTGCACACTTGTGATTTTTCAGCTGGACGTCCATTGGTTAGGGTTAGGCATGCCCCCAGGAGTTGGTTAAGGTTAGTAAAAGAGGACAGGGAGAGGTTAGATAGAGGTAAGTGTAAGGTAAGGGTTAGGGTTAGGGGGGTTAGGGTTAGGGGTTAGGGTTAGGGTTAGGGTTAGGGTTAGGGGTTAGGGTTAGGGTAGGGTTAGGGTTAGGGTTAGGGTTAGGGTTAGGGTTAGGGTTAGGGTTAGGGTTAGGATTAGGAGTGACTTATGGTAATTATATATGTGTATATTTTATATAATGTTGAATAACTTTTGCTAGGAAGGTGGTAGAGAGTTGAAAGTGTGACCTACCCCCCCATTTGTGGCCACGTGCTTTCCATTGGTAGCAGCCACTTGTGTGCAGGACTTCCGGTTCCGGAGACACGCCCCTTTTTTGTCTGTAAATGTGTGTATCTCGGGAAGCGTAGGTCGTAGAGACTCGGGGACAAGTGTGGCGTGTTCAGAAGGGTCGAATTATGGCAGACGGAGCTTGGTTTGAAGCGTCTAGGACGCACGGTTCCGGAGTTCTGACCCCCCAAAGTCCCCCCCTAGAAATGAATGGAGTTGGTCCGGAGTTGAAATTTGACCAAGTGTTTTTGTGAAAAAAGTTGTTCCAGGACATGTCTAGGAGCACGTTTCAGGCCATTTGGAGTCGTTTGATACCTATATTGAAGTACCCAAATTTTGGTTGCACACTTGTGATTTTTCAGCTGGACGTCCATTGGTTAGGGTTAGGCATGCCCCCAGGAGTTGGTTAAGGTTAGTAAAAGAGGACAGGGAGAGGTTAGATAGAGGTAAGTGTAAGGTAAGGTAAGTGATTGTGTTAGGGTTAGGGTTAGGGTTAGGGTTAGGGTTAGGTAGGGGGGTAAAAACCACTCAAACTGGGGACTTTTTCCGGTAACTTTTGATAGGAATGTCGTAGAGAGATGATTCTGGTGTCTACGTGTTCGTCTAGCCGAGCCGAGTTGATAGAGCCCAGGCACGTGCATGTGGGACTTACGGTTCCGGAGATATTGCAGAAAGTCAAAAAAAAACTGGGGACTTTTGGGAATAACTTTTGATAGGAGTGAGGTAGAGAGATGGGAGTGGTATCTACGTGTTCCTGGGGCCGATCCGGGTTGATAGAGACCGGAACCGTGACTGTGTGAATTAGGGTTCTGGAGTTATGGACCGTCAAAGTCCCCCCCTAGAAATGTAGTGAAATTTGACCAAGTGTTTTTGTGAAAAAAGTTGTTCCAGGACATGTCTAGGAGCACGTTTCAGGCCATTTGGAGTCGTTTGATACCTATATTGAAGTACCGAAATTTTGGTTGCACACTTGTGATTTTTCAGCTGGACGTCCATTGGTTAGGGTTAGGCATGCCCCCAGGAGTTGGTTAAGGTTAGTAAAAGAGGACAGGGAGAGGTTAGATAGAGGTAAGTGTAAGGTAAGGTAAGTGATTGTGTTAGGATTAGGAGTGACTTATGGTAATTATATATGTGTATATTTTATATAATGTTGAATAACTTTTGCTAGGGTTAGGGTTAGGGTTAGGGTTAGGGTTAGGGTTAGGGTTAGGATTAGGAGTGACTTATGGTAATTATATATGTGTATATTTTATATAATGTTGAATAACTTTTGCTAGGAAGGTGGTAGAGAGTTGAAAGTGTGACCTACCCCCCCATTTGTGGCCACGTGCTTTCCATTGGTAGCAGCCACTTGTGTGCAGGACTTCCGGTTCCGGAGATACGCCCCTTTTTTGTCTGTAAATGTGTGTATCTCGGGAAGCGTAGGTCGTAGAGACTCGGGGACAAGTGTGGCGTGTTCAGAAGGGTCGAATTATGGCAGACGGAGCTTGGTTTGAAGCGTCTAGGACGCACGGTTCCGGAGTTATGACCCCCCAAAGCCCCCCCCTAGAAATGAATGGAGTTGGTCCGGAGTTGAAATTTGACCAAGTGTTTTTGTGAAAAAAGTTGTTCCAGGACATGTCTAGGAGCACGTTTCAGGCCATTTGGAGTCGTTTGATACCTATATTGAAGTAGCCAAATTTTGGTTGCACACTTGTGATTTTTCAGCTGGACGTCCATTGGTTAGGGTTAGGCATGCCCCCAGGAGTTGGTTAAGGTTAGTAAAAGAGGACAGGGTTAGGGGTTAGGGTTAGGGGTTAGGGTTAGGGTTAGGGTAGGGTTAGGGTTAGGGGTTAGGGTTAGGTGAGGGGAAAATATCCCAAGATCCAGGGTTAGGGGGTTAGGGTTAGGGTTAGGGTTAGGATTAGGAGTGACTTATGGTAATTATATATGTGTATATTTTATATAATGTTGAATAACTTTTGCTAGGAAGGTGGTAGAGAGTTGAAAGTGTGACCTACCCCCCATTTGTGGCCACGTGCTTTCCATTGGTAGCAGCCACTTGTGTGCAGGACTTCCGGTTCCGGAGATACGCCCCTTTTTTGTCTGTAAATGTGTGTATCTCGGGAAGCGTAGGTCGTAGAGACTCGGGGACAAGTGTGGCGTGTTCAGAAGGGTCGAATTATGGCAGACGGAGCTTGGTTTGAAGCGTCTAGGACGCACGGTTCCGGAGTTATGACCCCCAAAGCCCCCCCCTAGAAATGAATGGAGTTGGTCCGGAGTTGAAATTTGACCAAGTGTTTTTGTGAAAAAAGTTGTTCCAGGACATGTCTAGGAGCACGTTTCAGGCCATTTGGAGTCGTTTGATACCTATATTGAAGTAGCCAAATTTTGGTTGCACACTTGTGATTTTTCAGCTGGACGTCCATTGGTTAGGGTTAGGCATGCCCCCAGGAGTTGGTTAAGGTTAGTAAAAGAGGACAGGGTTAGGGGTTAGGGTTAGGGTTAGGGTTAGGGTTAGGGTAGGGTTAGGGTTAGGGGTTAGGGTTAGGTGAGGGGAAAATATCCCAAGATCCAGGGTTAGGGGGTTAGGGTTAGGGTTAGGGTTAGGATTAGGAGTGACTTATGGTAATTATATATGTGTATATTTTATATAATGTTGAATAACTTTTGCTAGGAAGGTGGTAGAGAGTTGAAAGTGTGACCTACCCCCCCATTTGTGGCCACGTGCTTTCCATTGGTAGCAGCCACTTGTGTGCAGGACTTCCGGTTCCGGAGATACGCCCCTTTTTTGTCTGTAAATGTGTGTATCTCGGGAAGCGTAGGTCGTAGAGACTCGGGGACAAGTGTGGCGTGTTCAGAAGGGTCGAATTATGGCAGACGGAGCTTGGTTTGAAGCGTCTAGGACGCACGGTTCCGGAGTTATGACCCCCAAAGCCCCCCCCTAGAAATGAATGGAGTTGGTCCGGAGTTGAAATTTGACCAAGTGTTTTTGTGAAAAAAGTTGTTCCAGGACATGTCTAGGAGCACGTTTCAGGCCATTTGGAGTCGTTTGATACCTATATTGAAGTAGCCAAATTTTGGTTGCACACTTGTGATTTTTCAGCTGGACGTCCATTGGTTAGGGTTAGGCATGCCCCCAGGAGTTGGTTAAGGTTAGTAAAAGAGGACAGGGTTAGGGGTTAGGGTTAGGGGTTAGGGTTAGGGTTAGGGTAGGGTTAGGGTTAGGGGTTAGGGTTAGGTGAGGGGAAAATATCCCAAGATCCAGGGTTAGGGGGTTAGGGTTAGGGTTAGGGTTAGGATTAGGAGTGACTTATGGTAATTATATATGTGTATATTTTATATAATGTTGAATAACTTTTGCTAGGAAGGTGGTAGAGAGTTGAAAGTGTGACCTACCCCCCATTTGTGGCCACGTGCTTTCCATTGGTAGCAGCCACTTGTGTGCAGGACTTCCGGTTCCGGAGATACGCCCCTTTTTTGTCTGTAAATGTGTGTATCTCGGGAAGCGTAGGTCGTAGAGACTCGGGGACAAGTGTGGCGTGTTCAGAAGGGTCGAATTATGGCAGACGGAGCTTGGTTTGAAGCGTCTAGGACGCACGGTTCCGGAGTTATGACCCCCAAAGCCCCCCCCTAGAAATGAATGGAGTTGGTCCGGAGTTGAAATTTGACCAAGTGTTTTTGTGAAAAAAGTTGTTCCAGGACATGTCTAGGAGCACGTTTCAGGCCATTTGGAGTCGTTTGATACCTATATTGAAGTAGCCAAATTTTGGTTGCACACTTGTGATTTTTCAGCTGGACGTCCATTGGTTAGGGTTAGGCATGCCCCCAGGAGTTGGTTAAGGTTAGTAAAAGAGGACAGGGTTAGGGGTTAGGGTTAGGGGTTAGGGTTAGGGTTAGGGTAGGGTTAGGGTTAGGGGTTAGGGTTAGGTGAGGGGAAAATATCCCAAGATCCAGGGTTAGGGGGTTAGGGTTAGGGTTAGGGTTAGGATTAGGAGTGACTTATGGTAATTATATATGTGTATATTTTATATAATGTTGAATAACTTTTGCTAGGAAGGTGGTAGAGAGTTGAAAGTGTGACCTACCCCCCATTTGTGGCCACGTGCTTTCCATTGGTAGCAGCCACTTGTGTGCAGGACTTCCGGTTCCGGAGATACGCCCCTTTTTTGTCTGTAAATGTGTGTATCTCGGGAAGCGTAGGTCGTAGAGACTCGGGGACAAGTGTGGCGTGTTCAGAAGGGTCGAATTATGGCAGACGGAGCTTGGTTTGAAGCGTCTAGGACGCACGGTTCCGGAGTTATGACCCCCAAAGCCCCCCCCTAGAAATGAATGGAGTTGGTCCGGAGTTGAAATTTGACCAAGTGTTTTTGTGAAAAAAGTTGTTCCAGGACATGTCTAGGAGCACGTTTCAGGCCATTTGGAGTCGTTTGATACCTATATTGAAGTAGCCAAATTTTGGTTGCACACTTGTGATTTTTCAGCTGGACGTCCATTGGTTAGGGTTAGGCATGCCCCCAGGAGTTGGTTAAGGTTAGTAAAAGAGGACAGGGTTAGGGGTTAGGGTTAGGGGTTAGGGTTAGGGTTAGGGTAGGGTTAGGGTTAGGGGTTAGGGTTAGGTGAGGGGAAAATATCCCAAGATCCAGGGTTAGGGGGTTAGGGTTAGGGTTAGGGTTAGGATTAGGAGTGACTTATGGTAATTATATATGTGTATATTTTATATAATGTTGAATAACTTTTGCTAGGAAGGTGGTAGAGAGTTGAAAGTGTGACCTACCCCCCATTTGTGGCCACGTGCTTTCCATTGGTAGCAGCCACTTGTGTGCAGGACTTCCGGTTCCGGAGATACGCCCCTTTTTTGTCTGTAAATGTGTGTATCTCGGGAAGCGTAGGTCGTAGAGACTCGGGGACAAGTGTGGCGTGTTCAGAAGGGTCGAATTATGGCAGACGGAGCTTGGTTTGAAGCGTCTAGGACGCACGGTTCCGGAGTTATGACCCCCAAAGCCCCCCCCTAGAAATGAATGGAGTTGGTCCGGAGTTGAAATTTGACCAAGTGTTTTTGTGAAAAAAGTTGTTCCAGGACATGTCTAGGAGCACGTTTCAGGCCATTTGGAGTCGTTTGATACCTATATTGAAGTAGCCAAATTTTGGTTGCACACTTGTGATTTTTCAGCTGGACGTCCATTGGTTAGGGTTAGGCATGCCCCCAGGAGTTGGTTAAGGTTAGTAAAAGAGGACAGGGTTAGGGGTTAGGGTTAGGGGTTAGGGTTAGGGTTAGGGTAGGGTTAGGGTTAGGGGTTAGGGTTAGGTGAGGGGAAAATATCCCAAGATCCAGGGTTAGGGGGTTAGGGTTAGGGTTAGGGTTAGGATTAGGAGTGACTTATGGTAATTATATATGTGTATATTTTATATAATGTTGAATAACTTTTGCTAGGAAGGTGGTAGAGAGTTGAAAGTGTGACCTACCCCCCATTTGTGGCCACGTGCTTTCCATTGGTAGCAGCCACTTGTGTGCAGGACTTCCGGTTCCGGAGATACGCCCCTTTTTTGTCTGTAAATGTGTGTATCTCGGGAAGCGTAGGTCGTAGAGACTCGGGGACAAGTGTGGCGTGTTCAGAAGGGTCGAATTATGGCAGACGGAGCTTGGTTTGAAGCGTCTAGGACGCACGGTTCCGGAGTTATGACCCCCAAAGCCCCCCCCTAGAAATGAATGGAGTTGGTCCGGAGTTGAAATTTGACCAAGTGTTTTTGTGAAAAAAGTTGTTCCAGGACATGTCTAGGAGCACGTTTCAGGCCATTTGGAGTCGTTTGATACCTATATTGAAGTAGCCAAATTTTGGTTGCACACTTGTGATTTTTCAGCTGGACGTCCATTGGTTAGGGTTAGGCATGCCCCCAGGAGTTGGTTAAGGTTAGTAAAAGAGGACAGGGTTAGGGGTTAGGGTTAGGGGTTAGGGTTAGGGTTAGGGTAGGGTTAGGGTTAGGGGTTAGGGTTAGGTGAGGGGAAAATATCCCAAGATCCAGGGTTAGGGGGTTAGGGTTAGGGTTAGGGTTAGGATTAGGAGTGACTTATGGTAATTATATATGTGTATATTTTATATAATGTTGAATAACTTTTGCTAGGAAGGTGGTAGAGAGTTGAAAGTGTGACCTACCCCCCATTTGTGGCCACGTGCTTTCCATTGGTAGCAGCCACTTGTGTGCAGGACTTCCGGTTCCGGAGATACGCCCCTTTTTTGTCTGTAAATGTGTGTATCTCGGGAAGCGTAGGTCGTAGAGACTCGGGGACAAGTGTGGCGTGTTCAGAAGGGTCGAATTATGGCAGACGGAGCTTGGTTTGAAGCGTCTAGGACGCACGGTTCCGGAGTTATGACCCCCAAAGCCCCCCCCTAGAAATGAATGGAGTTGGTCCGGAGTTGAAATTTGACCAAGTGTTTTTGTGAAAAAAGTTGTTCCAGGACATGTCTAGGAGCACGTTTCAGGCCATTTGGAGTCGTTTGATACCTATATTGAAGTAGCCAAATTTTGGTTGCACACTTGTGATTTTTCAGCTGGACGTCCATTGGTTAGGGTTAGGCATGCCCCCAGGAGTTGGTTAAGGTTAGTAAAAGAGGACAGGGTTAGGGGTTAGGGTTAGGGGTTAGGGTTAGGGTTAGGGTAGGGTTAGGGTTAGGGGTTAGGGTTAGGTGAGGGGAAAATATCCCAAGATCCAGGGTTAGGGGGTTAGGGTTAGGGTTAGGGTTAGGATTAGGAGTGACTTATGGTAATTATATATGTGTATATTTTATATAATGTTGAATAACTTTTGCTAGGAAGGTGGTAGAGAGTTGAAAGTGTGACCTACCCCCCATTTGTGGCCACGTGCTTTCCATTGGTAGCAGCCACTTGTGTGCAGGACTTCCGGTTCCGGAGATACGCCCCTTTTTTGTCTGTAAATGTGTGTATCTCGGGAAGCGTAGGTCGTAGAGACTCGGGGACAAGTGTGGCGTGTTCAGAAGGGTCGAATTATGGCAGACGGAGCTTGGTTTGAAGCGTCTAGGACGCACGGTTCCGGAGTTATGACCCCCAAAGCCCCCCCCTAGAAATGAATGGAGTTGGTCCGGAGTTGAAATTTGACCAAGTGTTTTTGTGAAAAAAGTTGTTCCAGGACATGTCTAGGAGCACGTTTCAGGCCATTTGGAGTCGTTTGATACCTATATTGAAGTAGCCAAATTTTGGTTGCACACTTGTGATTTTTCAGCTGGACGTCCATTGGTTAGGGTTAGGCATGCCCCCAGGAGTTGGTTAAGGTTAGTAAAAGAGGACAGGGTTAGGGGTTAGGGTTAGGGGTTAGGGTTAGGGTTAGGGTAGGGTTAGGGTTAGGGGTTAGGGTTAGGTGAGGGGAAAATATCCCAAGATCCAGGGTTAGGGGGTTAGGGTTAGGGTTAGGGTTAGGATTAGGAGTGACTTATGGTAATTATATATGTGTATATTTTATATAATGTTGAATAACTTTTGCTAGGAAGGTGGTAGAGAGTTGAAAGTGTGACCTACCCCCCATTTGTGGCCACGTGCTTTCCATTGGTAGCAGCCACTTGTGTGCAGGACTTCCGGTTCCGGAGATACGCCCCTTTTTTGTCTGTAAATGTGTGTATCTCGGGAAGCGTAGGTCGTAGAGACTCGGGGACAAGTGTGGCGTGTTCAGAAGGGTCGAATTATGGCAGACGGAGCTTGGTTTGAAGCGTCTAGGACGCACGGTTCCGGAGTTATGACCCCCAAAGCCCCCCCCTAGAAATGAATGGAGTTGGTCCGGAGTTGAAATTTGACCAAGTGTTTTTGTGAAAAAAGTTGTTCCAGGACATGTCTAGGAGCACGTTTCAGGCCATTTGGAGTCGTTTGATACCTATATTGAAGTAGCCAAATTTTGGTTGCACACTTGTGATTTTTCAGCTGGACGTCCATTGGTTAGGGTTAGGCATGCCCCCAGGAGTTGGTTAAGGTTAGTAAAAGAGGACAGGGTTAGGGGTTAGGGTTAGGGGTTAGGGTTAGGGTTAGGGTAGGGTTAGGGTTAGGGGTTAGGGTTAGGTGAGGGGAAAATATCCCAAGATCCAGGGTTAGGGGGTTAGGGTTAGGGTTAGGGTTAGGATTAGGAGTGACTTATGGTAATTATATATGTGTATATTTTATATAATGTTGAATAACTTTTGCTAGGAAGGTGGTAGAGAGTTGAAAGTGTGACCTACCCCCCATTTGTGGCCACGTGCTTTCCATTGGTAGCAGCCACTTGTGTGCAGGACTTCCGGTTCCGGAGATACGCCCCTTTTTTGTCTGTAAATGTGTGTATCTCGGGAAGCGTAGGTCGTAGAGACTCGGGGACAAGTGTGGCGTGTTCAGAAGGGTCGAATTATGGCAGACGGAGCTTGGTTTGAAGCGTCTAGGACGCACGGTTCCGGAGTTATGACCCCCAAAGCCCCCCCCTAGAAATGAATGGAGTTGGTCCGGAGTTGAAATTTGACCAAGTGTTTTTGTGAAAAAAGTTGTTCCAGGACATGTCTAGGAGCACGTTTCAGGCCATTTGGAGTCGTTTGATACCTATATTGAAGTAGCCAAATTTTGGTTGCACACTTGTGATTTTTCAGCTGGACGTCCATTGGTTAGGGTTAGGCATGCCCCCAGGAGTTGGTTAAGGTTAGTAAAAGAGGACAGGGTTAGGGGTTAGGGTTAGGGGTTAGGGTTAGGGTTAGGGTAGGGTTAGGGTTAGGGGTTAGGGTTAGGTGAGGGGAAAATATCCCAAGATCCAGGGTTAGGGGGTTAGGGTTAGGGTTAGGGTTAGGATTAGGAGTGACTTATGGTAATTATATATGTGTATATTTTATATAATGTTGAATAACTTTTGCTAGGAAGGTGGTAGAGAGTTGAAAGTGTGACCTACCCCCCATTTGTGGCCACGTGCTTTCCATTGGTAGCAGCCACTTGTGTGCAGGACTTCCGGTTCCGGAGATACGCCCCTTTTTTGTCTGTAAATGTGTGTATCTCGGGAAGCGTAGGTCGTAGAGACTCGGGGACAAGTGTGGCGTGTTCAGAAGGGTCGAATTATGGCAGACGGAGCTTGGTTTGAAGCGTCTAGGACGCACGGTTCCGGAGTTATGACCCCCAAAGCCCCCCCCTAGAAATGAATGGAGTTGGTCCGGAGTTGAAATTTGACCAAGTGTTTTTGTGAAAAAAGTTGTTCCAGGACATGTCTAGGAGCACGTTTCAGGCCATTTGGAGTCGTTTGATACCTATATTGAAGTAGCCAAATTTTGGTTGCACACTTGTGATTTTTCAGCTGGACGTCCATTGGTTAGGGTTAGGCATGCCCCCAGGAGTTGGTTAAGGTTAGTAAAAGAGGACAGGGTTAGGGGTTAGGGTTAGGGGTTAGGGTTAGGGTTAGGGTAGGGTTAGGGTTAGGGGTTAGGGTTAGGTGAGGGGAAAATATCCCAAGATCCAGGGTTAGGGGGTTAGGGTTAGGGTTAGGGTTAGGATTAGGAGTGACTTATGG